>CM068356.1:15744693-16209693 GCA_034769755.1 Odontamblyopus lacepedii
ATAGCAGGCGGCAGTACTCAAGTGCCGATGACTTTAAACGTAATTTTGGCAGTTCAACCATCAATTGATAGGCCTATCTAAAAATATCTTCATAAACACCACGTGACGGCGATACTACTGGTTATGTGGTTATGGGTTTATGGTGCGAATGATCTGGCGATGCGCCTCCGCCACAGTGAGACAGAGAGTGGCTGAGTGAGTGAGAGGTGAGAGAGTGAGAAGCCGCTGCACGGTGAGGTCTGAGGGCGTTAACCTGTCTGATCATGCAATATTATTCATCTTAGAGCTAGATATTAAATTATTTAAGGTTGTTTAATGTTTAATGGAGTAGGCTATCATTTAACCCAGGGGTGCCCACACTTTTTCAGCATTTATTTATTTATTTATAAATATATTGAGAACTGGTCGTGGTGGAATGTACTTGGACTTCATGACTTCATGTGGGAAAAGGCTGACTCACATAAATAAGTTTTTATAGATCTTTCTCCATTTTATCTGATAAATGTTTAGTCTGCTCCATTAAACATTAAACAACCTTAAACAATTTAATATCTAGCTCTAAGATGAATAATATTGCATGTTCAGTCAGGTTAACGCCCTCAGACCTCACCGTGCAGCGGCTTCTCTCTCTCTCACCTCTCACTCACTCAGCCACTCTCTGTCTCTCTGTGGCGGAGGTGCATCGGCCAGATCATTGCACCATAAACCCATAACCAGTAGTATCGCCGTATAGCATGTCACGTGGTGTTTATGAAGATATTTTTAGATAGGCCTATCGAATTGATGGTTGAACTGCCAAAATTACGTTTAAAGTCATAGGCACTTGAGTTCTGCCGCCTGCTATCATCGTGTGCCCTCTAGTGGCTGATAACAATATTACAATAATAATCTCACAGTAATAATAAATAATATCAACCTTAGACAACATAATATTATCTCGTAATAACGAGATAATATCTCTCTCTCTCTTTTTTTTTTTTTTTTTTACACTTGCGGCTCAGAGCCACCGTACTATTGAGTCTGTAGAGAGTTGGTGTACAAAGATAATACCCTGGTCAACCCACTTTTTTAGGAAAAGAGTTTTGGGCTTAAGGCATATATCCTTGTTATTCCATATGTAATACTTATGTGGTGAGAAGTTGTGCTTAAATACTGTAATGTCTTCCTGCGTAGAATGAATGAGCGAGGAGTAATGTAACATCACAAGATGTCGCTTTATTGCGAGAACATAAATCGGTTAGTCGGCCGTAACCACGCCAATACAAATGCTAACAATATCAGCACCTCTCAACTCTGACCGCGCTATCAGAACGACTTCCCCCAGAACGTCCCACAGTCTCAACAGTCCCATACACAAGCCCAGTCCCCTCCCAACGACCGTCAAATCACGGCGGGCCACAAACTTAACATAAACATGCAAATACTGCATTTATAACAAGAACAAGTTTGTTTTTGTTTTTTTACACTGGCATTATTTACATTATTGCAGGTCGCTACACTGCCCTCCCCTTACTAAGTCCCTCGCCCCGAGGGATCACATACAAAGTCTCTCAGGCGACCTGGGGCCTTCCGCTGCCTCTGTGGCCTCCTAGGGGTGGCTACCTGCTGCTCTGCCTGCAACCTAGGAACAACATGCTGCTGGGTAGGGGGTGAGTGCAGGGATGACTCAAATTGTGGAGGAACAGTCAAAGTTTGGGGTGTGGCTGTTTTGTTTCTTTGTGGTGAAGGTTTAGGGCGCCGCGGGGGCTGTGCATTGCCCATGTATGGGGCCAACCTATCCCTGTGAAGGGCCACCCGTCTACCTCTAGGTGGCAGCTGCACCCTATACACCACCTCCCCAAGCTGTTTCACATGGACCCACCCAGTGACAATCCAGTTTTGGGCACCTTCCCTTCTTTTGGGGCTAAACACCCACACTAAGTCCCCAGCGATAAAGTCCTTCCCTTTGGCTTGTATGTCATAGTTCCTTTTCTGCCGTATCCCCGCCTTCGGTTGTAAGTGTCGTTAAAACACTTTATGCAGAAAACAAGTTCATTTTAGTTAAAAGGGTTAAAAGGTTAAAATATTTTTTGTTAAAAATGGTCATATTTCATATGGGAAAAATGTGTTTTTATTTTATATATACAGTTATATATTAGTAATTTCATTTGGTTTAGTACCGCTATTATCACAAGACTTTACGAGAACTTAAGAGAACATTGGGCCACAGGTCAATCATGTTCACCCTCACATGCTCAAAGACTTTAGAGCGAGAGCCATGATTTCGGCAGCTACAGCAGCTAACCAGCTGTACGAGGTATCTTTTATTTCATATTTGTAACAGTTGTAATTGTAAAATGTATATTCTAACTGCGCCATGTCTGCTATGTACAGAGAAAAATGTACTGAAGTTTTCCTTTTGCCTAAAGACCTCCGATGTGACAGGCGGCCACGAGGTAGCTAGTTTTATTTAGTACTGGTGTGTTAGCAAACCAAGATCGACTATCTAATTGTATGTTTTATTTGTCCTGTAGTTTTCATGGCGTTTTCGGCACTTGTTAAGGCTAATAAATGCGCCAGTACTCGAGAACCGTGTGCAGTGTTGTCATTGAGGAGCTACACCGATCCTGGACCCTCCTGGCATACTCAGGGCCTGGAGGGACATCAAGAGTGTCTGGGGGCCTGCCAAACAACTTCTCTGCTGGGGTCGCAGCTCTCGGCCCAACATGAGTAGAGCAGGTGTGCGTGATGTAGAGTCCTGGACTAAAGACCTGTAGGCCAGCAGGACAAGAGGGAGATGCATGTCCCAGTCCCGTTGTTTTGCCAGTGTTCTGTTAAAACGTTCAACTAGCCCATCACTTTGGGGATGTAGTGGGGTAGTCTGCATCTTTTGCATCCCCATGTGCTCGCACATAGCAGAGAAGACAGCAGATTCGAAATTTCTCTCCTGGTCACTGTGGATGACCTCGGTCACCCCAAACCTTGAAAACATTCTCTCCAACAGTGCGTCTGCCACAGTCTCTGCTTCTTGATCCGGAATGGCAAAAGCTTCTGGCCATTTGGTAAAGTAGTCCATGGAAGCCAGTACATAACGATTTCCCCTGTCTGTGCGGGGGAACGGGCCCATTATGTCTACTGCCACCCTCTCCATTGGGGCCCCCACCATGAATTGCTGGAGCTTGGCATGGGACTGGCCAAGGGGACCTTTGTATGCAGCGCAGAGGTCACAGCAGCGACAAAAATCCTCTACGTCCCTCCTAAGCTGACCCCAGTAAAACCCTTGCCGAAGCCTGCGAAGGGTTTTCGAGACTCCAAAGTGTCCTGCTCCAGTCGGGGGACGACGATTTGCCACCTCTCTTCCCCAGTAGCTGGTTCTTTCCACGCCCTCTGAAGCACTCCCTCTTTTACTCGAAGAGCCCCAAACTTTTCAACAAGTCCTTTGGTAGCTAGTGAGAACCTAGCAACCTCACTCCACTGTGGCTTCTGTCCTGACTCCACCCACTGTAACACAGGTTGCAAGTCAGGATCCAGTTCCTGCTGAGCTCTCCATTCAGGTGGGTCGTGAACTTGTGCCACCTTACAGATCGGCGTGTCTCCATTGCACAAAGAGCCATGCCTTTCCTCAGCACGGAGTTCCTGTTCTCTGGTCTCACGTTTTTCACAAAAGCGACAACTATCAGGAGCACAGGGCCGTCTAGACATTGCATCAGCATTGGCATGGCGACCATCACAACCCCAGAGGCCCAGGGGCTATCAGAAGGCTCAATAATGCCTGCCCTGCGCATTTCATCTATTGCGCTATCAGCAGCCGCTTGATGAGCCAGAGGGAGTCTGCGTGGGCGTGTCTTGATAGGGTGCGCATCCCCAGTGTCAATCTCATGTTGTATCAAGTGAGTTAAGCCCACATCTTCTTCCGAAAGAGCAAAGATGTCTTTGTACTCCAGTAATACTTGCCATAACGCCTCCTGCTGATCAGCCTCCAAAGTTGCACTGCTGCATTCCCATATCTCCCTTACAGCTGCTACTCTACCCACTTCCTCTACTGCAGGTAGCTGGTCCGGAGCAGGTGGCGGAACATCCATGTGTAGGTGAGGGGTGGTGGGCATTGTGGGCGGAGTCTGAGGTAGTGGGCCGAACCCTGCTATGTCCCTGCCACTCTGGAAGCCGCTAAGCACGGGCTGGGGGCTTCTATGGGGTGCTCCAATTCGACTGAGGAACCCCCCGGAAAAGTCAATGAGTCATTTCCAAGGTCGAACACACAGTGAGTGGCCCGCAAAAAGTCCAGACCCAATGTGCAGGGGTCTTGTACTGCAGCGACCCACACTTTAAAGTCCACAGATATTTCTCCCACTCGAACAGTCACTAGCCCCTTACCAAGCATGGGGGCTAGCTCACCAGTCACTGTCCGCAGCTTCACAACAGTAGGTTCCAGCAATGTCCCAGGAGGCACCACGTCCAGTCTTATCAGTGTTGCAGTGGAGCCGGTGTCGACAAGGGCTATGCATGGTGTCCCTTCCAGGATAACAGGAACATGAAAAAAATTTCCCACGTGGGTCCAGCCCAATACCCTAGAAGATTCGGCGATGTCATCTGCTTCTGGGGGGAGTGGAGCCCTTCTCCCCCGATCGTTCCATTGGGCTCCATCCTCTTGTGACAGTGCAGGGTGAGACACAGGGACAGGGGCCTGTGTGGTCCCATTTACACAGACCCTGGGGCGTTTCCCTGACCCCCCAGTGTTCTGGGGGCACCTTACACTGATATGGCCAGTCTGACCACAAGTCCAGCAGACAGGAGGACCCCAGCGAGGGCTGGTGCCACTGCATGGTGGTTGCAGTGACACGGCACGGATCAGTTCAGTCAGCTCAGCAACCTAGGCAGGCTTCTCATGACCTGGGGCATCTGGCACAGCAGTCCTCACCACAGGGCCAGAGTCAGCTGCTGCTCCCACGGCCTCCCTCTCCAGGGCAAGCTCCAGCGCCTCCTGAAGGGTGTGCCAGCTGTGTCTGCACACACAGCTCTCTGGGGGTCAAGGCTCTGCATGCCAGTTTTGAGCACAGGACATCCAGCTGGTTGCATTGTCCAAATAGCCTCTGCAAAGCTCCAACCAAAACCCCATAGTCGTCCCTCTCAGCCGGGCTTAGCAACAGCAGACATGACAGGGCATCATCGGTAAGGCACAGAGTCAGCTGGAGTGCTTTGACTTTTACAGACCAGGCCGCAGCTCTAGCTAACAGTTCAAACTGGGCGTGAAAGGCATCCCAGTCTGCTTTCCCAGAATATTTCGGAGTTTTCACTTGAAGCGGTTCTCCATGGGTGCCGCCATATTTGTTTACATCGGTCGCGGCGGCCGTTGGCGGGCCAGTGCACCCAGTGCCGAAGCCCACCTCTGCAGCTAGCTTCACGGCTGTCTATCCCCGGGTTGCAGCAAAACTACTGTCCATCAGCTCCTCCTTGACTTTTGGACGAGCGTCCGACATCCCCCGCTGCTTCGACATGCTGACCGTCGAAAGACGAGCAGATCGCGGTCAAGGCTAGCGGTGGCTAACGGAGAACACAAGACAACTCCGGAGTTTTACTTCTGACACCAGTGTAACGTCTTCCTGCGTAGAATTAGGTACCGGCAGTAGTGCGCTTTCCATTCAGGAATAGGCCATCGTCATGCGCGGGTAGCAAAAATGCATCATCTTCCGACCATCAAAAGTCTATTTTTCAATAAATATTTTTCAATACAAAGTTCATAATGTTAAAGTTCAATAAGTACCCTTTAAAATTATACCAATCTTAACCACAAATAAAATAGTTCACAATTGAACAAAGTTTTCGTGAATTTTCGCATTTCCCTGATCATGACGCTTAGTTTTAGCCGATTAGCACTCGCTGCCCGGCACAGCGCAAAGGGCAGCGCCAAGATTATTGCGTGGCGCTTTTCGACCAAGCAGCTAACAGGGTCAAAACTATTTCCAAATTCAGCAGGGGGTCCCCAGCTTTCGATACGTATTCGGTTTGTTTGGGGTAAAGTTTATAGTTTTCTCGGGATTTACAAATGAATCAAAACCTTTGAAAAGATAGTCAAATTGCAAGGGAACCATAAAAAATACCCCCACAAAGTAGGTACCAAAATGAAGTGTTTTTGTGTATTTTAAAAATACATTCGTCTTGAGAGCGAAGAATCAATGGGCGCGAAGCGCCGCGCAAAACAAAACTTGATCCCCGAATGAAGCGGAGACCAAAATAGCAGCGCCCGCGTTAGAGGCTGGGATCAGCAACCACAATTCTTTAATTCCGTTCCTGGGTGAGTAAATCATTATTTGTTTCATTGAATATCTAATTCTAATGTGTTGTTTATGTCACTGAATTTGGGCGTTTCTTTGTGGAGTTATTGTGCGGTTTTGCGCCAGCCTGTGACCGCGGAGGTCTGCGGCTCCGTGTTCGCGGTTGCGGAGCCTGAGGCTGAGCTCCGCTGTCCCAAGCACGGAGCCGTAGAGCCCCGCAGCCCCAAGCACGGAGATCCGTGGCTCCGAGCATGGAGCCGCAGACCACCGCGGTCACAGAAAGAGGACATATATTCTACTGAGTCGTGTCCTTTAGTCTGACAGAAGCTGAAGCATCACCTGATGATCCTCAGCGCTGTGTATGCAAATTAGCCATGGGTTTTTAAGTTTTGTTTCTCTAAAACGTAAACAAATGTGCGCAAAGCTGCATTAAACACATTAATTATCCACCCACAGTGAACAAAAAGTGTGTCTGCTTCTATGTTCAGTCCTCCCCAGATCTGACCAATCCACCCGGACCACAGAGAGTTCTGTCCTTCTGTCAGGGCCTGGAGTTTAGATTTGGACTCTCATCACATGCCAGCCCATTAATAAAATAATCCTAAATGCCTGTAATACCTGTAAGAACATTTATTTTACTACTACAACTGGTCATGTTTTTGTTTTGCTTTTGTTTTTTTCCCCCCAATTTGTTTGTTTGAACAACAGGTGACAACATATCATAGACCATATATACGGTCTATATGCTACATATGCATATTTCAGTTCAGGAATATTAATACAAATTGTTTCTCTGTTTCCCTGTTCATTTGATCATGTTGATAAAATGACTGTAATCAATTTAGGATCTAATTCTCATATATGTCTGTGAAAAACTGCTTGCAGTAGCAGTTTTCAGATGCACAATTTTATGAAATTTTCTATTTTTTCCCCCAATTTTCTCAGCTATGTTTAAAAAAAAAAAAACTATTCTAGACAGCTAAGAATGGATGAGTTCATCTGATTTAGCATCCCGATGATCCCCTAGCAGTGAAGTTTCATTGGACTGCAGTGAAAAATTAAACATTTTTGGCCTCTCAAAAAGCCATTAGATAACGATATTTGAGGAATTTTTCAGTTTTTTCCAATTTTCGACCAGATCTATCAAAGAAACTATTCAAGATAGCCAAGAATAGATTATTTAATCTGATTTAGCAGCCCAATAGGAGTGAAGTTTCATCGAACTGCAATGAAAAATGAAAATGTTATGACTTTTCAAAAATCATTCAATTTCAGTCATTTTTGCATAATTTTTCCGTCGGTCAAATTGGGTCTGGAAACATTTTGGCAACCTTATAACTTTTTATTGGAGCAACCCTGACCTCTCAAAAAATTAGACTCATTGAGACTAAATAGTAGGCCAGGGAAAAGTTTAGAAGCTTCATTTAGATAGATTTTTGAAAATGTGGGCCTCCAAAAATGCCATATTTGCAATTTGGAACACAAAATTTGAAAAAAAAAAAATTACATTTTAAAACAGCCCTTATTTGAAAAGTAAGCTATGTACTATGTGGATCTCTCTGTCTTGCAATCTGCTGAGTAGATATTTCAAGTATTTCATAATAAACAGCTGTCAGTTTATTCAATTTCTGAGTTATTAGCCTGCAAAACACTTTTTATGCTATCTGGGTGAATGTATCGGATGGGTATCGGATGTGGGGTACTCCTACCCCAATATCTCAAAAATGGTTGAAATTTTTTGTGGTTGTTTTTGATATTTCAATAAATGGAAAAATGCACTTAAAAACCTAAAAGTCAGAACTTAATTTTTTGACTGCCGGTACCTAGTAGAATGAATGAGCGAGGAGTAATTCACAAGATGTCGCTTTATTGTGAGAACATAAATTGGTTACTGTCGGCTGTAACCACGCCAATACAAATGCTAACAATATCAGCACCTCTCAACTCTGACCGCGCTACCAGAACGACTTCCCCCAGAACGTCCCACAGTCTCAACAGTCCGATGCACAAGCCCAGCCCCCTCCCAACGACCGTCAAATCATGGAGGGCCACGAACTTAACATAAACATGCAAATACTGCATTTATAACAAGAACAAGGTTTTTTTTTCAACACTGGCATTATTTACATTATTGCAGGTCGCTATAATACTAAAGACCAACATAACAGTAACTATAATACATCTCAGATTAAAATTGAAACCTCCTAATGCTTCAAATACATGTGTTGAAATGAAATTCCATATAGAATTTGGGTTCAATAACAGGGCTGTAGAGTGCGACCAATTTGGACGCAAATGCGACCTAATTTCGCAAATAAAATTTTAAAAAATGAGGTTGCGACCAAACGAGTGCGACCAAACCCACCTTAAACGAGGAGCGCGCACCGCAGCAGGACCCACACATATCCCCACTCAATAGATACCCCATGCGGCTGGACTTCCTTCTCCGCTAAAGCGATAGCTTTGTCTTGGAGAGCCCTGCACTCCCACGGGACCCAACACAAAACAGTGCAGACCATGGATGTATAATAAGAGCATTCTGAAAGAACATTCTGAAAGCTTATTGCGGGCGGGAGCGCAACCGCACGACACGGGAGCGGGACTGAAGACTGCGGGAAGGGGCGGGAGCGGGACTGAAAATTCTGTCCCGCGCAGACCTCTCCTGTGCTGCTGCACGTAAGCTCGGCGTCAGCGGAGATGATTAAAGTGACTTGTGGTTTCACTGCACAGGAGAAATGAAGGTAATCAATTACCAGTTCTTTTATGTTTTTGACCTTGTTTTAATCAGCACAGTTGCTGCCGTGTTAAAAGGCACTGTTTGGAAAGAATCTGTTCAGGTACATAAATGTACAGTTACAGTACAAAATCTGTATATGCAGTAAATATCTCATTTTTCAACATAGATATCAGCGGCTTATAGCCCGGTTGGGGCTTGTATAACTTGTATAGCTTGTATTTTTTAAAAATAGAGGGATGCGGCTTATATACCGGTGCGCTCTATAGTCCGGAAAATATGGTACACAGAGGCTCCCTCCTCAATGCGCTGATTAGAAGAGTGAGCGAAAACTAAACTAATGTTATGTCAGTGTCTGCACAGAGCAGACCTACGGCGACATGTGGGCTGAAGTTAATAAAATGCCTAATAAATCTGTTCGTCACAATGTGCGTTTGGTTTGGTAAATGTCCAATGTAACTTCAGTTAGGAATTTGAAAAAACAGGTTTAAAAATCCTACTCACTTTATTCACTTTGAAGCAGTTTTCTGTGAAGTGCAAGTGGAGGATATCTTAAAGAAGAGGTTCTCAAACTGTGGGTGAGGGTCCCAAAAGAAACGCAGTGTTTAAGTGCAGTACAGTTTGCTTGTCTTATTTTAAATCTGTGTGTGTGTGTGTGTGTGTGTGTAGGTGTAGGTGTAGGGGTGTGTGTGTGCTTTCTGCACTCTATAACTTTTGTGCTGGTGCACCTAAGAAAAAAAAGTTAGATGTACCGGTGCATAAAGTTCTAGAGCCCTGAATAACTATCTTTTGATCCATTTAATTTTGAAAGAGGAATGTAGAGTCTAGTATGTTAAATTGACCATTACTTAAATTATTAATCATGACATTTTTCTTAATGAGGTGTGTTTTTTTCTTCCAGATAAAATCAAATAATAGTTTGTCTGTTTGTGTATTAATGTTTTTTGGTACATTAAGGGCAGAGCTGGAATAAATAGGCTAGAAAGCCCTTCATCTTTGGATAGTAGGATTCTACCAAAAATTGACAAGTTCCTTTGAAGCCACATATTAAATTTTGTTTGAATTTTATGCACAAGAGGGTTAAAGTTTTCACATCGTCTTTTTGTCTTGACACCCAAGTATTTCACTTTTTGTTTCACTGAATTCCTGATATTTGTATGGCATTGCAAGATTTGATGGGGAATAATTCACATTTGGAAAGTTTTAGTTTGAGTCCAAAAGCTAAACATTATCGGATCAGTACGTGCAAAAAAATATATTACGGACATTGGAAATGTTTCACTTTTGGCCAGGAGGGGGCGCAAAGACTTCTCATAAAGCATTTAAAGGTGCACTATGTCATTTTTCTGGTGGAGGATGTGTTGGCCTTTGAAATTTGAATCACTAATGCGTGATCTCGTCCTGAATATAATATAGTATAAAACATATGAAAAGTGTACACTATACCTCCCCCTAGTATAGACATGAAACATCAACATTATCGGATTTGTACCAAATTTGGAAATTAAATTCTATGAATGACTAGAAGCAAAAACGTATATTATTGACATGGGGCATTTTTCACAGTTGGCCAGCAGGGCTGCAAAGACTCCTAAAAAAATAATAAATTTAAAGGTGCACCATGTAATTTTTCGGATGGAGGATGTGTTGGAAGAACTGGAAGTCTGCTTAAGGTTCTGTTAGGCGTTACAGTTGGGGCTGGGGGCTGTGGTTACAACTAGGGTTAGGTTTAAGGTTAGGGTTACGTTTATGGTCCTCATTAATCCCCATCAAGTTAATAAGTTAATAAAAATGAAACAATGTTTTCACAATGTTCTTGTTTTCTCCTGAACACAGAATCCAGCTCAAAAACAAAAAACAATAAGACAAGCATAAAATACACAGTTAAAATTAAGTGAATGGAGGGGTTTATTGCATTTCCGCCAGTCAATCGTCATTTAATTTAGTATCCTGTAACATGTGCATCAAGTATGAGCATTTGATCACAAGACAACAGCAAGTCATTATCATATGTTGTTTTTCCTATATTCAATATATACACATAATTTATAACTTATTTTATACAGCAAGACAAGCACATCACATGAGCCAGACACACTCTTCAAAATATTACAATATTTATAGAATAAACCAATAAAAACAATGTCTTCAGTAGGGGACAAACCAGGAAAGTAGCACCCCTGTTTTATGGAATGATATCTTTTGGGCTCTCCTTTTTCAGTGTATACATTACTGTGTAATAAACTTCATGAACATGTAAACAAATTAAATCAAATCAAGACCACTTTTCTCCAACAGGCAAAGCTTCACACACAACACAAACATTCAAAGTGAACAGTAGGAATATGGATAATAATGATCAGAACTCAGTCCATCCTGATTTTTTGATTGGTCATCCTGTAGATTATGCTGTCATATCCTGGGTCCATGTTCCACAGACTGTATGCAATAGCAATAACAGCAAGAGCCAAAGCAATCATTAGCCACAACACAATGTTGAACACAACAGCATATTGGAAGTTATATTTATAGGCCAGGTTGTAAGGGCTGCCTGGGTTGCTCTGTTAAAAGTAAACAACAAAAATCTTATTTACTGCAATGTATGGGGGAGTTAATTAAAACTTATGCAAAGAAGGTTTTAACTTACAATCTGCTTTGATTCGAGAATGGAGCGAGACTTTCTGGTCAAAGGAGCCTCGAAGGTTTTCACAGTAACAACTTCCACCACCGCACTGTTGCCATAGAGACTGTACACATCTTCAGCAAACTGTAATGACAATGACAACGATGGATGAGCATCTACCCAAATACTTAATGAGCTCCTACATCACATGTTTACCTTTTGTAAGACAGAAGAAAGAATAGCAGTGGCATCCTTGTACTGAGGGGATTGTTTTCCATAGAGCTTGCTCAGCTCCTCCAGGCCAGACAACTCCAGGGAGTACAGATCAGGAGAATGGTCCTTAGCTAAATGTCTATGTCTCTGCAACTATCATACAGACAGAGACAAGTTCATCCAGATATTCAAGCAAACAACTTAGAACAGCATTTGTTGAGAGGCTTACCAAAGCAGTAATATCATGGAGCACTTGGACCTCAGAAAGGAAGAGCAGATCCGCCTACAAAGCAAAAACATTTGGTATTTTTAAAGACACACATACATAGGGCTGGATATCGATTCGATTCCAATTCTCAAGATTCAGAATCGATTATCGCAATTTGATCTGATCTGATTCGATCCGATCTCGATTCAGGTTAGTGTTATTAGTAGTGCTGCCACTAATGACTAATTTTCTAACGATTAATCTCTCGACTAATTTTTCGATTAGTCGACTAATCTAAACGACTAATTTAAAAAAAAAAAAACAAGCGGTTCTAACACACACAAGTGTGTGTGTTAAATTTTCCCGGGAGGTTACCTTTTGTGTGCGAGTTGCAAAGGTTATTGGTGTTATGTCTGTTGTGTGTGCTCATTCGACAATGTTGAACAACGATATGCACACACAATTTAACGAGTATGCACGAGCAGCATATTGCAACGGTATTCTCAATATCTCATGCATCGTGGTCGTGCTCCCGTGATAAGCCAAATAAGTCTTACAGAGTGTACAAACCACTCTATCACCATCTGTCCGAAAGTATTCCCAGACTTTCGAGGCTTTAGGTCTTGGTCTAGAAGTCGCCGCCACTGTTCTTGGATCCGACTCTGACCCACGGCGCTGGCATTTTCTCAAATGCTCAAATCGGGGAAGGGGAAGAGAAAGAGAGAGACCAGCCAGCAGAGTGCGCCACGGCAAATACTTCCTCAAGTTTGTTTTCTTTGGCGGTGCCATTATATACCACTGCTGTTAGCCTTTGGTGAAGCCGAGGTTAGCCACCTCGGCGTCAACCCCGGAGGTAGCCGCTGTCAGCAGCACCAGTGTCCGCCTCGGTGTAGTACTACTAGTGGTGTGGAGGAAATACCTGTGTTAACTTTTTCCTGTTCTAGCCCCTAACCGTGGTTGGGGAGCACAGGAGATCGTCTTCTCCTAGGGCGGAGTTAACTCCTTTGAGGACCTCGTGCGCTTGCGGTGTATATAAAAAAATGTAAATAAAGGGAGGCAGTTTCGCTGTCGAGTCGGCTTTATTCGCTCACTACACTGTAGGCATGGCATCCTTACTTTTCCTCTACTCGCCCGGTCGCCGTCTCCTCTCTCCCAGAGCACATGCGGACACACACCCAGAGCGAGACCCGGCTCCCTTGGTCCGCGCAGACATACCTCCCGCGCCCCGGCGCTGCGCACAACCACCCACTCTCTCTCTCTCACTGAGCCACAGACACAACACAGACACATCTCACAACACCTGTCTCTGGACGAGCCGTTTGAGACCAAAAATAAATAAAGGCGAATATTCGACCAAAAAAATTGTAGTCGACTCATTTTCATATTCGATTACGTCGACAACGTCGAATAATCGCGGCAGCACTAGTTATTAGATTCATTTTTGAGCTGTTACAAGTGGTTCCTGAGGTTGGTTGTATTTCCACTATACTTCACCTCCATTTGGCATGTATTTGCTTTCGTCAAGCGCATCTTTGTCTTTATCGTTTCTGAATCCGAAATGGTGCCAGACAGAGCTTTGAGTGTTTCTGGCGTCTTCAAAGCCGGGACTTGGCAAACATTGCCACTAGTGTCCCACGCCATGTTAATTGTTTCGATATAGACAGACCGCGGGCCTGCGCAAATTCAATGATTTAATGAGTGGGGTTAAAGTTCACTGGGGGGAAACGTATTAAAAATTAAATCGATCTTTGGACGTATGAATCGATCTTAAGAAATTAATATGCCAATCAATTCAGAATCAGAAAACCGATTTTATTTTTCAACACAGCCCTACAAATGCATACACATAATTTTGTGATTAATATGAACTGACCTCTGAATTTCTGCTGAGAGAGTTCAGTGGCAAAGATGCCAGCACTGAGCCTTCTTGGGAAAGACGGGCACGAATTTGCTGCAGAGTTACTGGCAGGTCCTCAAACACAGCATTAGCTTTACCAAGCATATACAGCCTCTGAAAATATATTATACATATTGTTGAGTCACTCTGAAAATATGTACATAAAATAGGTCAAGTATTGGAGCTAATTATTAATGTTCATTACTTCTTCACTGGGGGCAAGCTGCAACACAACAGGTGTGTCCTCAGCAAATAGAGAGTGAACGGTCTCTGCAACATTATCCAAAGTAAAGGGGACAGCCTGCAAAATTAAACAAAAATAATTTAATCTTTTGCATTTCAGAAGATGTAAAGCATACATTTAATGTTCATTTCTACTCTCATACATTCTCTAAGGGATAGCTGGCAAGATTCTGAGGCAGGGAAAGGTTATCAGCGCCTCTCACTACAATGAGGACATTTGCTCTGGGACGCTGAAATAATGGACCAGCTTGCAAGCCTGGCCAGGACAGCTCCTGAAAAGAAGATACCATAAACTTTCAGCATTACTATAGTTTATGGACCAATTAGGCTTGAAAACTGCAATAAATGCAAAGAAACTCCAGTTTACCTCTTGAACAGAAAAGCCCATAGTCAAAGCCACTAGATCTGGGATCTTCTCTCCGGATATTGGCCATTCACCTTTTTGGAAGGGGACAAACTCTGGAGCCTGCAGAACTGTCAAGCTGTTTCCATGTACACCTGTAAAATCAACAATAGTATAATGGCACAGGAACCCTGCATCAAAAGCTTAAAACATAACATGATATGTGAACATAAAATAACAGATGGCTTATGATGAAGTGAGGAATTTACACATGTAATGTTACAACTCATTCTCACGAACATCTGAACAGCTTCACACAAACACGGATGAATGGTGAACTCGTGACTCCTGAGGGTGGAAAAAAGAGGAAGTACCGCGGACACAGGTCACTTGACAAACTCTACAGATAGCTGAACTGAACGTGAAAACTGAAAAATACAGCAAATGAGCCGATCATTGTACCTATCAAGATAAATAAACCAGGAAAAGGAGCGTGTCCTCAATGTCTTTTGCTTGACAAGCCAATGCCGCGGGTTTTCACAGCAGACATCTTATGCAAATTTGGTAAATTATGCACGAGCTATGAAGAATTTAACAAAGTAAAGTCGACCATTGTTATCAATATTCAACGATATGTATCTATTTTCATTTTACTTAGAAAATTATATTAACAAAATTGCTGAAGCTAACGCTCAGTCATCTGCCTTAGCATACAGTCGTAATCAGGCTACTTCCGGACATAATCGCGACTAGAAAAGGGATGATTGCGCATAATACACAATGCAAAGTATGTTTTTATGATGGCGAAATCTTACCATTGGTGGCAACGAGGGCGAGGGCGAGCAGAGTGACAAAAGCAGCCTCCATCCTCGGATAGTTCACCGTCGACATCTTTCCCCTTCAGCGCAGATCAGCTGACCTGCTGTGCGTCACTTCCGCACGGTCCCCCGCAACTGTGCATGACAAATAAAACCTGAATCTAAAACGTTTATATCTATATCTAACTGACTTTTGTACAGAGTTTATTAACAGTTAACTTATTTTTATTTGTTCTTGTTAATATATTGTCACTATCAGAACCCATACAGTCTGTTGTTAAACTTAAACTACTATCACACCCCCATAGAAGAATATTTAAAAGTGCATTGTGGTGGATGCGTCAAATACTTTTCTCCATGGAGATGTTATTGCTCTGCCTAGGGTGACCAGACGTCCCCATTTATCCGGGACAGTTCCAGTTTTGAGCCCTGTGTCCCCTGTCCCAGCAGATTTATACAGAACCAGTCATTTGTTCCAATTGTCCGCAAGAAATTTTGCAGGTGTCCCTATTTTTGAACAATTTGATGTTAACAGTAAAGAGGGGCATAAATTGTCGTTTGTTTAGGTAAAATACAGAAAAGTTGCTTAAAAATAACCAAAACACAAAGAAAATGTGACTATACTGACTCCTATGTTAGTGATGAATGGGCCAAGTGCAGAACAATTCTCTTTAATTACGCACTCGTCTCATAATTTTATTATTACCAACCTCTCCAAACCTGGGGTGTCCGAGTTTATTTATTTTGAAAATCTGGTCACCATAGCTCTGCCTGAAATGTTTTATAGTATGGTTTTAAACCTTTCCATCATCATGGAGACCAAACCAGACCAAGTAACAAGTCAAATCTGTGGAGAGGTAATCCCGCTCACAGTCAGAATGCTTGTTTTTCGAGGCATTATTAAAGGTATAAAACCACCTGTAATTTAATAAATACAAGCTAGAGCTGTTTAATGTCATGCTGTGGAACATTTCAGTCAGACCACTGACATCTCCACCGAGAAAAACATTTGTCAGACCCTCCACTAGAAGTTACACAATGCGTCTTTAACAGTCAATGCAGAAGGCAGAGCCATCCCAACACGACAGAGGGCGACAAGCCACCAGTTTTTCATGGCCACACGGGCACGCAATATTAAAACATACCAAGAGATGGCAGTATACTCCCGTCTATGTACGAACGACAGCTGCGGACAGTTCCGCCACATTCATTTATAGCGGAACGTCCTCTAGAAGAAAAGAGGCGTTTTTAGAATGGACGAGGTCTCGTATGCAGTTTGAATGTTTATTTTAAAGCAACTTCTTTTTGTAAAATATAAATACAAATTATGAGATATTTTAATTACAAATTTAAAACAAAATGCACACACCAAAATTACTTTACTGCAATAGCCTCCATGTTATATACAAGATCTGTGGCAAAAGGTAAATATCTACATTGTCTTAAAACATTATTATACAGTTTTATGCAGTTAAATTACAAACCGAAAGCAGAATCTGAACCAAAAAGTTACAACCAAATTTCCCCAGAGGCTCAAGCAACTGCTGGAGTCTGTGGAAAGAAAAGGACATCATGTGCTTCTCATAAACACAAATACCACATTCAATAGCACAGTCTTAGTACTATTCTGTACAGCTACACACACGCTCATGTGCTGCACTCTCCCATGCTGGACCGAGTGGTGAGCAACAACCAACAAAACAAAAATCTCTGATATTACATTTCTATATATCATAATTTTACATATATTAATTTATAAAAATAAGACCACTATTAACTTTGTGGTGTCCAAAATTAGTTCACAAGACAAAAATCAGCAGTCCTGACAGCCAGCAGGTCATAGTTTTTGAATAGTGCACCAGTGCTGGACTAGAACAGGGCTAAAGCAGGAACTAAGAGTCAGGATAAGGCATCAAAAAACCCTTGTTGGCTCCAGAGCAAACTGCAGTCCGTAGGGATTGAGGTCAGTATTTAGGTGCTCCAGAGGTCAGGAGGAGACCAACTTTCCAACTGCCTTGATTTTATCCTTCAACTTGTCCCCTGGATGATCCCAGCGGTCGTCCAAACATTCCAGTGAAGAGCCCAGTAGGGCAGCCAGTTCAGCACTGTCTTCAACCAGGTCCAACAGCTCCTTGCTGTCTGAATGGAAACCCTCCAACTCCTCTGGGCAAGAAAAGAGCTGTGACAGAGACGCCTGGCGATAAAACTCTGCCTCTGCCACTGTCACCACCTCCATGTGAGGAAAGGCCTGACGAAAACCACGAGCTGACATCCTCAGACGACGAAGTACATCCGAGAGAAGTAGCCAGTTCCTTGGGCTAAAAGAATAAACAAGGAGTGATTAGAAATACAGCAGTAAAAAAACTCAACAATCTTTTCGTTCCACACTTACCCTTGGGAGAGAGACACTTGGATGTTGTAGCAAGGCAACAGAGGTCTATCAGAGAATTCAAACTCAAAAAGTTCTCTTTTGTCATCTTCATCACCATCATCTGGGCCAGGGGGGTCAGCTAAGATGTCATAGACTCCACACTCATCTGTGGATTCTGGTAAAGGACACGCAACCACATAACATTAGGCCTTAGAAATGAAATCACATATTATACAAAACAACAGATAAAATAAAGACCAAAAAGACACAAAACAAAAAGATTCAAGACTGCGGAATACGTGGAGTTGTACTCACCACAGACAGCACTGCCATAGAATTCCCAATAAAGGCCAGGGTCATCATAAGAGCGGCCTTGAAGGTCGGCAAAGTAATCTGTTCAGAGAGAGAAGTAAAGAATGTGATTCCAGACAAAGTACCCAGGGAACAGACAAGGCAAATCGCATTGCCCTTGACGAATTCAGCAGACGAATATGCCTACATGAATGGGAGGGGCATCGTGAGGGGAGGAAAAAACAGAGCAAATGTTTTGGGAGTGAGCTGGAAGGCCTAATGGTCAGGGGCCAATGGTTGTACCACAGGGGAGGGGAGCAACAGTCTATGGCGGGATAGAGCTGGCTCAGTTCAGGCCAGGGCTAAAGGCGGCTGCCAGGAATCAAACGAGAACCACAAAATGTAGCGCACACACAGGCTGGAAATAAACAAGCAGAGGGCACAGGATAAGCACACATGGTCCAAGTAGAGTGTGTTTTCAGCACACACACACAAAGAAATCTGGGCTTAGTGCCAGAGCTGAGGCGTGGGGCGTCTGGCGTGTGTTTGGGGGGATTAACGGCCTCCAGATGAGTGGGACCAGGTGCAGAGAGGGCAGTGATCGCCTGCTCGCTCTCACTCATTTTCCCCGGTGCTCAATCTCCCCTCGCTCTTCTGCGCTGTCAGTCCAGCAACTATCGATCCAACCATACACACTGTCTTTTCTAAATTCTACACGCCTCTCCACCTGCTGACATAATACATTTATCTTTCAGTAAACCTGTTCGCCAGCTCATTTTAATCACTGCAACTTTTCAACTCTTGAAATCTGTCCTACTTTTAGGTGATTAAACGCTTTTATGTCTAAGCATGCACTTTCTCTTGCACACATAATAATCATCTCAAAACAAACTAGTGAAATAATGTATTCCAAATGGACCACCAACAGTAACTTTACTGAAATGCAGTTCTGCTCGCACACAGCTACAACCTGAGAAAGGCCCATTTCGGCACACATGAATGCTGAGCAAACACAGTTGGCGTTGCTAAGTAACCGGAAAGAGCAGCTCCGAGCCAGCAGCACGTGCCCCGGCGGGCTGCACGTCCTGCTCTAACAGGTGGTCGAGGGAGGGGGCGACAGGCAGCAGCAGAGCACCGGAGGGGAAACAGGATGACAGACACAAACAAACTAGTGCAGGGTGGAAAGTGTACAGGGCAGCACTCACACCAACAAGCTCAGCCAAGGTTACACATCAAATACATCCAAATCAAGATTGTGGTATTACACTGTGGCTTAAAAAGCTCTAGGGAGTAATACTTCAGGAATACCTGAGCACAGCAAATGAGTCTTTATAAATTAATATGAACACAAGTTTGAATAAAAATTACTTAAGAACAGAAAAGTAAGTCATGAATTAAGTGGATTGGAAAATAAACACTATGGGTATATAACACTAGTTATACATTTATTTTTCAAACACAATTTATAATCCAGTAATTTATGTTAAGGAACTACTGGATCAAACATTGTCAGGTTAGTGTGTGTAAGACTGATCTCCTACCAGTGAGGAAGCGCTCCATGCCGTCACTGTGGGTCATCTTGAGCAATCCACGACCAGAGTATGTTGCCAGGGTAGGATCAGCTCCGTAAGACAACAGCACCCGCACTACATCCAGGTGGTCATTCTCCACTGCATCATGGATTGGCCTACACAAACACAATTTGAGTTTCACTTGGCAACTGATTGTAGCAACTTTAGAATACAAAATCTAAGCTCCAACTTGCCCTGTATAACACAATTTTGAGGTAAAGGCTTCATATGATTGGCATTGTGTTTACCTGGTGCCATCTTGAGCGCTGCAGTTGATGTCTGCTCCATAATCCAGCAGGTGTTGGACGATGTTGAGCCAGCCTCGAGCACAGGCCTCATGGAGAGCACAGTAACCAGCGTAGTCCTTATGGTTGACTTCACATACTTTGTTCTCCAGACAGTAGAGCACTACCTCCTAAAAAAACACACACCAAATGAGGTGTTAAGGATGAGGATTTACAGCATGCAGCTAAAGACAAAACACGATGGGTCAGTTTTTACACTACACTGTAAAATTTAAAAAGGTGAACGTCTATTTTGACCATGCAAGAATATATATGGGTAAACTATTTTGTAGCCATAGAAACTACAGAGGCAGGTTGTTATGAGTTCTAGACTTGGACTATGAGACAACAAGAGGCCAGCATTTGTGTGTTTTCTAGTTAAAGGCTGTGGCAGTTGGGCCTCCAGCACTAAGTAGTCAGACTGGTTTTTATTGGACAGCTCATGCCGTAGAGTGTTGAAATAAACGCCTTACTTTAGCGATAAAACGCACGTTACAACATTTGGATTTTTATTAGTTAGGCATTTCCCAAGAGATAGATACCAGAGAAAACAAATAAAATGTAGATTCTAGAAGTCACATCATACACAAAGCACTAGAAGGGAGAGCCTGGCTTATCCACTGTCCTTCGGCAGTCCTGCACATGAGGGAGAATAGCTGCTCATCTGAACCTGGGGAATGACTCCCAACTTCCATTTCTATGCTAATCCTAGCCTGCCATCTATTCTAAGTGTTTATCCCCCTCTGTCTCTCCTTCTCTCTCTACTTCAGCACAGGATAGGAGTAGGACAAGGAAAGGACAAGGAGGCAATGGAGGCAAAGACAGACGGAGATGAGCAAAGGGCGGAGAGAGGGAAGAGGCAACACCCCAATAGATGACAGATAAATGAATGTGAGGAGGAAATCTGTCAGGGTTGTCCTCCAGGCTGCAGCTGATAGTAACAGGAGACAAATGTGGAGGCAAGAGGGTCTGTGTTGTGGAGGTCGCAATGACAGAAGCTAGACCGTTGATAAAGGGATGATCATTAAAAAGAAAAAAGAAAAATAATGCAGGTTTGAAAGGCAAATTTGGAAAGTGGACTTAATTAGTACAAGGTTTGGATGTTACAACTGTGAAATATAACCGTGCCCCTAATGAATTGATCAGACTTTGTTTCACAACATGCAGCGTGTTAGTGTGGTATAGTTCTGAAATACTGGTGAGTGTATGCGTGTTGATGTTGAGGAGGAGGCATTGCACTAAACCTCCAAAGTTGTGTTTAATATTGCTGGGAGCAAGCAAGGAGCTTAGCATAAGAGCCCCAGTTTCCCACCAGACACACAGACAGACACAGACACACACACACATATATAGCAGCACACCGCTACACAGTAAAATGAGATGCCCCTCCTCTCCCTATGTCCTCTAATCTGCCTTTCCAGAATGCTTCACTCAGATATTTATCCCCATGCAGCTCTGTCTTTAACACTGCTTGCACACATTACATAGAAAAGTAAAAACTGCGCAGGTGAATTTGCCAGTGCCTTGGTGATACAAATGAGACAGTGATACGCAGGCCCAGACACAGAAAACATGCTTAGTGTGAATCACTGGCAGCATGTATCAGCAAGAATTATCAACACAAAATCTGATAAATTATATCTAAGATTTGTGCAATACTGGCTCAGGCTAATTTTAAGCAATAACAAGACTTAACTTAAAACTTTTTTCTTCTTCCCGCTCCTTTTTGGGCAATTTTTGTTGCTGTGTTGTGTCATGTTGTATGGATGTTATTATGTTCCATTGTAAAAGAATGTACAAATTTTACTTGCCCAAAATAATTAAAAAAAGGATTTCAAATAACAGAAATTAATGGGCATAATGGTAATAAATTTGCTTATTTAAATAGGTTTTTGTCATAGTCATGACACAAAGTTATAGAGAAATATTTTAACTAGTCAGATTTGAAAAAGGCAGGCTGTGAGGGTCCCCCCTCTCAGTCAATATGACAAATACAGTACCTAGATATGAACAAACACTAGATGATTGCGGTTTTGTTTTGGTTGACCAAAAAAGGAACAGAAATTAAGGGAAATCTGAAGTGATTGACATAGAAGTGTTAATAACATGTTTCACCTTTATCTGAGCTTTCATTGGGTATAAACGAAGAGGCCCTGAGCCTCAGGAGCAAGAGGAATGAAGACATCTGCAGAATCTCTTCTCATTACCATTTCAAATGCTCAAAAGTGAAGCATAGAAGGGGGAGTCAGAGAATAAAGGGGAGCAAGAAAGGAAGGAAGAGAGAGTGGGCTTTCATGTGCATAGTCACGGATCGCAAAACTAAACGAACATGAAATATGCAGAGTGTCGGCTGGGCACGAAGAACATGGCAGAGTGGTGTGTTCAATGACATGCATGTGAGCTGTGCATTAACACGCACAGGTCTGTACTCGTATGCTACAGCGGCACTCCACTCGCTTGTGGGTTTGTGTGCCTCACGATTGTGTATTTGCATGTGCAGGCCTGTGTGGGTGTGCAACAGCAGCGATACCCATCACTGTGTGCGGCATATGGACCTGAGCACGTTAGAATGTCTGTGCATGCGCTTACTGGGTCATAACCAGCGGTTGTCTGTGTGCGCATCCTTGTGAGTGTACGTGCCTACGACTCCAGCAGTCATATCTCTGCCTGTGTGCGATAAGCCCCGTGCTCGCGGCTGCGAAACACCAGTGCGAGCTGAGCGCTGTGCGCATCTACGGCGTGTGTGCTCTCCAGAATGTGTGCGCTGTGCCTCTACGGTGTGTGTATGTGCGTGTGCGTAAGTGCTTTGCCTCTAGTGTGTGCGCTCTGCGCTTCTACGGCGTGTGTATGCGCTGAGTCTACAGAATGTGTGTGTGCGCTCTGGGCCTCTACGGTGTGTGCGTATGTGAGCGCTCTGCATAAATTGGTGTGTCTCGTAGCACACGTCTTTGTGTGTGCGTGTGTGCGGAGCCCCAGGGGTCTGCCCCAGGCTTATCACACACAGGCAGTGAGAGACGAGCTTCCTGAGAGGGAGAGAGCAGAGAGAAAGGGAGGGGGTGGAGGAAGGCGGGGGGCGATGTTTGCGCAGCGGTCAGCGCCTTGTTTGTGTAGTCTCAGGTTTTCTCTCCTCCTCTTTCCCTCCCCACACGCAGGGCGCAGGAAGGGAAATTTCGAAGGGGATTGGGGGAAAAACGAGAATGGAGGAAAAAAATGTTCGAGAGACGCATAAATCAGAGACGAGCCAGCTTCTCTCCAGCACGGCTGAGTGAGCCCCGCTGCTGCGCTGCTCTGTGTGTCTCTGTGTGTGCGTACAAGTGAATGAGCGAGCGAGCGGAGGAGGGAGAAAAACAGCCGCCACCACTGCTAACCACAGTCACCACGGCACATTAGAGGGCTATTAGAACACGATTATACTCCCAGTGCTTACCTCTCATTCACACTCTTCCACTCTGACTCAAATACACCTCATCATCATAAATGTGAACACCACCATAAAGCAACTGGTTAATGGACAACAAAAGATATTATCTCTTGCATACAAACTCCAAACAAATCAAATAGATGTTAGGAAAAAAGTGGAATTAAAACCACTTGGATTATAACAGAAATGTGTCAAAGTCTAGTAAGCCCATCCCGTCTATGAGCGAACAGTTGAGGCAGTGGAAATGAAAAAGCATCTAATTCTGAAAAGGCTGTGAGCATCCGTCTTTGTATAATGATCCAGCAAACCCTCACTCGCTGTGCATACACGTGTGTGCGCGCCTGTGTCGGCGAGCGTGTCACACTTTGCCTCACGGAAAATTAATGAGATGTGAGAGCGGAGTTAGGCGGGGGTGGGGGGGGTAGTATGTGCGTATATGTGCACACTCGCTGGGAGAGGGAGGAGGAGCGGGCCAACGACAATCTGAGTCACAAAGAGAGGAAGAGAGCGCAGAGAGGAAAGTAAGGGGAGCGGAAAACCTGCGTGCGGGGGACAACAGAAAACGATGAAGTGTCGTAAAAGTATAGATAGGAGGAGCACTAAAACTAATTGTTTTGAAACAAAGTGAAATATGAACAGCACACACAAACAAACTGTGGGATCGTACCTCGTAGCCTAGCCGTGCAGCTCTCTGAAGCAGTGTCTCTCCAGCATTCTTGTTGACAATTAGCCGGCGAGCCTCAGGCGGGATTGGGCGTAACGCGGGAGGCTCAGTAGGGGGGGCCCTGTGCGTCACGGCCCCTTCTGTTGGTGGGATTCCACCCAACCTGCCATTTGCCTGAGGTTGCAAGGATGGAGGACAGTGCAAAGTGGGAGAGCAAGGCTTTACCGGAGAGCAGGGGTAATAGGTTGGAGACACAGCTCTCTTCTTCGGGACACTGCACTGTTCACTCGACTATAGAGAGAGGGGAAAAGAGAGTCACACTCCGCTTCCAATGGGGAGCCGCAGCACGTCAACTATCTACTTAGCTTCTACATATTTGACCAATAACATGAGTACAAAAGAATAATGATTTAATTCTGAGTGAATATGAATTGATTATGAATTCATATGATACTAATCACAACAGAATCCATTATCTAAAATTTATTTGTCACTGTAATCATAGTGGATGTCTGCATTTGACAAGACTGGTTTCTATAATAAAACTGACCGATAACAAAATGCTCTTTTGTTACCAGTGTCCCACTCAGTGGAGTCCCATGTCAAATCAGTGAGTTGAAGTGAGGCAAGCTTAAGTAACAAAATTTCCTAACCAGTTAAGTGAGATGTGTAGAGTGAAAAATGTAACTGCTAGAGGATTTTGTAATTGTGTCAGGAATGATCCTAAATACCCATTCAAAGATTTGAGACACAAAAAACACTAGCAACGGCACGCATTGACCAATTATAGTCCGAAACTAGTGCACATGCAGGCCTTCTCCATGGGGAGTGAATAAGGGCATGGGGATGTCAAAGAAGTCTACCAAACATTGTAAACATACTTCTTTTTCACTCTACTGCATAAATCAGAGGCATAAAACATTGTGAAACAGACTGCTGTACTAAATATTCCCATCTTTAACAGACAGTCAGTGTAAAAAAGGTGTCTTGCTTGTTTGGCCAGGTTGCACGTCACTACTTTAGAAAACCGGAGCACAGACAAAATCATTTTCCACATCCATCAATTCTGAGGACATTTATAGAACAAAATACAAAATTGACATAATCCACATTTGATCTTTCCCAATGGTTTAAAGCCCATCCAGCACACACCTTATCGTCTTCTGGAGCTCCCAGGTCTGTCATGCAGCGCTGTGCTGGACTCGCTGGTGTGGGCTCTTTCCTGCGGTCCCGCTCCCGTTCCTTCTGACTAGTGTGCTTGGTCTTGCATGGCCTCTTTCCCTTGGGTTTGTCTGCGTCACTATGGCGACGAACCTTGAAAAGATTGGGTCCTCCCACCGACAGTTCCTGGTTAGGAGACGTCGGGCCCCTCCTGTGCTCCTTATGGCCACGGTCACCTGAGAAGGGGTTTGGCAGTTGCACTCGATCCTTTAGCTGGCCAGTGGAAAGTGAGGGAGCTGCTCCTGGAAGAATAGAAAAGCAGGGTGAGAAAAGCAAAGTGCACACTTGATCGTGTGAGATGTGCATGGAAGGGAGGATGGGGAGATATTGCAAGGCCATCGCTCATCCTCTGTTGGTTTATTAATGAGCGCACAGAGCTGTCTGCGAGCACAGCAGGCTCGCTCGTGCAAGAAGAAAAAAAAGCGCACACATTGTGTCTTCCACAAACTCATTCACAGCTTCAAGGACACTGCTACGAGAGCTTGTATAGTGGCTGTTTGGTTTTATCCACTTATAGTGCTAACAGTATTTACCAACACACAATATACACTCTGTAATTACAAATATGTATTATTAAACTTCTTGCAATAAAGTCACTGTTGCTGGAGTGAAAATGGAAAAAAAAAAAAAAAATCAAATAGAAGTGCTTCCAATTATTGTCTGTGGTTTCTGCAGTAAAACCAAAGTTTCCCCTGCTCTATCCACTTCCCGTAATCCCTTTCCTGTTCTTTATTCTCGCCGCTTGTCTGAACCCAAACTTGAGTACATGAAGGAAAAGGCCTGGTTTTAACAAGTAACCCCCTGACACTTTATTCGTTTTGCAGCGACTGATCATGAGAAAAAAAGAAATTAAAGTCGACCATCACAATTTACAACTCCTGACTAGTTACATTGACTAGTAGGCAAGGTTGTCAGTAATCTAGCTCCAAGCTATAGTTCAGTTTTTAAGAAAGGAGGAACAAGAATCTACCTCACATCCTCTGCCTCTTTCCCCAAAAGTACCCGGGAAATCCCCTTGATGACAGATGTCTCAGCAAGAAAGCAAAAACGTAGGCCAAAGATAGATTTACACTACCCAAGCTGAACCCGAGAATGCAGTGGTGTGCACTGCTGGTGGCTCATTCTTACCATTTAATTTCTCACAACCCCATTTCCTGTTGATCTCGGCCCGTTGTGCTGCAAGCCGCTCCTCTGTGTCGCTGGATCTGAACTTGTGCGTACTCTGTGCCGAGGACAACAGTCTGTTTTGGTGCCACACTCGCTCCTGCTTTATTTGAGGCCTGTCCGGTGAAGGCGTGCCAGTGGTGGGTTTACTGAGTCGGAGCCCTTTAAGCTCAATGCACACTTTAAGCTTGCGAACTTCATCGTCGTCATCGTCATCTGGTGTAGCATGGCCATCTAACGAAGAGGCAGAATAATGTGTCATGTAACATACAAAATATTTTAATACACCACAACAGATTGAAAATAACACCTGTCAGTAACAGAATCTATCTTCACTGTTATTTGTTTGTAGTCTTTTAAGAAACACATTTCTTAAAAGTTGTGTCAGTCATAAGCTCAAGTTAACAATAGTTCTGAAATAATGCCTCATATTTAATACATAAATTAGTGCAGTGACAGAATAGATGCAACATTAGCAATATATGAGAGGTTGACAGAGGGAAAAGGGGCAGTGAAAAGTAAATGTTTGGCAAAAAAAACAATCCAATAAAACCCGCAGACCCAGAGGAGGAATCTTTGGGGATGGGTGTTTGACTCGTCAACCAGGAGTATGGAGAGCAAACGGGAAACCACATGCCAACAAAAAGCAGATGAAAGTAGGAGAAAAAGAGCAGCTTTGAAGAGGGTGGGTACAGGAACGACTGAAAATATTCAGGGGAGACTAAGGGGAGAGAAAGCCGTCCCTCTTATTTGCTTCTTTTGCGTTCTCTGCTCAAAGGCAGGATTAAACACTTCTCTGAGCTTAGCTGCCACACGGAGCGTAAGATCGGACAGTGAGTGGAAAAAGGGGTGGATCTGGCAAGGTGGGTTTAAGGTGGATTTGATTAGGAGGGGGAAGTGACAAAAGGAAAGGAAAGATTAAAAAAATAACAAGGTTTGAAGACAGAGGTTCTGTGGCATACGAGATGAAGGCAAGTGGGTAGAACTGCACAGAAAGCAGGACAAAGAGGTAAAACAAGTGAGCATATACATTAATACATACCAGGAGAAATCTTTGGTTTCTTTTCACCATGACACCTTCTTTCTGCTTCATCTCTATCCCTGTCCTCTGGATCGGTCTTTGGGCGTTTTCTGGCTGGCCCAAACCTCTCCTCAGTGTGAGCTTTGGCCAGTGTCAAAGTGGGCGGCATACAGTGGCCCTCAGAATCCTTAGTCAGTTTCTTGGTCACATCTTTTAAACCAAAGACGTTGGTGCTTCGAGCTGGATCATGATTTGCTTGTTCCGGGGATAAAGGCTCCCTCTGTCCACAATGTTTTTGGAAAACTGGGACTCTACTTCCAAATGCAGGACGGCAACCTGTAGAAATAGAGAAACAGTAATGGTCATACGGTCATAAAAAAGACCCAAATCTCAGACAAGGAACAAATAAGATGACAAGGTGGTGGTAAAATAGGATGGCATATTGACAAGTGTGGAAGAGTGGAAATGTCCATTTAAGATCAGACAGCTTTAATTCCTCTTTTAAGACAAGCAGTAAACTTTGATGGGATAAAGACTTTAGATGTCAGCCGTGTCAGTGGCCTGATGCAGTCAACAAAAAAAAATCAGCATTCTGCAACTCAGGTACATAGTACTTATGGTTTCATCATTTACTGTTCTTTAGTTTGCAGATGAAAATGGTGTTATTTATATAATTGCAGTCTTTTTGGTAACTATTAAGCAGTTTGCAAAATAGATCATTTTTTTTAAGAGTAAGACCCTATATTTAAGATTGAAAAAAGGCATTTAATTCAACTTGGACCAGCCAAAGCTTGCATGGCTCTGAAAATGAATATTCACAGGGAGAATTCAGGATTCAACACTACAGGATTCTTGGCTAATTAACTGTGTGGTGACAGTGTGGCTGCTTACACGATGCCATTCAGTGGCACCCCCCTTTTTTCCAAGTCTTCATGCGTCTGTCCTTGCCAAAATTAGGCTCACACGTCAGCCACGGTCTCGCTCCAACACACAGCTAGGCTTAGCGCCAGAGTCACTAACCATCACCTCTCTTCTGTCTCCGCTTGCAGTCTTCCCATTTGTTTACAGTGCACCATAATTTTCACCAACCATTTTTCCCTGCTGTGACCGCCTCTGCCCGTCTTCCCTCCACAGCCAGGCATCATTGAACACAAAGATGCACAAAGGGCTTCCACAAAATAGTAGCCTTCTCACTTGGCCTGTGAAAAGTCTGTCTAACCAATCTGTCTTTTAGAGATCTTGCCTTAGGATTGTCTGACGCTATGTATGTGCTCCTTTTGTCTACGCTGTGTGTGTATGTGTGTAGTTGTGTGAGTGCGTTTTGCTAGCCACTCACCGTCTCGCTCTCCCTGCCTGGTGCTGCCTTGGCTGGGCTCCAGCGCTCGCTCTCTGCGCTGGCCGTCTGCCAGCTCGCGTCCTGCTGCCACTGCCGAGGCAGACACACACACACTGCTGCTCTCCTTCTCCTTCAGCTCCAGCTCTGAAAAGCGCATCATGGCCCGCTGCACGCACACATGACAAATGCATAGGGAAAAAATCATGAAAACCACGCATTGTGTACACATGCCATAGGCAAACACATCTTTAAACCTAATTCTAGCCAGAACAACTACAGATGCAAACAGCAAAATAATACATGACATTATGCTCAAATTATAACATATAAAGAACAGACCCCAACATTCACAACACACACAGAACAAAGATAAGAGACAGTTGAAAGCAGAGCATTAAGAGGTTAACTATAGCAACCACAGTGAGTCCATGCGTTCTGGGGCTCAAATTGTGCCTTCTCTTTTGTTAAAACATTTATAATATCTAAGCTTGGAGACACAAGAACAAAATGAAAGAGAAAAGTAGGTGCAGAAGAGGCAGGGAACAGTGATACAGAGGGACAGAGAGAGACCATCAGAGGCAGATATGATAAGAAATGTAAAGAACTGACCTCCCAGTTAGCTGCAGGTTGACTTACATTACTCCCCTCTTGTGATATGACTTCCATCTAAGCAATTAGAATGGGGGCTCAATTTATCTGTCCATCATTTCCTTTACTTTGTTTTTATTAACCCACATATTTGTGTTACAACAATACAAGACAATGTAGCAAATCACATTATTTCCCATGGGCTTGATTACCAAACTGTGTTTAAGTAAGCTTTGAATTGAACCTAGTTGTAATCAAGCCATTGGTTTCAGTTAAATGTCGAATTACATGTCCAGATATACAGCTGCAAATATTTTTGAGCTACAGCTGTGCTTTGACACATCCCAAAATCATATCCACAGTTACTGAGGTGTGCTTACAACAAAGACAAACATGTGCGACCTATTAACATATCTGCCTCTGAGCAGGTGCCACACACAACATATGTTGTTTTTCCTCTAGATCAACGTATTGCTGTAATATTCATTCAGTGAAATGTGGGTTAAAAACTAAGGTTGGTGTGGGGAAATGAGTGTTAGCAAATAGCGTCCAGCAAATGGGGCCATGCAAAAAACTCAAAACCCCTAAAGCGGGCAGGCAGTTGTTTTAAGTAAAGTAAGGCCCCTTTGCTGAAACTCGCCTTGGGGTTAAGCATAGCTAAAGGCAATATGAACCGTGAGGCCTACCCCGGTCATGCGCACAGACTATGGCGGCACACTTCACACCAGCACATGTCTTAGCCCCAAGGCAGTTACACAAGGACAGGCACGTACACACACACACTCACAAGCATGCAGGCTCAGAAATAACCTTTACAATAACTGTACACTAATCAACATACAGCGATGGCAGCACTGTTAACCTTTGATCTGCCATCCCTGGGAGAGGCCCTCAACTGGCCTCACACCAGCTCTAGGACAATTATGGATCAAGGGGAAAGGTCAAGCTGCTAGCTAGGATAGTAGTATGACAGAACTATTGTATGTGTTTTGAATGCAAAATATGTTCATGCAACAGTTTGATAAGAAATGCAGCCAGGGAGGAAAGGGACTTTGTTGGGTATTTTTTGGATTATTAACTAAAACGAGATTTCAAATGTCAGTAAAAATAAATAAAAACTGGACTTATCATTTACACACTCAACACCCCAGCACCAACCTCAGTCCTTTTATGAATGAACAAAACTATGAAAATTGCTTACCTGCAATGCTCTTTGTTCACGGCTCAATTTGCTGGAGTCTGCATACAGTTCAGTGGTCACACATTTAAAGCGATCTCCGACATAGCCAGAAGAATTGGCAATTCTCTTTGCCAAACTGGATCCTCGACAGTGTTTAGAAGAGTTCTGATAACTCTCATCTTCCTCTTCCTCTGCTTCTCCTTGAGACTCCCCAAGATCAACAATACTGTCCTCCTTCTCAAACATCTTCTCGGCAACAAGGATTTCTGAGGCTGCATCCTTTTTTATGTCCGTTCTTGGTGAAGAAACAGGACTTCTGTTCTGAAGCCCTTTGTCTTTCCTGGAGCTCCACTGGCCTGATGTTCGTGCACAATGCAGTGTACTTGGGTCTTGGTCATCAGGCTCTGGGCTGGGGCAGTTTTCCTCCAGACTGTCATCTGCCTGGGAATCCAGCTCTGGAGCACTCGGTGACTTGAAACATGTGTCCTGAGGAATATTTGATTCCTCAAATGACTTTTCAGACTGCTTTTCAGTGTAGCTAGATTTAGGAGATGAGACCTGTGAGCCTGAAAATGATTGAGAAAGTTTGGGTTCATAGACAGTCTTAGTAGGGTCAGAGTTACTCTCACAACACTCAGTTTGGTCATTTTTAATTGCAGCCTCAGAGGAGAGTTTCTGGTGAACTGTTGGGGTTGGCTCATTATCAATATCAGTATCTGAGTGCACAAGGTCAATGCAGACTATGTTTTCTCTGGACGTTATAGACATAGTTTTACTTTGACTACGCTCTTGTTCCTCTGCTCCCACTTCGCGCGCAGACCTTATCTCACTTATTTCAGTTGGATCCTTCTCATTTCTACGCTGCTGATTAAACTCATCTGCAGCTGTCCGAGGTTTTTCCTGCCCTCTGTTCTTTGGATCTCCCCGTTCTGAGTGTTTGCTGTCTGAATGAGGGTGCATTAGGGGATGAGCCATCTCCTGTGAGTTATATGCAAGATATTCACCACCTGGTCCCCCTGGGATATTATGATAGGGTAAAGCATGCTTGGGTGCCAAATGTGTTGGATAGAGACTACTGCCACCAAGCAATACAGGGTGTGGGTAGACTGGGCCTTTACTTGTGAGAGAAAGGGGATGCAGTGCCATACTATCTGGAATAGGGTAGTGGAGGTATCTATTGGCATATGTCATGCTATGGTTCAGATAAGCCTCATTTTGAGGAAGGTACAAGTGTCCAGAGGGATGGCCATTTTCTAAACAGGGCCTCTTGTATGGCAGCACTTCTGGAGATGGCTCACTCCTCTTTGTAGCTTGTGAGGTTTTGTCAGCCCCCTCTCTGTGGTGCCCAATGAGTTCATATTGGTTGGGACTCTGTTTGATCCAGTCACTACTTGGCTTTGGGGAAATAGGTCTAGAACTAACATGAGAAGAGTTTGTATTTTGAGAGGAAGAAACCGTGCGATTGGACTCCCCTTTCTTTGGACAGGAAGAGCTTCGCTCCTGTGGTGTTGGTCTGTCTATGCCTCTGTTTCTGATGGCAGGTGAGGAGCTTTTACCGTGTGAAGGTCCCAGGTCTGTATACGGCCTTGGGGATGTGGCCACCACTGAAGTGTGTTGAGAGGATGTAGGTACCACCCAAGATGAATGTAAAGTGCTAATCATTTCAGGTCTTTCTGAAACCTTTGATGAAGTGCTGCTGACCACAGAATGAGCATGTGATGAAGGGGAGGGGGGCATATTGTCTTTCTGAAGCTCTCTGCCGTGAGGCGGTCCATAACGTCCACCTGATGCTAATGTCTCCATCTTAACTGAGAAGCCATTTGGAGGAAGTCCAAACTCCAGCATTCGTCCAGACAAGTCCAAAGGCTTCTCTACCGGATCTTTGGTTAACACAGCTGAATGACCAGGGTGAGATGGCCTTTCCACAGTGGGTTTGGAGGGTGACCTACTGGATTTTCTTTCAGTTGCCCCACTTTTGAGTTCAGGCACAGCATCTCTTGGCCTTGGTTTGTGAGCACTAGGTCGAGAAGGGGAGCACTGGTCTGATGCGATGCTGGTTACAGAAAAAGGATGGGAAGTGGACTGTGCAGAAGAGACAGAGTCATTGGTTGAGACGGGCAGTTGTCCGATTCTAGCAACAGGCCTTTGTAAATCCAGTGAACTGTCAGTTAAACCAGGTGGAGGTTGGGAAAGACGTGATGGTGTAAGGGGAGAGCAATCTGACGTTACTACACCATTTTCATTTACACAAGCCGTGTTGCCATTGTTAGAACTGTTACAGGTCTTCCTAGAGGGAGGTCTACTTGGTCTACTGCTTCTGTTTGGAGACCTGTCTCTGTCTGGAGCAGCCTGATGGTGTGGTGGATGAGGAGATAGTTGGTGAAGTTGTGGTGGATATGATGGTGCAACACCCAGCCCCTTTTCTTGGCAATGTGCCATTGATGTGGGAGCCACGCTGACAGCAGGAATCCTCATTGGCGGGGCCCCCAGAGGGGAAGAGATAGGAGAGGGGGGATATGGTGGCATGTAGTAGAGCCTGTCAGTTGGTGAAGGGGCTGCAGCTGGAGTTACGTTGCCCCCCTGAGCAGCACAGAGAGAGGGATAGGCCAGGTGTTGGGGAAGATAGGGGTTGGGTTGGCTCAGTAGAGAAGCTTTGTACATGTTTAGAGCTGCAAACTTTGAGGATTCCATGAACGGATACATGCTGGCTTCAGGGTAAGGACTGAGCCAAGGCAGGCGTAGGTAGCTGGCTCCTGCACCTGTCAAGCCCAGTTCAGCTGACTTTTCTCCAGGCCCAACTCGGCATTCCAACCCCAGCCCGTCAGCTCCAGGAACCATCACAGGCTTATGGAGGCTTGGGGGGGTCCCCTTGTAGAGGCCAAGATATCCATTAGCAGGTTTACGACTGTCCAGTGTGGCATCAGGTTTATAAATGAGCTCTGGGAGACCATCTCTGCTGTAACCAAGGGGGAGACCAGCAGACTCTCGACTCTTGTCAGAAGGCAGCGCTCTGATCCCTGGATACACCACTCCGCTGTGGAGGCGGAGACCATCATGCATCAGGGCACTTCGGTCCAATCCCATGGCAGCCAGGGGGGTTAACCTTGCATCCACCTAAGACAATGATACAATAAGACATGTTATATAGAAAACACCCATGGCATTACAAAGGAAAAATCTAAATCCATGTGCCAAATCACTTGCCATGGTATAAGCGTTGTGGTTTCCTCGTCTTAGTTCCAGGTTTCTTTTGGTCTTGACATCACAAACAGATGTTGCCCTGAAAAGAACAAATAAGTTACAATCTTGGCTCTTTGCACCTCTAGGCCAGGTGTGCAGTCATATTGATGAATATAGAGGGACAGGGAATGTTAGAGTTGTCTGCAATTCCACTCATACAAATCCACTGAAGTAGGCTGTGGAGATGAAAGCACTCCCCTCCCTCCTATCTGTCAACAACCTTCTCCCTATTCACTAAGACCCTGGGTCCTACCCGCCCCGTGGGCTAGACGTGCATTGTGGGGCAGCTTCTATGCAGTCAGTCTCTACACAGTTTTTTATGCCCTCTTTGACCTGCTCAGTGCTTGCCTCAGTCACTGGAGCGAATGAAGATTAAACATCAGAGACCATTTCAGTGGGGGCCGATTTACCGCCCACCAACAAGCAGCCACAGATCAACAAACACATATTAAAAAGGAAAGAGACATGTAGAAGTTTCACTTTAAATTAAACGCATATCTTATGGGGACAGCACAATGACTTACATTGTGTGTAGACTGACCCTAACCATCACCATAGTTACCTCTACTCAACCTTAACCTAAACCTAAATTAACACATGTGAAAATAAAACCATGTTGCTGATCTAAAATGATGTATATCACGGGGATGTGATTTTGTCCCCATGAATTCAATATATACTTTTTAGTCCCCACAATGTGATACATTGTGGCACACACAAAAAAAACTTTTCAGTTTTGTTGAAAAGCAAAAGGTTATGAAACAAAATGTACAGAAGCAGTAGCTTTGCCAACATTTCTGTAAACTTAAGCACATAGGAAAACACTGCAAACACTGAGTAACTGGAAAGCACAATTCTATTCATTGCTGGTAGACATCATGAATGTGATGAAAACAGAAATGTGAAAAGTTAAATTTTAACTAAAAAACGTTTGTTTGTCCCTCGATGAACATTTTCTAACCCTGTTGTGAGTGGGCTCTAGACAGGAGTGGGAGTTTGAAGGGGGAGGGAGGCAAGCACCCTTAAATAGGCTAGTAAAAGTGTGCTGCCTCGTCGTGTTTCGCAGCTCTGAGCGCAGGAGCGAAACAGCTCTCCTCGATCATCGCAGAGAAACGCCTCTGAGCCTCGCTGCCGCGCCGCTGGCACGCCACTTTTATTGCCGTGACCCAAGGCCCATTAATCAGCCTGCTGCGGGCCCCTCAGCAGCTCCTCTCCAGCCCACTGCTCCCCTCCCCCCAGCTCCCCAGGGGCAGTCCCGCTTTCAACAACATCCGCATCAGACGGAACTGAACACTAAACTGGGAGAGCGCGGCAAACTTACAACCACGTGTCCATCATCTTCGAGTCAGACAGAAAGGGAAAAGGAAACTGCCCCCCACCCCCCCTTTCACCAAGCGCTTTACCAGACGCCTAGGCTTTCACATTCGCAAACTAGGTTTAGCTTATGTCTACTCCAAATTATGTAGGCCTATTAAAGAGTAAAATATGTCTTCTTTAATGTAGACCTATCTTATGGAAAGTTATTACTGAATTTATCTTCAAAGAAAAAAAATGTACAGCAACCGCAGTGCGCCAGGTGTCATTTTAAGGAAGAGTCTGCTCCAACTGAATTCCCAAGGAAACAAGGTCATAACCGTGTGTGTGTGTGTGTGTGTGTGTGTGTGTGTGTGTGTGTGTGTGTGTGTGTGTGTGTGTGTGTGTGTGTGTGTGTGTGTGTGTGTGTGTGTGTGCGTGCGCGCGTAAAACAGTGCATGTAAAGTGGACTTAAAAACACTGTTGACGCTCATTTACCCGCTACTGCTCAGAAGTTTGCGCAACAAAAACATCTCTCTCGATGGCTGTCCAACAGTAGCCTATGACTAGTAGTAGCCTATTGTTGGTCCGTGTTTGTACAACAGTCTGCTGAAGCAAAGACCTACATTAAGCCTACCACTAAAACTCAAAACTAGTTTGGGATTTAGCAGTTTTGGGTTGAATTAACAACATAAGTTAATAAAGTTTTTGCACGTTTGTTTCCCCGTTTCTGTGTATCACGCACTAAAATAGCCGACAATTAGGCGTTCAACGCCCCATGTCATCACAGAAAAAGTAGGCCAGGGGTTCTAGGCTTATCGTAACAGAGTTCCCTGTTCATTTCATTTCTGTAGAGCTTCGTTTTTGCATCTGATGGCATAAGTATCACGCTGCTTTCACTGCGTGTATAAGCGAAGGGCCCTTGCTCTTTGTCCCTGGAGCTTTGCCAAGCTCTCGGGTGCACATAACTTCGATCAGCTCAAAAATGTACTGTGACGCAGGATAATCTTTGCACCAGCGGGAGTGGGGTGGGGATAAACATGGATTAAATGCATGCGTGCACAAACGGCACGAACATGGAGTGGGAGATATGCGTGTGCGCGCGATGAAAAGAAGCGCTCGCAAGAGCACAAACTGTCGATGTGCGAAAGAACACCTGCGCATAGTGGTGTAGCGCGCCAAATAAGAAATTATCCGACACTTGTCGGAGCCCGCATTAAGTAGTAGGCTAGGCCTACAATAGACCTATCCATGGACCGTTACCATAGCAATCAACTCAAAACAAAACATTGTTTGGTTAACTGTCCTCAAAATGACACCGTATAAGAAGGAAGCTGAAACCCATGGATTTGTAATAAAATATCAATTGATCACATATAACATAGTCTAATGCAAGAGTTTGCAAGAGCTATAGGCTAATAGTAGGCTATAGGCAACATTACCAAAATCTCTGATGTGTCTTATTGTGACATTCACTAATCACACAAATAAGCGTGCTGAAGGCAGAGCTATGCCCTGAGAGCACCGTTGTGTATTTCAGCTGACACATCGGCGAACAAGCCGTAAACACGGGGCCTTGCGTTCTCCCAGGCTGCTGCACAGGCGCATGCAAGTAGGTGCGCGCGCCAATCCTATCCCTCAGCAACAACGACAACATTGTGAGGACCCCACATCCCTCCCTCTACCCCTAATGCTGTCACAGGGACACGGGTGGAGGCTGCTGAACTGGCTCCATTCATCCCTAGCCAAATGAGATCTAAATGGCGCTTTATGGCAGCGAAGTAACCGATTGTAATGGAGAAACGACGTGCGCACAAGTTTGCTTCACTCACCAGTTAGCTTTTCACAGTTCACTTTGAAATGGAAACGAGAGGAAAGCTAAGACCTGCATCACACCCATATAGTCCTCCCTACGGCCCAATGATTGCCTATTTTGCGTGTGCATGTAATTTAGGCAACGTATTAGCGGCACAGGTGACATCACAGGCATGGATCAGATAAGATCCATGGGCAGATCAGCACGTTGAATCTGGCATGTAGCCCACCTTCAGTTAAGGCTCATGACGATTAATGATGGTCGTCATGGTGAAAAATACACAGCCAATAGACAAAGGTATAACAATAAAAATTTACTTAGGGTTTAAAGTAGGCCTACTTTGGGGCAACCTTTATAAGGAAGGCTAGCTGTGTCACCATCAACATCATAATGTTGTCCCTTCAGTCTTCCACAGATCCGGGCCAAGCAGAGGTCAGACAGTGTAAACTGTAACCAGTCCTTTCAAACTGGTGCTAATTATTCCTGCAATAAGCTACTGGTAAGAACAACATTAACAACATTATCAGAATTGTCACCAATGCTGTAATTAAAGGAGCACAGTGGAGTAGAAGCCTTTATGGAGAAGTGTGGGGCGGCAGGGAAGCGCGCAACGGCCGACACATCTCCGCAGGAAAGTGATCTGTGCGCTCCAGTCGAAACAAAAAGCTTTGTTCAGCGCAGAGAGGGAGATAGAAGCTGGGTGGTGTGAAGGAGAGTAGGAGGAGGAGGGGGGCTCTCATTTCATCGCGAGGTCCCAGGAGGCCAGCGCAGAGCATAGCTTCAATCAAACCGTGACGTCTCCTCAGGGAGCTGCGCAGCGCCTGGAAAACCGATCTCTCCTCGGCCCCTCTCTGTGGTTCCGGGGCTTTTGTTCACACGCACATCGCCTTGCTCGGCACAGAGCGCAGAGCCGGCAGCTACTATGCCGTTTTATTTTCAGGCGTGAGCAGAAGGAAATATGGCAAAAATACACTATAATTCGCAGGTTGAATTTAAAGTGTAGCCTAAAATTATATTTGACGAATATCTCTGATTTTAAACATAGATGATGGCCAACTTTTGGTTATCCTTGGATTGCCTCTCTCCTCCGGACGTCACACATTGACAAAGCGTACAAACAGCAGGTTAACATATTATGAATAAGATCGCTGTGATTGGCTTTTATAAAGACTGCTCCAAACTGCCCCAATGGAGCCACACTGACACATCACTCAGCATGACAATACCACTCAGCAGGTCCACAGCTGGTGGTGCCTTCAGGTGCACCCTACACCGCCAACAAATTAGGGCTATACAAACAAAACTGGTTTAGGCACAATGTGTAAGTCAGATACCCCATAAAGTCTTTCGAAAGGGCTGTTTTTTTTATTTTAGGCAAGTTTGTTAATTTTGTTATTTGAAATCAGCCTAAGACGTGCCAATGACATAACCTGCTTATGTTTACCTGGGGCGCACAGAGACGTGTAGCTGAAAAATGCTTATCCCCCTCTGAATGCAATGAGGTCGGCCCATCAAGATGAAGCACATCGATCGTCCGAGAGCGCATCCGCCAATACAGTCTGCCATGCTTTGAACAAGCCTATGTGTCATGCGCAACGTGTCAATGCAAAAAATCAAAAACAAAACCCAGCAAATGACGGCTTACGTGGTTGTTTATGAATAATAGCGTAGGTCTTTGTCGCCCCCGATCCACATACGTTTTACAACATTGTAAGTTTAACATCTCTGGAATAAATAGCCCAGCAACAACCTGCAGTTTGAGCGTAAAGTCCACATAACTTTAGGAATAGCCAATGTAAGCAATGCAACTCTGTGTTTATAAGAAGCTTGGATTGTGTGTGTGTGAGAGAGTCTTGTGATTCATTTTATCCAAAGGAAAGGAGGAAAAAAAACATCGCGTGTCTGACCTAAAGGGGGAGGGGAAGCCATAACAAGCTCTACGTGGATTCTCCGAGCGCAGCAGCAGACGCTTCACTCGCGCTAAACAGAAGAGTACCCTACCCCACAGCTGGGAAGGACTGAACGTCGAGATTTGTCTGCCAAAACATTCGTAAATGAAGCCGGGCATGTGTCAATAAAATCTGATTCAAATGTCCCATTTCAAAGCTTTGTTTTTGATTGTTAAAATAGGTGTGGAATTAGGACTGTTTTGGCAGTGTCAGTGGATTAACGTTTTACACATAGACTATAGGTTACACAATTAATCTTCAGCAGTAGTGAGGGGGCAGTCAAATGAAAAAGGGAGCTCCCGTCGCCTTGCAAATGCATCAGGATTACGGCAAAAGGAAAAAATTGGCTTCGTGCCACTGCGCTTTCCTTCAAGCACGGGAAGGTGACACGCACCTTTGGTGACATGAGCGATCAGGGTCCACTATCTTCAAACAAAGCTCAAGTGTCACGCGCAGAGCGGGGATGCCCTCTAACTGAACGGAACAACGTAAAAGCTGAGCAGCACCGCCAGCCCGTTTTCCTTTGGCAGGGCGAGGCTTGGATTCCGTAACCTTGTTTAGCGCAGAAGCTCCGTGTGCGCGCACGAACACGGCCCACACACATACACAGACACACAACCACTCCCCCAGCCGCCCTCGCGCGGTCTGTCGCCACACACGGATAGACACGGAGACAGCGCACCGATCCTGACACGTTTAAGAAGAATATTCAGAATATTCTAGCCACTTTTAGCTTGTGTAGGATGTTCTTGCTGAAACACCAAGACCCCTCATTTAAGCCTGCCGGGACAATAGCCCAATAAACAGGACTAAACGTAATGTCGGCATCGTAACGTGCACGGAGTTTTTTTTTTTTTTTAAATCAAGCACATGCCACTGCCACACCGAAACGCACAAAGACCACCCTATGCGCTATTCTTAGAAGTGGCCGTTCCTCTTCGCGACTCTGTGCGCATACGTTAGACTGGGGACGGTGGGTTCATCCGCACGTCAGAACCATAGAAAGCCACTCTTTGTTAAACACACAAAGACATCACACTATGATACAAAACTCATCTCTGTCATGACTTTAAAGTCGTGGTCCTCCTATGTCTGTTTATACCATTTGGCTAAGTGTGTTTTTTTCAGTATGCCAACTTAACACAAGGGCAACGGACCGTGCTTGGACTGGCCGTATACCCCCCGGTCTGTTCCACACATAAATGTAGCGAAAAGTATCTAACAGGTTATACACTTGTCACAAAACTACGCGTTTAGCGCCTTCTACCTCTAGACAACTCTGGTTTAGATTATTAACACTTTTCATTACGCCGCTAATGTCACTTCCAACAACAAAAGTGATCCTGGACGGGAGGGGGAAACAGAAATGCTATCACGCAATTGTATCCAAAAATAATTTTCCTGGGTCCATTATCATGTGGGTCAACCACAGTAAGCTCTCTCACGATCGGAAGCCTCGCGGAAAAAATATTCAGCTTTGCCGTACCTCGCAGCAGCGCCATGTTGGGTTCGAGCACGCCGTCCACAGAAAAAGCCCCTTTCTCCTTCGCGTAGTCATTCCATATCTTCATAAAAAGCGAAGTCCGTGCCTCTTCAAAAGGTTATTCCGAACTTGGTTCCGTGTAGACGTCCCGTGTCTCATAAAAAGTGATGACCCCGCCGACGAAGACCCTGTTTCACAGTCAGGACGCGCGGAGCTGTTTGGGGAGTGCCGCACGCAGGATGGATGAACGCTGTCTGAGACCGAGCGACTCGCTTCCACTCCCACTCGCACAGACTCTACCCAGAAGGCCAGTCGGGAGACCGCAATTACCATAAGCCTCCGGCTCGTGCACGGGCGGCGCATGCACGTACACACTGAGCCACACAAACAGCGATCGAGCGACCGACAGCACACACACACGTCGGCTGCGCTGCGACTCCAAGACAAAAATAAGTGCTTAGGTTTGGATTTAACAACAAATGATAGAAAATTAACACTGAAATATAGTAACAGAACAGAAATAATTCTAGTTTGTAAGCATTTCATGCTTCAACAGCAGCCTATAGTAATTTCTGATAAAGTTTGATACAACTCAACATCCAACTTAACCCCTGTTCTATTTTAAAAAGCTGTAGCCTATATTGCTCAAGCCAATGGTTCTGCTTATAGTATGGTTGAAACGCGTGCTATGCAGAGAGGCAAGCTGAGGGGGAGAGGCTCAAGGCTGGGGCACATCTGTTAAGGCTCCCATGTCACTGAAGGAGGCGGCTATAATATCAGCCCGAGGTGTGCATCGTGCGCTTGTCTGCCCGGCTACGTGTTTGTGTGTGGGACCGTCTCATGCAGACCTATGGATTAAGAATTCATTGCATACTGGACGAAGCAAAATACAATCAGCCCGTCCAGATCGTTTTGAAGTGCCTAATAGACCTGTATTAGTCTTTCTTTGAAAAATAGCCGCTTCTAGCTCCCATTGCTTTAGCCAAAAAAGAAAAGGTTTGACAAGCTCATTGAGTTGGAAAGAAAATGTAGTTTATTTTCCCACTTTTTAATTTTCTTGCATTGGAAATGGCAAAGTTTAGCACAGAGCCATGCTGCGCTGATTACTCTGAAATCAGTGGGGTTACATGTTTAACACAGTCTGTTTTTATCTCATTCATAAAAGATTTCCCCAATGGCCAATGGAATAAATATGATCACCGAATAGGCTACAATCTTTCAATTCAAACCATTTTCTGTAGTTCACAGATAATTTTATTGAAGAGAGGGGAAAAAATTAAAAATCGAATCAAAAAAGGAATTCTTGGAGAAAAAAATCGATTATTTTATTTTCAAGGCAAAATCGTCTTGCTTTGGTGATGATACAATACCCTAATCACATTTATCATACAGGGGAAGTGAATAATCCTCACCTGGACACCTGTGTAAAACCCACTTTTATAAACTTTTAACCATGATACACTGATGTTCCCTCATCATTTGTGTACTCAAAGTTATATTGTCATTCATGCATATTTGGATCCTGTATTGTCCTATATTTGAGGCTGTGTGCTTTTCACATACCCCATATCCCCACCTCCACATTTCTTAGATGCTTAATTAACACTAAGCAAAAAAAAAAAAAAAAAAGTCTTAAAAATGTAAGTTATTGTCTAAGCTTAACATACTGTATATTGTCCTGCAATATAATTCAATCTATTGTCCATTTTCTTTCATCACATTTAATACAGGACAGGACGATATAGTTGACAAAAACTTTTGAAGTCAACTGAATAAGCACCATCCCTCTGAAGTGCATTTTGTTCCTTTTGTACCACGAGCAGTTCAATAACTTAGTGTTTTCTTGGCTTTGGTATAGCCCATAGTGACAATAACGGCAGCCAACCAAAAATAAATCCAGTGGTGAAAATTGTGGCCATACCGGCTTGTCAAAGCCTGATCCCGTCAGATCTCAGAAGCTAAGCAGGGCCAGACCTGGGTAGTACTTGGATGGGAGACCGCTGGGAATTCCAGGTGCCACAGTGGGGCACCAGTGGCAAAAACTGTCGTTGTGTCCTCAGGCAAGACACTTCACCCACATTGCCTATAGTATGAAAGTGGTGTGTGCATGGCAGGACTCCCTTGAAAAAGAGATTAGTAATCTCAATGGGACTTTCCTGGGTAAATAAAAGGTTTAAAAAAAATAAAATAAATAAATTATCTTGTATATGTAACAGTCCGGCCACATTTCCATTGTCACTTGGGTTAGACTTCTGCACACATGTTCTGGAATTGAGGAATACGCGAAAATCCACGATGTATTAAAATTGCCGTTTCAGCTCCTCCCACTGCACGCATGAAACATTTCCAAGGTCTCTCATCATCTATCTGAATGAGAGATAGAATTGTTGGAGAGAACAGTGAAATGAAAACTGTTAAGGCTTTTAGAAAATGCTTGTTGATGTCTAAACATGGTCAGCAGATTTTAGAATGAGACCTCATGCATCTTCAAGGCAAATGCAGTGAAACTGGTCAAGTTAGTGCAGTGTAAACTACCCAACTCTTTCCCAACATTTCGAAAAATCACAGGCATAAAGGACTCAGTGGAATACCTCTACCTATCTCTAGGTGAGTGGGAGACACAAAAACACGTGGAGCAGAAGGCTTTTTATGGCTGCACTTTTACGACTTCGTGAACTTTGTAGCTTGGAAATGCGGCCTGCGACACAGTGCCTTTGAGATATCAATAAATGGGATTCCATTGAAATAATCCAATATCGAACCGTGTAATGCGAAGCAGCATCTGCTGAGGCAATCAGAAGCAACGTGGTGCCACACCTTTGGATCACCTCTATAATTTTGCATGGATTTAACTTGATCAATAAGCCATGCTCCATAGGCCTACTGCAGGCAAAGAAACGAAATTTAACTCAACAGGTATGAAATGGAAAATCTCCCGTTTCTTTTTGAAGATAAAGGTCTCAAACTGAGCTGTACACAAACAGTTTTAATAAGTTTTCACTGTAGCCTATCGCATGAAGCATGGAACAGGCTACAAAACAAATGTGGCAGTCAGTTGAAACTACGGATTTAAGACTAAAGAATGCCATCGATATTGCCGCGTTATAAGCAAAATATAGCCCTTTCACCACAAAACAGTCAGTCTTCAAAGCCTCCAGAAACCTCACACGCGGCTTTCTGACATATTGTAAGGGGCCGCCTGCCAACACGCTGACACACACATTCACGTGCACACGCATACTGGCTCATATTGCAGGAAGCTCTTTGCACGCAGCTCAGTCCACAGCAGCCGGTACTAATCAGCACAATCCACCTGCAGATCGTTATGGATCGCTTACTGCAACGCGCGCACCCAACTAGTCTGAACATGCACGTCTCTACGTGCGGATAAAGAAATGCTTGAAATGTCCAGATAACACTTGGATGCAAGGCGCACAAATGCATCTTCATTCTCAAATGATAACCTACCTTTTTAGAAGTAGCCAATGAAAAAAAGGTTATATAGGCCAGTGGTTCTCAATGTGGGGTCCCCCAACAATGTGATGACATCACAAGCGATTATTAGAGTACTTGAATACTTCAATTAGCCTACGATTTGTGTGCGGCCCCTGGCCTCAAAAGGTTTGAGAACCCCTGATATAGGCTAGGCTGGAATAAACAAAGCCTTATGATATTAGCCCCTTATAGACTGCTATAGTCAACGCTATAACAGCAGCGCGCTCTCATACCTTTCGCTCCCTCTCTTTTCATCCGTTGTGGTATGGTACGGATCCCTACAGGCGCGCCACGCAGTGTTAGCTCGGCCTCACCGGGGATAATTACAGCCTGGCTCGGCAGGGTGAGCGTGGCTCTGCCAAACGAACACATAGGAGGGGGGAGGGGGGCAATTATTGGAGAGCTGAGAGACATGGATCTATAGATTAAGCCCTAATCAATAGACAGCTAAATTCATCGATGCCATCAATCAGGGAGTGCTTGTGACAGGAAAGGACCAATGCAATCAATCACACTTATCTTCTTCGGACCTGCGGAGCCTGTAAAAGAGACAGAACCCCCCTACACCGACTAAAATCCGCGTTCTTTTAAAGATTAAATCCTTCAAACTACGCTTTTGCTTTTGTAAATGGAAGCGGTATGTAGGAAGGGAGGTGTACGAGCTTCAGCGCAGCACAAAAAGCCCCGCTCCCCCTCCTCTCACTCGTCTGTCGGCCTCGGTCGAGTTCCGCTCATAACCTCGCCACCCACCCTCCCCGTTCCCCGCCTCTCCCTGCTTTCCGCTGCTGGCGAGGCGAGTGAACACACACACATACACACAGCTCTTTATAGCCGCTCGCGCAGCTCTGACGCACACTCTGGGCGCGCACGGCCTTGCGAGAGCGCACACATCATTGCCACACAAATACACAGGCAGCGTCAATAAAAAGCCCTGCGCTGTGAGAGGCCGCCGGCACTCCACTCCCCCTCCTGCCACTGCGATTAGCGGAGGCTGGCTGGCTGGGGAGAGGCGCCCCTCTGTTATCTGGGGCGGTGGCAGCCTGTGTGTGCGCACAGAGAGATTAGTTTAACCCTTTCCAAACCGCTTCCCAGCGATCGTTCTTCTCGCTCCTCTCGCTCAGCTCCCTGCGCACACAGCAGCGAAGGCAGTAGCGAGGGGAAGCTGGGCTAGTAGTTAGAGTGTGGCCGTAGAAACGTAGGAACCTTTAGTAGCACTGGATTTAGCAGCATTTTATCTAGACTAGTTCGAGAAAATTGTTAATTTTCCTGTCCACAAAACCTCAGACAGGCTCCTCAACAAATTTTAGTTCCTAGTCAAATTGACGGTGATATTTTTGGTCTATGTTGTTTTCCCACACAAATACCAGTTTCTCAAGACAATGCCATGTTTTTTTTTTTATATATTAACCTAAGCTATAACAGATTTTAGTTGGTCTTGCTGGGAACCCGCACCGCTTTAAACCCAAACCCACGTAATCCACGCATCGTTAACCTTCGCAGTATTCTGTTTCACTTACGCTCCCCTTGGATTACTGCCTATGTCATCCCGCTAATACTTAGGCTACACTTAACGGGGCCCATAGCAGAGGGGCATGCGTAGTGAATAGGCCATCATAGCTACAGCAGGTACAAACAGCGATCACATCCCGGCATGAGTATTAAGATGAAGTTGTTTTTAGTGTCTGGGCTGCTGTCGCCTCTCCCTTCTCTTCCTCTCCTCTCTTTCCGTGCGTCACGGCTAGGTCATGGCCGGGCTCCAACAATGGCTCCGGTTTCTCGAGCCATACGCGCACATCACACAAACATGCGGCACGCGCACATGGAGCAGCACCAAGAGCACACAGATCTGACAAATGATAGGGTAGCGAGGCGAGCTAATAGTAGGCAGAGCGCCTGCCGACATGCCCGTGGGCCGCGGGTGTTAAATTGTATCCAATTACGGCACATGCGACGATATGAGGGGGGAATAATAATTCTTCTTGCGTGACAGGAGATTCGCTTATTTCCCCGACTCTTTATATGGAGGGGCTTAGGACACGAGCAGTGTCTGTGGAGGCTCTGCTTTTTCTGGGAGGATGTGGTGTGCATATTTCATTAATCAAAATCCAGTTAACCAGATTTGGAGAGACGGCAGGAGCCAGCAGGGTCCAAGCAATAATTAATATCTATAATTCGGGCAGCGCAGGGCTAACACGTCTACACAAGCCTAGGTGGGCAGACACTTGACAGAAAGTTAGGCATTCATAATTGTACAGTAGGGTTATAATAATGGATAAAAACAGATTCTGAATTATAAAACAACAATTCTGTTCATGTTTATTAAATGATGGAGTAAACCAGTAGTCATTACAAAAGAGTATAAGGCAAGGCCTATATATGAGAAATACATGAATGGCCTTTTGTGGACAGCAAAGTCAAATAACACAGGAGTAAAAAGGGTTAAGCATTGGCCTGACAGGACCAGGGCAGGCGAGTGTTCCACCAAAACATTAATTCATTAAGTGTGTTGTGTTCCCATGCCATATTCAAACTATTGCTTAATTTTAAGGCTAGCTTGTAGGATCACGTGTCTAACATTATTGTAATTCATAAAACTTTAAAATTAAAATTAAGTCTGTGTTAAAGCCACCACACACTACAAGAGAATTTGCCATAGTTTGGCTGCGATTTGTTTTTCCCCAAGTTTGGAGTTCAATTTTGTCTTTGTGTGTGATTTTGAAGCCACTGTGCTCCTCATGTGTGTGGTGTCAGTGTGACTCTGAGCTGCTCTGTCAGATTGTAACAACCAAACATCAGCAATGCTACGGCAACAGCCAATAAAACAGAGCTCAGGAAATAGCAAAAATAAGAAATGAGCAGAAATGAGAAGCCAAAAATGAGAAGACTTTATTACTCACCTTTTGTAAAGCTGTACATTTAAACTGCAGCATCTCATCCATGTTATCCACAGAATTTGTCCTCAGCAAATAATGAGATCCAGTCTACAAAAACAGCACTGTGGATCCAGTTTGAAGTGTTCGTTAAAAGTAAAAAGGCGATAGTTCCTCACGTGTGTCTGTTTACATCTATACAGCACGCGGCTCAGGGTGAAGCTGCAGATTAGCGATCAAGACTTCCTGTGTACTTTATTACCAGCCTTCTGTGCATTAAAATCATGTATCTGAAGTATTGCACCACATTTCACAAATAAAAATAACACAGTTTTGACTTGCATCTAAACCAAGTGCAATTCTCTGATCTTGAAACAGCTGACGCGAGGTGTGTTCACATCTTTGAAGCCCGTGATACACAGCTATATCCCGCAGCAGTCTTTGCGATCGGAGATTTAAAATCTCCGAAGATTTTCCTTGTGTCTGTGGTGTGCTCTTTTTGTCACATATTTGAAAACTGTTTAAAAAACCTGTAGTGTGTGGTGGCCTTTAGAATTCAGATTCTAAAGGCATGTACAAAAATAATTTACATTTCAATATATACTTTTCTGGAATACAGCCTTTATAACAAAACTGAAAATATTTTAATACTCTAGTAAATACTCCTTGTAACGTCCATTGTAAACACCATAGCCAATGGCAGTTGTGGAAAATATATGTTCATCTTTAACACTTTTAGGCAGCTTCCATCAAGTTTTCACATGAGTTAACCTAAGCAGGCCTCTGTTTGAATGTTTGAAAAATGTGGAGGCTTTCACATCTCAAATGCAGAGTGCCTTTTAAAACTGTTCCTTTTCCCCTCATCTCCCACAGAAGTGAAAAAGTAATTGCTGTGAATGCTAAACTATCACCTTGTTATGATTGCTTTTCAGCAGTCTTATCATTTCCCCCCATTCATTTTTCAGGTTATGCCTAAATGTCACACAGTGCAGTAGTCAAGTCAGTGCTACACAGAAGAAAAGCCTTTCGACAACTTTGGGATGCGAAAGATTCCTTTAACATTAGCAGAGTCTTAGTTGCATGTTGCAGCAGTTCTGTACGTTGTGTGTCTTTAGGATATTAAATAAAGGATAGGGATTAATAATGAAACCTGACAGCTCATCTCCAGCTTCTATCTGGCTGACTGTGCCCATCTTCCCTTCATTACCTCTCTACCTCTTCGCTCCTTGCTACCTCTTCGCTCCTTGCTTTGGTTTCTAATCCGTTGCATTTCTGTGCGGGTCTGTCCCTTCTTCGTGCTTCACCTCCACTTTTTTCTTTGTCACTCTCTTTCTGGTGTCTCTCAGGGCCCTCGGTCTTTCAGGGCCATGTCAGGGGAGTAGAAGAGCACGTTGGTGTCATCCTCGTCATCACTGAGGTCGGCCAGGTCAGCCTGTGTGTAGCGCACTGCCCCAGGGTGGTATTCTCCAATTCGAGTCCTGTCACAGAGTCTTGACTGCAGAGCCAGCTAAGACACAGAAAAATTTCAAAAAGTATTTGTTAATCAGTCTTCAAAACGTCAAACATTATTCTGTGTGGTCTTGATTGTTCTGAAAGGGATGTTTAATTTATTTGAAATATATTTTCCATTTGTGTGGTGATGAGATAGATTTATTTATTTTTATTGTTTATTATAATTATTTATTGCACATAAGGGAATTTGTGCTGCTCAGTTTTTAAGTGCAGTGTGTGCAGCGCCCAGGGATGTAAACATTTTGAGGATCAGGTGCTCTATCACAGAAAGTTAATTTAAGATTACAAAAAGGAACATAATTACACCAACTGCAATTTTCACACTAGTAAAAGACTCATCTCACCAAGACTCAAAATTGACACTATACATGGCATAGTTAGGTTAACCTGTCCTTTACACATGCCACTTGTCTCAAATTTGTGCCAGTGGTTACTAGTAGAATCTGCCACCCTGGGATGGGTGGGGGTGTTCTGCATGGAGACACGCAACGCTCCAGCAGCACTATTGTTTGAAAGAATCTAAGTTTTAAAGGGGCATTTTAAGAGCGGTCTTTGTGGGGCAAACACTTACATTACATATATCATGCTGGTCAGAATTAGTCTTTGGTGTTTTGTGTTAATGGGGTAACTAGACAAACACCATATAGAATGGTCCCGCACACCCAGGAATTGCCTCCATCTTACCATAAGTGCTAGCTGAGACATTTGCTGTACACTTGTTTTCCTCCAACACAAACTCAGCCCTACTATCATCACACATCTACATGGTTTACATACTTTAAAACTAGATGCTGACTGGGTAGATGTGTGGCAAGAGTACTACTTTTTTATTTATTTAACCTTTATTTAACCAGGAAAGTCCCATTGAGATTACTAATCTCATTTTCAAGGGAGTCCTGACACGCACAAATCACTTTCATTCTAGGCAATGTGGGTGAAGTGTCTTGCCTAAGGACACAACAACAGTTTTTTTTACCACTGGCACCCCACTGTGGCACCTGGAATTCCCAGCAGTCTCCCATCCTAGTCCTAACCAGGCCTGGCCCTGCTTAGCTTCTGAGATCTGACAGGATCAGGCTTTGACAAGCCGGTATGGTCACTACTTGAGCATATATGCTGTATATGTTACAGCAAGAAGGTCCTTCTTGATGCTGGCTTGAGTTTTTTAGCAAAGGCATGGACTATGTCTTCCCTGTGTCAGACTGGTGTACCCAGGGAAACCAACCTGACACTGGGAGGACATCCAAAGCGGAACTGGAAATATTAAGCTAGGTAAATAAAAGTCACTGGTTAAGAAAAATAAAAACTAAACATTTATGTTCGAGAGTGATTACTCAGTGTGCATAAAAATATTGTTCTGTTTTAATTAAAATCCTGTTTTACTTCCACTTCCAGTGAACAGCTCAACAGGGTGATATGGAGACTGGAAGAAGCTTGGGTCTGCATGGAGACAAAGGATCGAGAGGTGAGCTTTACTGCAGAGCCACAGGCGCTTCCACTGTATGGCCAGAATGCAGATCAATATCAGGCAAAGACTGAACCAAAAAGGGGAGATGGAGAGTGGAGAGAGTACATGTGGGAGGGAGATGCTATACAAAGATGAGACTCAAAAATAGGAGATAAATGTCACAGATGATCTCAGAAGGTAAAGTGGAAAAGGCAATGAAAGTAAGAGGCACATAAAGATGTATGTCAACAGTAAAGATCAACATGGAGACAGATCTACTGTAATTATGTGGGCAAGACAAGAAGACAAGACAAGAATGTGTTGGTAAAAAGAGGTAAAATTTGTTTTATTTAGTCAGTTGTATGTATAGTCTAGCCCTAAAGAAGAGTTAGAAATCTTGATATGTAGTATGAAAGGCAAGAGCTCTAAGTGCTCTAAGATTGCATGTTAATTCTCTACAAAGAAAAAAACTTATGAGGAAATGTAAAGCAAGTGAGTGTGTGACAAGTGCGAGTGGCGGCACGATCGCTGACTGGTGCTGAGGTGGGGGACTGGAGCGAATGCACAGATTCGTTCTGCTGAAGGAGGAATGTTTTGACACTGTCACAACGCCCTCCACCTCCCCTGCCTCCTCTCCCTACCAATCTCACACCTGATGTGTGGGGGCTGCTGGGAGTAGCATGCCAAGATGAATAACAACCGGCTGTTAGTCACGATAGAGCACGAACACGCATGCCGACTGCCTGTTTCCACCTCTCCTCCCCTCAAATTCAATCCACACTCTGCTCCATTCCGCTTTTTCGTTGACACACAAACAGCATTTTTACAGATTTACAAACACACAAGATTTCATTTCTCTACTCGGTCTCTCTTTTCCTTTCCCAAATAACTGTGCTGCAACATTGACATTTGGGTTGAAGGTCATACCACACATTCCACTGTCCAAGCTGTGCCTGTGACCCGTTATCAGCACAACCGCTGATACTAAATAAGTGACAGCACAAACTAACAAAGCACATAGATTTTGGTATTAGTTTAGTGTCAGCTCCAACAGAATTTGTTAATGCTTGTTGATTGAGCCAAACACAAGTAGAATATGATGATGTTGAGAAAGTAACAAATTAGATTTCTGGTGCATATAAAAAATTTTTACAAAAAAATCCAAATCAGGCACACAAAATACTAAAAGTGGGCCTATTTTCTATTGTTGTATTTATAAATTTACTACCAGTGCAACACATGTACATCAGCCTGCGGTGTAGGTGTTTGTTTCAGGTTGTTAGTGTTGCTCAGGCACACAGATTGCCTTGCACAGTGTATTTGAAGCTAATAATATCAGTCATCCTAAAGATGACTTAAAGGCTGAGTTTCAAAAGCTAAGATATATTAAACCAATCAAAATTGTATTTGTATAGCACTTTTCAAACATACACAAAGTGCTTTACACAAAAACAAATTAGCAACAGAAAGCAGTATTTATCATAAAGAAAAGAAAAATTATAACAAATATTCCAAAATATCATGCAAAGAACGTAAAGGTTTTGATAAAACATAAAAAGCCATGTGCAATAATAAATACATTGTAAAAACCCAAGTGAGATAAATACATTTTATAACAAAAGTTTATTAAAAAGCTAAACTAAAAAGGTTTTAAGTTTACTTAAAAAAAACACTGGCAATGGACCTCAGGTCCTCAGATAGACTGTTCTCAAATGAGACCGTAAAAAATGAATGAGGCCTCCCCCTGAGTTTTACTGAACTCTTGGGACAGTTAAAAGAAGACTACCTGAGGGTCTGAGAGGGCTCATATGATAAATGCAGATCAGATAATTATTAGGACTAAGACCTAGAGTCTAAGAGTAAGAGCTCTGTAAACCAATAAAAGTACTTAAATCTTTTCTTTTGAAGTAAATAGTGGCCAGAGGTTTGTTCATTCATTTTTTAGTCCATTCCTTGTAGAATAATTTATAGATTTACACTTACCTTTCTATTAGTACCCAAACATTTTTACAAACCCACTTAAAGACCAATTTTATAGTCAGCTTCTTAGTCAACATAATGCAGCAAGAAGAAAATATAATTTGATATTTTAGACCAGACACTTCTTCATTGTCCCGTAGACTCTTTTGTTTGTCCTGAAGCTAAAGTAGCACTAAAGCAAATAGATGGTATAGAAACATGGTTCCAGATTCTTGTCAGAACAACATATCAATTTAACCTTCTTTTGCTATGTGACCCACCCGGACGCCTAAGGAATTACTTTTTGGAATAGAGCAAACATAATAGTACATATGAACTATACCTGCATGCCAGTGGGGCTCAACAGGCTCCACCAGTCTCTGTCCAGCCCAAACACGAAAGAGTTGGCCAAGCCATGAAGTGGAGCTGATAATACATGCAATAACGTCAGAGAGAAGGACGGATCCTGCGGGTAGAAGGCATTGTGGAGTCTGGGGAGAGAAATGGTACCACTGAATTCAATAATAAATACATACATTTGTCAATATGTCTAAGAACTAAGACTGAATAAAAGCTTAAGAAGATAGGCAAAGTTCTAAAAAGAGAGGTAGGCAAAAAGACAAAAGGTGGAAGGGAAACACGTGAACAGGACAAGTGAGTGACAGAGTGAGGGAAGGGGTGAGAATGAGAGGTAATGAGAGCAGGCGAGCAGCGGAGGCAGGCGGAGCGGAGAGAGGACGGAGAGAGAGGGAGGAGAGGAGGAGGGTGAAAGAGCCAGTGAGCTTTATATCAGCGTTTAAGAGCCCATTAGGCAGCGTGAGACGGCTGGCCTGACACATTCTTGGCTGCCGCTTCGACAGCACGCAGCACTTTACAAGGACAGGGAGAAGTGTAGCGCTCAACTCTCTTCCTCTCTTCCGTTCCCCAGTCTCTCATCTCAGTTTCTGCTTCTCCTGACAACAATTTTCACCGGGCTATCATTCCCTTGCTTTTCATTCTGTGCACGTTAGATGCTAGTTTGCTTGCCAATATATTTTCCGTTATCTTGCATTTGGCCATTTGTTTTGATATCTCATTTTAATCATGACTTATGAGGAAGATCTCCGATTCTATTCAATTTCCATCAATGTATGTACCCCCAAGAGCCTGGGGCATGACTAGGAGAAGAACCTGATATTGCGTGTAGCTGAGACCTAATGGCAGCCTCCGAGAAGGATGCTGCTCAGCCATTAACCCTGGATTAACCCTGTATTAGTGCTGCTTGCCGGGTTAGCCAGCCGCTAATGTCTTTTATTGATCTATTAGCAAGTGAATCAAACTGTGCACACTCCGCAACATTTTCCATGTGTGTACGGTTTCCAGATTGGTGTGAGCAAGGTGATCTAAGTGACCGTGGTGGCTGACCTCAGGGTCATGCAAGTCATACCTCAGCTCCATTCTCCCACAAGAGAGCGAGACAAAGAAACCATTCATTTGAAGAAAAAAACACACATTATAATTTAACAGTTGCACTAGATTGCATAAGATTATGTTGTCACACAGCTCAAGCAGAGCAACAGAGATACTATATTTCAGTCAAAGGCTTCACAGAGAGATGTTTATTCTCATAAAGGACTCCGGATAATGTCTGGACGGTCCCATCTCTGACCTGGGTTGTAAAAGTATGTATTTGAGAGATGAATGTTAAAATAGCAGGATTTGCATAAAAACATGAGAGGAAGGTTCATATAACATTGTTTAAATTGATCAAGTACAAAAGAAATATATAGATATTTTGTTTTTGTTTATGAAACAAAAAACACACCCTCAGGTTCCAGGGCCAGGTTCCGAGATTACTATGAAACACTGTTATGGAGATGAAGAGGTCTGGGTGTGTGCTTCATGGATGATCCGCTCCCCGGTTGTGCTGCTGCCTGCCCTTGGAGACGGAGCAGAAATAATTTGCTTTTTAAACATGAATAATTTGCACAAGTTTACAAGCAAATCAGCTCGTGAAGCTGTGCGGAGCATGCAGTGCCTCCTGGTTTCATTCTGGACCTGACCCAACACAGGGATGTACTCCATTCTCCAGGGATATAAACAGAGCTTCCAACAGTGCCCATTCACATGAACTAGGCACAACAATGTTATGCTCTCAACTGGACACCTTCACAGGTAGGCTTGGGTAAGAGTGTCTGACACCCATTATCAGTGATGGAAAGAACACTTGAATCAAAATTTTATTTTGCTATGTGTATGATACATGGTTCGGGATAATGTATTCTGAATACTTTCTTGGGACTGGTACGGGTGTAGGCACCAAGTTGTTTGGAGAATCAGTTAGGCTATTACCCATAGTCTCAATTGGCAGTCACCTCAAATATTATATTTATCTAATACTGATAACTGTTAAAGGCTTGATCAGTGAAGCACTTTCAATCCAGGAAAAGGTGGAATATCATGGAGAATATTTGAATCTGATGCATGTTTTTCAAAAACATTATTTCAACTAAAATAAGTGGAAGTATGTTGCGTTGTCATGTTTGTTTTGGAACCTTACTTTTGGTTCCCATCCAAACTACAATGCTGCCCTGTGATTGGGCTGAACCACTGGTTAGCTGGGCAATCGCAACAGTGAGAAGTGGTGCAAATGGATTCTCGAGAGTTAACATATAAATATCATGAGAATTCATCTTGCTGGTCAGGTTACTCGTCTAAACCAGGAGGCGCTGCATGCGGTATGTGGCACAACTCCATGAGGTGATTTGTTTGTGAACTTGTGATTCAAAATCGGAAATTGTGCAAAGTGTCCACACAAAGCAAAATGTTTCAGTTTGATCTCCAAAGGCAGGTAGCATCATAGCCACCTATACCTTTTCGCCTATCAGTAGTACTAGGTCTTTGAGCCCTCACTGAAGGACACAACTCAATGCAGGCAGTGCTGAGCTATAATGAATAAAGATAAAATTCATTAGTTATTTTAATCTGTATCATTTTTCTTTTTTTTCATTTTGAAGTTAAACAAAATTTGGTAGAAACTTAAAATTAAGAAAATTAAACGTAAAAATTAGCAATGAGCAATATTAGCAATATTTTGTTTATTTCATATTTAAATGTATGTGTTAATAGTACTAATAATAATACACTTAATTTATATTGCACTTTATATTTGGAGTGCTACAGTTGGTTTAAAAGTCACTCACAGCATAGCAACATAGTGTTAATGTTATCACCCAATTTAGTGTTCCGAAATTCTGATGTGGTACATGGCCACAGATCCACACATGCTCCATTTTCAGTATTCAGACACAGTAAAGAAAAATGATGCTTGGTGTTGCAGTAAAATTGTCAGTACCATGTGCATGGAAATTCATTTAGCCCATATTGGGTTTGCAAATCTATAATGTTTCTAAGCTTGTAACGTGTCACATAAGGAACAAAGATTATGCTCTTATTTCTTTAATTCTCTAAAAAACAGCTGCAGGTATCAGCCCTGAAGATTATTATGGAGATTCTCTTACAAATCTGGTCATAATCCCCTCTTATCCTCTTTTGCAGTATGAGGTTGTATGCTTTATTTGCCATTAATCTTTTTCCATTTACCTTGCAACTAGCTTCTGAAATATTGAAGACACCAAAGGTCATATGAGCCAAGCACTGGAGAGAGAACCCTTTACTAGGAAGGTACTGCTGTGAGGGCATAAACTAAATGTTTGAAATAAAACAAGTGCAGAGTAGTGTGTCCTGGCTGCTTGTCAGTGCCACAGCCTGTTTCTGGGTTAGTCTACGGCTGTATCTCAGAGGACCAGACCAGCTGCTGCTCCCATTCATTTCACTTCACATTAAAGGTGAAATAAATCAGGAGTCCCCACGCAACCTCCGTAGAGATGAAGGAAAAACACACACATATTCACAGTAAAGAAGATCTCCCATGCAAACTCACTCGCGGTTCAGAGCACAGGCGGAGGTGTGCGCCAACAGCAGACCTCTGCTTGTCTGTGCTCGAGGTGTCAGGTGGAGAGGAAACACAGTGAATGTGCGTGTCTGCCACTGTGTGTGCGCGTCTCTGGCAGCGCAACCCAGAGAGTGAGGAGGGCTGTGTAAAAGAGGGTCTATTTCTGGCGTCTCATTTTTTTCCCTGCTGCTGCAAAGAAACGCGATCGGCGTCCGGGAAACGAGAGCTGGCAGCAAGCAATCATCTGCCTGCCACACACGCATACGCACACACACAGCACCTCTCAGCGTAGAGCAACACGCGCCATGGCAACGGAACAGCCGCAATTAGAGGCGAAGAGCCTTTCCTCTCCACCGAGAGAGAGACAGAAAGCGGAATGAAAGACAAGGCGGCCACGAGAGGGAAAGAAAAGAGGTGCAGACGAGTGTAAGAGAAAAAAAACTGTCAAACTAATTGTTGCCTTTTACTAAGGAGCATTTAATAATAAGAAGAATGTATGACAAACATACTTTTCAAGTGACTTCAGTTGAGTTTAAGGACTTTGATGCTGAATAAATTTAATTATTAGGTCTGAAAGTGTATGTCCATAACTGAATTCCAATCAAACTATAGAAACTATAACCTTACATGTTTAAAGATAGAGTTATGTAGAGCAGGTGTCACTAACCTTTTATGAGCTGAGCTCATTTTCAAGGATTGTTTTCTTAGAGCCAAGGTCACTTTGATTAGATCATGATCATTGTGCAACTTTAAAATGCTTTAATCAAAGGTAGCCAAAGGTATCTGCTTCTTCTGAGAGTTCAGAGTTCATAGAGATTTATTAAATCTGACATTCATTCAGGGCATGAAGGAGAATAAATAAAAGGATAAAAGTGAGGAAAAGTAGTAAACAGAAACATAGAAAAGTGATCTATCCAAAGTCATAAAGAATGATTAGGATTCAATTTCATACTGTTACATTGTTTAAACCACTTATAAAAGTCAGTGTTTTGGTTTGCTGTGTCATTAAAAAGTGTTTCCAAAAGGTATGCTGCTCCATATACTTAAAATTGCTTTAACTGGCATTGTAAGCTGTAGTAGTGTCCTGTCTCCATGAATGCATTGCATCAAAGGAAGAAAATTTCACATAATTATGGCGGTATCCTTGTCATGTCACAGTCACTTTCATTCTTGTTCTAATCAGGAATAAGCTTGCTGTTCTGACATGTTCCACACAGACTGACACAGGCAAGGCCCAATCTTGCCCCCAATCACTAGTGCAAGCACTATGGAGGCTGGAGTGGGATGGTACATATATGGTGATGGCAAATGACCCAATCTGTGACCGTTGTGGCATTTAAAAGTGCTGCCAGCATGGGTAATGTCTGTAATGTCTTTGCCTCATTACAGGCAGCAAAGAGGGGAAAAGTTATATATGGGTACAATAAAGCTTTGGAGCCCCACAATGCAAGAATTTTGGATGGACCGTGACAGAACTGGCACTCCATGCACCCGCGCCCCCCTCTAAGCCTGTGTTCCTCATTTCGTTACGCAGCAGACCAGTGTCTATGCGCTCCCCATCCCACAACAGACCCGCTGACCACTGCACCGCTCTGCTGATCGCTCCCGCCTGTCCCTGCAGTCTGCTCCTGTGTCTCTCACCTGAGGTAGGAGTTTCCACTGCTGATATGCTCCATGAGTGCACAGGGCAGGATGCATAGGTCTGTACAGAGCAGTGCTCATGTGCACTATACTACGTATTTTGAGCCGCTGTACAATGCTCTAGTGACTGCTGCTGCTAAAAGAACAGCACGTATGAGAAGTGCATTTGCTCCGCCACACCCTCGAATGAATGTGCGCACTGATCTCTGAGCCCGGTGTTGGCTCCATGCAGCTTTCTACAGTTCTGATGGTCGCCCACCTACTAAGGACTAAATTTATAAACTAACCAAAGTGGCACAATGGGAATAATTCAAAATGAAATGGAGCTGATGATAGAAAGAGTATGAGGATGTGAGGAAATCCGACATCGCTGTATAAGGACCGCAGACAGGAAGAAAACACATTTTAGGACAGCGCTGTAAATGGCCTCATGTGAATGAGCAGCTTTTGTACAGTTCCAGATCAAACCAAACTATAGGACAGTGCTGAGCTGATAAAGGAAGCAAGCGAGGGGCTGGGCTCTGCTGTGGGAGGGCATCTGGATGGCGCACAAACATTCCGCACAGCACACAAACATGTTATGAATGTTAAGCATTTATCATCCCAATATATTTCCAAATCAAGGAAGTCTTGAGCATGTTACACATTGTTTTCCAATCACTAGTTTAATATTTATTTTCACGATTCTGGCAATTCATTGAATGTGCCACACCACGCCCTCAGTCTGCTCCACTCCACCTGATATTCAGGCATGGCACACCTCTTGTTTAGAGCTCCACACCCCACACTTGCACTAGTGCTAAGACTGGAGGCAAGATCGGGCCCTCAAGGTCTCCAACTTCAACCCATCTCTTCAACCAAATGCATGACAAAGTCCATCATCAACCTCCAATCCAAGCATCTTGCTAGGCAATATAACAGTAATTTATTTCTTTTATCTATACTTGAAAAAGTTTTGGTTATAGACCCCAAATATATGAAGGTGGAAATTTGCTTAGGCCAATATAGGACCAGAACATTTTCTTCCATGTTCTTCCATTAGAAATAAATAGTTCATGCTTAGACTTCTGGTCTAAAATGCAGATGAGCAAACCCAAAAAGACAATAAACATTGGGAGAGACAACTAAAAAGTGATTACTTGCAAATGCAGCCATGATGAGAGGTTAGGAAAAAAGGCCAAGAAGAAGAGAAGTTGGATAGTGACAGATACACGTTGAAGTGCAAAGGAGGGGGAGGAGGGCTGTTTCTCCTATGCGAGCCAGTCTAATGAAAGATGAATGAGGGAGGCAGCGGTGAGAGGGGGAGTGTAGCTGCGGGCGATGCCTGCCTGAGTTGCTGTGTGTGTCGCATTAGATTGTGTGTGCGCTCTCCTTCTCAGTCGACTCTATGTTGTCGGACAGCAGGGATGGTATTGTGTATACCATATGACTCATGAGCAAATGGTCAACAAAACGCAACTATGGAGCACGTCTAGGTGTGCCACCACCTGTAAGCTATCAGTCAATATCACGCGTGCATGAGACACTGAGCCCTACTTATTTATTCACACAGTCGATTTATCAAGTTGTCAGTCACTCTTAACAGGATTGCTCCTTTATCCTTCAGACTATGTACACCACCTCTCCTCTAATATCCCACCTTGCACTTTTTCTGCCATAAATACACCAGGAGACTCCAACTAATATATAGTCAATGCTGATATTAAGGGACTCAAAAATGATGATTACTGAAGAACTGTTCATTAACATGGGTAAATAAGCAATTGGCAATAGTGATACTGACCAGGTATTTTAATTCAATTTCAAGAAACTGCATTTCTATTGAGACAACAATATATGAAAGTATGCATTGCAGCATACCTGCAATAATTCAAAAGCTGAAAAAATGCACACTGGGACCCATGGGATTGAAGTGGCTAACACAAAATAGCAAACAAAATAAAACCCAAACAAAGAGACCTCCTGATTCTTGGAACACAACACCACTCAACCATCAGCGCTTGAAGCCGACAGTGAAAGCACCATGCACAAAATCTGCTCATTGTACAGTTTGACGTGTTCATGTAGCATCATGTGTCTGAGGTTTTGTCCATACCACTGGCCATGCCTGTGAGTGTCAATGCACGTGAACGTATCCTTGCGAGTGGCTGTGCTGTGAGCTGTGTTCGTCTTTATGTTTGTGTGAGTTACAGAGAGCGAGAGACAGGGAGTGTGCATGTGTGTAAGAGAGAGCGCGAGAGACGGGAAGGGAGGGTGAAGCAGATGATAGAGTAGGCTTTAGCGATTCCCTGGAGTGTGAGGCAGCGTTTACGGCACTCTCAGAGCAGCCAGAGTGATGAATATTTAAAGACGTGCCTGAAAGAGCAGGGGGAGTGTTGCGTGTGTGATTGCGTGTGTCTGCCGATGTGTGTACAAGTCCAAGAGTGCTTGAGAGGGGTTATGTCCGTCTTTAGCATTGTGTGGAAATTAATATGATGATAAATACAGATGCCTGTTGGCAAAGTTATTGAGAAGTATGGAAGATATAGATAGATAGATAGATAGATAGATAGATAGATAGATAGATAGATATAGGTTTGAGTATGGCCATTGCTGTACTACTATTTAAATAAGAGTCTGACAGAAGGCGAGTCCTTCGTTTTTCAAGGCATTGCTTATTCTATGTAACCTATTTAATAAAGATCTTTTCAAGAAATTCTTTCAAGACATCATAATATAAAGAGGTCTCATGGACCTGGTTGGGAACACCTGGAAGCAGACAGCGAAAGCTGAGATGAAAAAGCAAATGTCATGGGTTTTTATACAGCAAAGGCAGAGGTCAGACATGTAATGGTTAGTTGTAGAGGATGGAATAACACTTTCATAATTGGCATCAGTTCTGTTTACAGTTGTGGAATCAGACAAAATCCAATCAGTATGAGTGACACAAGCCATGGATGCACTTTCAGGTGTGGTGTTCTTTTCATGAGATGTTAGGATCGTTTTGGGACAACTGCTATGGGCCATACACCAGCAAAAAGTTCAACTTGTTTTCTTCTTGAGTTTTTTCTTGTTTTGGGGCACCTAGGACACTGAATGCTGATGTTAAGTGTCTCATGTGTGAATAATAGCTATCGCAATGAGTTTCCTCAAAAGCTTTAAAAACCCTCAAACTGAACCCTATAACTTGGTTGGTTTATCCAAGTTTTAGCAATGGGTGTCTATGGTCAGAGGTCTGATTAAGTTTAGATAAAATCACCATTAAGATATTTTTCATTTAGTTTCTGGGATTTGGATTCAAAAGAGATATTGTTTTCTTCTTTTTTAGGCAGATAACATGAAAGCAAACTACCTTGACATGTTTCAGCTGCTATTATGAATCTGAGATATGAAAGACACTGCCATTATAAAACATGACATACTGAATATCAGTATCTTAAAAGCCAACTTGTTAAAGTAAACAAAACACAAAAAGGTATAAAAGTGTAGCGAAAATCAGACATTATACACTACCACACACACATTCATCATGACTGTAATATATTCAGTGAACCAAAGAACAACTGAATGTAGAATTGAAGAGAAAGCAGGATGAGAAAGAGGCAGTGCATTCTGGGATGCAGAACGCCAAATACTACGAGATAAGAGTTAATATATCCCCCGACTTGGTTCCAGTCTTTCTTCTTCCTTCCATCCCTCCTTCCATCCTCCTCCTCCCGTTTCTCTTTGAGGAATGAATAATAACTGCTGCTTTGAGATTTCCTCCCTCGTTTTTCAAAGCACAGAGCTGAGATGGGGAAGGTCTGCCTGGTCTGGGCTGCGCACACACACACGCGCGCGCGCGAAGGCAACGTGAAGTGCACACAGACACACAGCGTCTTGTTCGCGCAGCTCGCCTAGAGCAGGGAAATCAGATCTCCTCCAGAGAAAGGGGGGGGGGCTGCTGTACAGTGCACGTACAAAAATCCCCTGCAAATACGTCTCTGTGCACTGTAAAACTCACTTGGACTATTGAGAAAACCAAGTAGGCCTATAACCACACAGGAGAACTATGTCCTGGAGCAACATTGTCTCCTATGCTAAGACACCTTGCAGCTTCAAACCGTTGCCAATGTATACTGTATAGGTGGTATAAAACCCACAAAACCACAAATTTTTGCGGTTGTCAAGAAAAAATGGCAAAGACTCAAATAGCACCAAAGTTCCGATAACAGAAGAGCGTGCTGTCCTGGACGAGCACTCACACGTCAAGCTGCGCTGCACCACTGAAATCAGCAGCTAGATTCTGAGGAGAGGGCTTATTTATGCAAACAGGCGTACAAGCACGCACAGTAGGAATCTAGACAAGCCTTGTAAACAAACACACACCCACACCATAAAGCACACGAGGGAGGCAATGTGAGAAGCAGGCTGTGAAAACTCTAGTAGTACCCATGGACCACACTCAAACACACGAAAAGCTGCGAATGAGGGTCCAAGTGAGGGAAGAACACACTGTAGATGGGTACATGGAGGTGCAGATGCTGCTGCCACATGAGAGCATCATACTGAGGAAGGGTTGGACACAAGGGGCTGACAGAGAACCCAGGGCCTGACTGCCCATCAACAGTCCTGTGTGCCAGTGAGAAAAAGTAGAAGCGCTTTCCCCATTTCAATTCGCAACAGCTGGTGTCGAATTAACACATTTACCAGTGCACATTTGGAACAGATTAAAATTGCGCGTGGCATGCAAATGTATGTGTGCATGTTTATGAGTGTGAAGAAGATGACATGAGCCAAAACTGTTTGTGTGTTTGTTTGGGGGAGTGTTTGTGTGTTAAAGCTAAGGATAAGGGGAAAATAGAGGGGAAAAGTGCGGAGGAGCAGGGCACGGAGAACGAGCGAGGTCTACCCGCCGGCTTTAGCTGCTGCCCTGGGCCGTCTCTCTAAGCCCTGTTTAGGAGGCTTTGGAGCTCAGATAGAAATAATCCCCCACTCAGACACACACGCGCAGCAAGGCGCGCACACACACAATACGGACTACACACAGTTGGAGCGGACAAACAAGGGCGCACACGCAGCCTCTCAGTTCCCGCGCACACGGCAACAAGCAGCGATCGACAGCACATTCACCTCGGCACGAAACCAGTGCCCGCCTACACACACACACACACGCACGCACACGCACACAGTGTCTGTCTGCTGCTTCCACACGGCAGAGCACAGCGACATCAGCGCGGCACCGTGACAAACACTTTACACACTCCAGCACTCAGCGAGCGGGAGGGAAAGGAGGAGAAAAAAGGCAGCAGAGGATATGAGCCAGGCAGAGTGAGGGAAGTGGGGAGGGGGTGAGGGAAAGGGGGAGGGGAGGCTAACAAATTAATAGGAGCCGGAGATATATACAGCCTGCGCTGCCGAGTGGGGGAGTAGGCAGAGGGGGGTTGAGAGCAATTCATTCCTGTTCTCTCAGGAGGAAGACAGAAGGTAGCGCAGCGAGCAAGTAGAAATTTGCTCGTATAAAGAGAGAGAGGTGTGTGCGAATGGAGCCTGCACCTAGTGTTTGGCCGTCAGTTTGAACTTTATTTATTTAATTTTAATAACTGTAAGGTGTTCCTGGTTTGCATAGGTTATAGAACAGCAACATTACTAATGGAGTACATGGCTTAAAGCATACTTTCAAATAAGCCTAGAACATAAAAGAGTTCATTATTTTAATAATGTCACTGCCTCGCTAACAAAAATACTTATAAATAGCTGACAAGGATTTAAACTTACAAGCTAATGTCATCATAAGATTAAAAGTCTATGTTGTCCTGGTAAAGGTTTCAAATGCACAGACTTTGATTGGCATACAATGGCATACTGAATATAATAATGCTCCCAGTCTCTCACAATGCAGAGATGTAACTTTAAACTGGACCTAGAAAATGAATGAAGGTGAGCGTGAATGACACTGGCCACAGTGTACCCATGTACTCACCCAACACCTAAAGTTGCATTATTTTATTCTTTCATGTAAGCTCAATGATAATATGGAGAAAGCAACAAATTAATGACTGGGGAGATGAAGTATGAGAGCTGTTTTCTTACATGAAGGCAGCAGGTTAGAATAGATAAGCTCTTGAAGTCATGCTGATGGGTTACGCTGTAACCAAAAAAAAAAAAGTACTAACATAAAACATAGATCATAGAAAACAAAAGGAAAACAAAGTGTTATAGCTAGATAGCAGAGGTATGAGGGTAACTGGATCGAGGGCAGCGCTGCACGCAGTTTGTCATCTTCATCAGCCGACAGCAGGGGCACGGGGAGGGAGAGCTAGAGAGGTGGTGGGCCAAAAGGGTCGCTTGGGGGGATGGGCACTGTTTGAGCGGTGCCTTTGAGAGACGTTGACCCTGTAATTGACCTGTGTCTCCGCCTACATTGCCGTGGCGACAAGCAGAGCCGCCACAGCTAATCACTTAGTAACCCTGACCTGTCAATCACACCGGTTTGAAGCGCAGTCGGGAGGAAGCTGGGGGAAGGGAAATGAAAGAAAGTGGGAATTGGAAAGTGAGAGATTGGGCGCAGGAGGACAGGAAGAGAAGGTAGGAGTAATAACAGCATAGGGGTTATCATTTACTGGACCACCCGCCTCCACCCGCAAACCCTCAGCCAGTAAAGCCCTTGTTTTTTTGTTTTTTTTTTAAAGCCAATAAAATGCACTAGGCTTACACACATAGACGCACTCAGAGTCTTGTAGTGCTGCTTCGGAGAGAGAGAGCGAGAGCAAGAGCAAGGCTTTCGGAGAGTTGAGATAAGAAAGAAAACGAAAAGGAAAAAGCAGAGGGAGGCGGCACAGACCAGATAAGATAATCAGAGAAGCAAATATGCAAATAGTCTATGTGGCTGATGTGTCTGTGCATGTGTTACCTGTTGATGAGGGGGAAGATCGACACCAGCAGGTAAACTGAGGGATACCATTTCAACGGTCTGATCTCCTCCGCTAAAGAAACCTGCAAGATAGAAACAGGCCTACAGTGACTAAGATGAAGATTGGTAGGGTTGGGCGGTATCCAAATTTTGATACCGTCAAAACTTCTCAGCATTTTACCGGGGTATTACCGTGACAAATTTTGTAGCTTGCCCCTATACCACTCAGAAACAGAATAGCAAGCATTATATTTGAAGATGAGGCACACGTTCTGATCAAACCAAACTCTGCCAGCGCGTTGGATCGCATCAAGCGGGGAACTTTCTCCTCTTCAGCGCGTCCCATCTTGACTCTCGGCGTTCAATAAAATGTCTCCATCGAAACTTTTCCGCTCAGCATCACACACGAAGCACGAAGCGTCAGTCAGGTTTCTTTTCTTCTTACTCGCATATGGATGATATCTCCGTGCGTAACGACGTTTGAAGAGGAGAGAGCGGAGGGGAGAAAGTTCGCGCTGTGGTTTTCGGTCCTTATGCAGATATTCTTTAATGACTGTAATGAAACTGACAGCCTACCATTGCTACTTTTTGATTCCGCGTGATACCGTATTACTTCCCAACCCTATTGAGCGGTGAAACTGTCATAATTGTTTGAAAACTGGGGTGCCTTAACTGGTACATCCCCGTACCAAGGCGAAAAACACAGGCCAATTAAAAGCTAATCAAATATTAACCTGCTGATAACACACAATACCCACTGTGATATGAGTAGGAAACAAGGATCCCAATTAAATAAGAAGCAGATCCATGGTGCGTTCAGTTTACTTTGAAATAGACAGACACACAGAGGAAAGTGGAAATGAGGGGGAAGAGGCTGGTGGTGTGGAGCTTTTACAAGCTGTTATAACTAATTCCCACGAGAGGAGGACTCCTTTCGTCGGGAAGAGGCAGAGCAGCACGGCCCCTGGATCGATTTTCTGCGCTGTGCTGTTTTTACCCCTCCTCCTTCTCCTCCTCCTCCTCCTCCTCCCCTCAGGCACGGACACAGGCACGTTGTAGCCGGGCCAGCAGCACGCATCCCTCCTCCCTCTCTTTCTCTCCTTCTCTCTTGCGCTCTCCCTTCCTCCTCCTCTCTCGCAGTCAGAGCCGGCAGGCAGGCCCACAAGGGCACACGAGTCTCGCTCTACCCCCACATGCTGGAAATTAATTACTCACCAGAAAAGACCCAGCGGCGTGCAAGCTCTAACGCAGGCATTTTAAAGAATTCTAATGAAAATCGCCAGGGCCCCGCAGAGGTGTTTTATGACTATATGTGCGTGGATCAGAGAGGCTGGGGGAGGTATGCAAACAAGAGGCATGTTATCACCTCTTATGTTGACCATATAATGAACTAAACACAACGTGAATGCGTTCCAGCTATATCACTAAAACCTGTTGAACATGTGTGAATGAGGTTAAAAAAAAGTCTTATCTAAAGGTTAACATGAATATGTAATTGGTGAGCACCTCCTGGTTCACTAATTGCATGTCCATAAAAAACAATCCCAAAGAAAATCCTAGTTCAGTGCGGCAGCAAACATCTGAGGAATTCAAACGGATGCGGAAAAGTGGAGAGAGGAGGAAGACCCTTGTGCTTCTAATCACAGCCCTCCTGTGTCAGAGGCCTTGGTGCGGCTCCAGAGGCAAAGGGGAATGAAACCGTAATTATGTGCAGCGAGCCTGGCGGTCCCAGCGTTAATGACGCACGCTAGATTACAGGCAGTTATCAGCGGCAAGCCATTCCCTGCACCAGCCGCGCTCAGTCATCGCAGAGATTTCACATTGATAAGATACTACTTTATATGATATTTTATCATAGCAATTCCAAATAGAAGCACAAATTATTGTCTATATAAAACAGCATAATAGTGAATAATAGCATGCCTCGTTATCAGTTATTTATAGGCATTAATCTATTAAAAGAAAAAAAAAAAGAAAAAAAACTGGCAAACTCAAACATGTTGCCACACAGAGGAATTGGGACAGGGATGCAATACATCTGCTATAACTCATTACCACTACTTAAAGCACCTCTCATTTAACAACAATTAAGCATGTTGACTGAATATCATTTTAAATGCAACGCGTCTACAAGTAGTTTCCACTTTCATAGAGCTGTATACATACAAAGGTTGAAAAGTTTATCATCGTCCATGACCAAAACAAGCACGCTCTGTCTGACATATAATTTAAGGTGCTCAGGCGTGACCACAAACCTCTTGAGACACTCTGATGTGTCACGGCTGTGTGACTGACGGAGCTGATAGCTGTGAGCGCTAGTGCTGAACGTCATCACTCCCGTCAGTTCCACTCTACACCAGATACAGGGCGACCATGGCCAGCCAAGTCAGAGAGGGGAAATTGGCTGATGCGAGACTGAACATGTGAGAGCACTAAATGTGGGACTGGTCCGTGTGTGAGCCACAGGGGAGAGAGAGAGAGGGGGCAAGGGGGAAATCACAGGAGCAGGAGTTGTTGGGAGCACAGCAGGTATTGGCTTTCTCTACTTTTCACCTGCTGTTTAGCGCAAAGACACCAGGCACATGAAAGACTTTGCGCTTGCCTGGCAAAGTGAACTCTGCTGCCCTTGTAAAAGCATGCGTAAAAGCTTCTAAATAGGAATGTGACTTTCTAAGTGTGGACACAAGAGGGAGAAAGAGACAAGATGAACTAGGTTTAAAAGAGTTTACCTGTGTTCTTTGTCTGTAGTAGTTTTATTTACCACTTAGGGGCAGCATCCATTTAACTTTAGCACTAACCTGGACTCCCCACCACACCCTGCTGTGGTAGACCTGAAGCTGCTGGGTGTGGCTGGACTAAAGGCAGGCAACGAAATGCAGTGCTAAATGTGCACAAAGAAATTTTGTTTGCATATATGAAACAATGCCTATACCTATGCCATACAACTGCAATAATAACATGAATGTCTAAACATTAATGTTTGATTTGGAATAACTGCAGGACTAATTATATATTGCTACAGAGACAAAAGTAAAGCTAGCTAGTTCTAATTTGAAGGGTTATTTACCTTTCGTCTCTCTCGTTCTGGGTTAAAAGTTCCCAACCATAACTGCATCTGTAAAATGCAACAGAAATGGTTAAAAATGAACAATTTAAATATAAAAAAGTCTATTAAACATAAATTGTAAGAATAACATTGTTTTTCCCTTTACATTTACTTTTCTAGATATGTAGTAGTTTGGATTAAATAAGTCAAAGAAGAGTTGTGGGTGGGTTTTAACTTGAGTGTGTTGTAGCAAAATTGAAAAGTGGAGCAAACATGGCAGCTGTGAGAGCTCCCTAGAGGGACATGGGAATAGTTTTTGCTCTTCAAGTCTCTGTTTTCTTGAGAGAATGAAGGGAAAATGTCAACACTAACACACACCGATATCAAATGAGGATTTGTGCTGTTGGGGTAAAGCCGGGAGGCTGTAAAGTTGGTGTAAGTCGAGACACTAGAAATTAAAGTCTCTGGAGGCCAAGAGTGTGCTCCATGCTCAAGAACATAACAGTGGACGGTATGCCCCAAGTGGCTCGGCTAGTCAACTGTTTATTAACTCTATATTGCCATGATTTCTATGCATTTGGCATGATGGTCGCTGTAAAGAGTAGTAGCTTAGTAGTAGTAGCTTTACCTAAATCTGGTCCAAAGCATCTCTTCTCTTTGTGACAATCAGTCTTTATATTAAACTCAGCTAGTAGATGCAGAATTGTTAGATCTGGATTAATAACCTCTTATTAACTTTTTTTCATTTGAACAACAAAGTTTCACCAAATAAAAGTCACAAAATGTAGTGCTCTTTCTTCAAGCAATGGCAACTACTACTCATCCCGTGCAGTATTACTCTGCACAATGACATTATATAAAAAACCCAGATCCGGTGACATTTTCAAATAAGAAACAAGTTTCAGGAACATTTTTCCTTAAAATTATTATATTCTACCCCATACTCCCCTGCATCACCATCAGCCCACCTTACAAAGCCTTTTGAAATCATTTCATGTGAGACAGGAGCTGAAAAGAGATAAAGCCCTTCATACTTATAGATGAGAGTGAAAGCAAAAACTGAAAATTTCTGGGGGAAAAACAGGGGTAAAGTGAGAATAAAGGCACAGAAGAGAGAAGGGATAATGCAGAGAAATGAGGATGTCTGAATGTAGAACGTATACGGAGCTGGGACAAGTCGCCGAGACGCCTCAATAGTGTGAGCTGCATGAATTATGAGTAGCACGCTACAGTCATTTACTTTTTCTATCACATCAAAAAGTAATGCAGTCCATCTCTATTTATGTCCTGTGTCCACAGTTTTCTAGATCCTTCTCTACCTTTCCTTGTTTTTGTTTAGTGTTCAGATCTAAATCTCATTTCTGTAATGCTGGTGAGCTGTTGCAACAGTGCTGATATGCAAAGTCAGATCAGAGGAATGGTGGCTATGTCAATGGTGGAATGCTGCCTCTGAGCTCGTTCTTTGCTGCGAAACACTCATTATAAGCTGTATACTAAGAGTCACGCAGCAAATAGGAAATCGATTCAACCGTTTATTTATTTAATATTATTCCACGTGTTTGCATATCAGGTTACATTTAGTAGCGCTGACTATAACATAATTAAAAGAATATGTCACAAAAATACAATTTAAATCTTTCAGATATACCCATTTAAACTATAGTACAAAAATTATGTAGTGTAGTTTTCCCTAATAAAACACAACACTATGTAAACTGTTTTCAAGGAAAAGTAGATTAAATCATGATCAATTGAAATGATGCTTGAACAGAAGTGATGAGATTAAAAACAAGTGAAAAGTGAAAACAGAAAACGAAGTTTGCACTTACCCTTTTATTGGCCACGAAGATTATCCTGGCATAGCAGCAGATCATTAGGAGAATGAGGGTGAAAAGTGGCACATACCATCTAAGAAAAGAAAGGAAAAGCAAGAATTACATTAAAACGAAATTTTGTAACCAACAAATACTCAAATCACTAAAATGCTACGTATTGAGAATCTTATTTCGCTAAGACAGCCGTGTGCCACAAACTAGGCATTTATGTTTTCTTCTGGCAAGGAGCCCTCAAAATTATTGCAACTGCATATTTATATACAACTTCAATATGGTATATTTTAAAATCTCTGTGCATGCTAGTAGTTTTCTGATACTTTTGTTATTGTCCTGTGAGCACTCTCATGATGATGGAGATTCCTCAAAGTCATTAAAAGTCAATCACCATGAAATAGCCACTTCTGTCTCAGAGTATTGTTTTATACAGTTAATACCTGGAATCCTTTTACTGCAGCAAAAACATACTGTTCTTTTTAAGAATGACTTAACAACTTTGGTATTTTGTGAATGTAAAACTGACACTCAGCAAAGCAAAGCATAACATCACAATGGCACCGGAAATGCACTGCGTTCTTGTTGAATGAAGCAGTGACAACTAAAAGTTACATACAGAATAATACTATGGCAAGCGTTTAAGAAATGATGAAAAATGTCCTGCTGAGTAAGGTGGCTGTGCGTTAATTTGCTGTCTGGGGGGTTGAAAGGCTTGTGTTATGTAACCCTTTGGGATGTGATGCAAGTTCAGAGGAGTTTCAACCTCTCCCTTGTAATCACAGAACTGTCTTTGTGTCACCCTGATAGACAGGTTTCTGGTCACTTTTGTTCCACTTCAGTAAATCAGTACGAAATGTCTGACCAAGCTGTCAGCACCCTCCCTTCTCAAGTCAATACTTTACACAGGTTGGGAAGCACAGTACAAACTCAAAATAATGATAGGCATGGAAGACTGGAGCATTATTTAATTAGAAATAATGCACAGACAAATCAAAGTGCATTTTCATTCTTTACTGTGAAAAACACTTGTTTGACCACTTTGTGTTTACTGCATTTTTAAAATCCTTTTTCTTTTTATGTCCTATTAGAAAGATTACAGAAGACAAATGTGTATTTAAATACATGCATGTCCAACTCGCATCAATAATGGCAGTGGACAATGATGAAAGCATTTGCAGGGGAAATCAGCCCTGCCGTTACCTCAGTGTGATTTAATAACCTGCTCCTCGGAATAAACAGCGTCCAATTACGCCAGCGCACGTCCCGTTAATGATGGAGAGACAGGCCGAGGGTGGGCGGACGGCGGAGAGGGCCAAGGAGGGGGTGGCCTTTTTAACGATAGCACGGGGGTGAGGGAGCGGGGTGGTGCAGAGGAGAGAGAGTGACGGGCGGCAGCTACAAAGTGCTCTAATTAGCATGATAATGATCTGCCATTAGAGTCGGCCGCGCTCTACAGCTGAGCAGTGTACCCGGGGAGGCAGCGAGAGCGAGACAGGAGGCAAAGCAGCAGAATCGTGAAAGCAGTGCGATGGAGGAGAGGAGGATACATCTTTAAAATGTAATAAAAGAGCAGATTCAAGACGAGAGTTCGACATCATTGAAGAGTTGTAAAAAGATTGAAGATTTGCATTTAAATAAAAAAGATACTAGGGGTTAGTGATCTGAAATAAAGTTATGCAAAATTTGGTTCAACTTAGAATTTGATCAATCAGATGGGTTTTGTTGGTCTTAACATGGTTTTTCTCAAAAGGATATGAGCCCTCAATTAAATATTTTTAATTGATGCCTCAAGAGTTAACAGATACTGCCGTCCAGGCCTAGATAAACCTTCAGTTGAGCTGAGATCATGATATACCTGTTTAACTGCTTCAACAAGAAAAAGGAAGAGGGTGCGGGCAGCGTAGGAAGAGTATTTGATATGTCACTGATGTAAATAATTTCCCAGAGAGAACTATTTTATCTTTTATCTTATTGTATTTATCTTATTTTTGTAACTTGTTTCGATGTACATGCTCTTGGTCGGTTGCATCTGTAACAAAGAAAATTTCCCCTCGGGGATGAATAAAAGTAATTCTGATTCTGATTCTGATTTTAGGTGCACTCGAAATTCTAATATACACAGTTTACAAGCTATGTTAACTGTAAGATTACTAATACTTTGCAGTGACATCACGTTGGGGGTGTTCTACATATATCTGTACTGGAGCAATTTCCATTAGTTCCCATGGTTATACAATGCACACGTTAGCAAACACAGACAAAAAAGTTTTTATGATAATCTAAAACTCAAGAAAAAATACAAAATAGATTTAAACAACACATTTTTAGGATCCTGTGATCAAAATGAGCATCTATGGTCCAAAGGTGAGAGAAACTAATTTACTTAAAAACTGTTGGCTAGTTTGTGACTGTCATGTTATTTGAGAGGGACTTGTTTAACAGTACAAATCAGCTCACCTGTTATAGTTCCAACTAAGTCATATCTTTCTGGTCCGATTGTGTAAAAATAAAGCTCAGATTAAGCCTACTTTGAGGAACAGAGCTTCTAGTAGGCAGCGCTTTCAGTTAGCTTCACACCCCCCGGGAATGTTGACGACATCAGCTACTAAGTATCAATAGTATTTTCCTACACAAGATGAGGGACATTGTGGTTAGCAGGTAAATGTCAAGGTTCAGCCATTATTGCGCCATATTGGTCCCTGATCATTTTTGGTGTTTTCGCTCTTGGTATTTTTGAGGAGTTCATTGTACAAATTAATATTAGTTTCTATTGAACTTTTTCAAATATTTACAGTATCAGGTATGCAAAAATCTATATTTAACATTTATATTAAGCATTTTTAGTGTAAAATGTCATGTTGTGCGACCAATAATAACCTTAAAATTGTTTTATTTTCTAAAATATGGTTGGGATATTAATCTAAGTTCTGAGTAATATGAAGTATATAGAAACAAACTGTATTGAAACAAACCGCATTTCTTTTGATTTTTAATGCATATTAATATTTTCTTTTGATGTCCAATATGACAGTCACCTGCTTGCATTTAATTAACAAACTACTACCCTGTAAAATGCATAAAATGTAGAAAAATGCCTAAAGAATACCATTCACCCAAGGATACTTTGTTACTAAAATTACAGCCATAGAATTACTGTTATTATTAGTCGCACCATATGATGCATGGTCGCACCACATGACATTTTAACACTTTAAGTACAAAAAACATGCATAATAACTAATGATTTCTGAAAAAATGATTTGGTTTCATGGAGGTCTGAGGTACTACAGAAATGTGAGGAATTATGAAATTTGAACCCTTTTAACTGAGGAAATTGCAGTTGGACAGCATCATGCCATTGACCCATATATAGTATGTACAACTGATATTATTACAGCCTTCATTTTAAAACACACACATTTATAGAATGATGAATGACATATACTACATTTCTTATTATTATTATTAATATTTCTACTTGGCACGTACTATGTCAGCAGTACTCTCAATACAGTATAGGGAGGTTTTAGCAGTTGGTGGTACTTAAGACTTCTAAAATCTTGCACCTACGTCAAACCGCACAGTTCTCCGCTTTTCATTCTCCATCGTCCTTTCATCCCGTTTAATACGTCTATCTCCTCCGAGGCTTCCCACCCACCTCTCGTGTCCTGTCCGCGCGCTTCGCTGAACTCTGATGAAGACACACTACGCGGCGTGGGCAGAGACAAGGGCAATCTATTTCTCTCACTCTCACTCCTTTCCGTCAGGCTACGTTGCCCCTTCTCTCTCTCACTTCTCCGTCACACTAAGCGTAGCTCATATGGCTCAGCTCCCATTTCTCCACCTGTAAAACTACAGCCTCTGCCCTCCTGTGCTTTTGCCTGCCAGCTGTCAGCAGGGTTTGCACATTTGAGGAGATGTGTTTCCTCCTTGATGGTTGGTGCCTTGGCCTTCTAATCTCTCGTCTAGTTTGATATAATTAGAGCTAATGAAGATTCCCTGATCCTCTGAGCAATGTGTCCCTCTGGGCCATGACAGTGTACAGAACTAGACAGCGCCAACCACAGAGGAACTGGATAAAAGACATGCGGGCTTGCTTAGCGCTGCTGATGGCGATGCGCTGTGCTGTGTATGTGTGTCTGAGTGCATACTGCCTTATTTGTTTAGAAAGATTTATTCCCCGCTGATGCTGTGAACAGCAACACAATTACCTTGGCTCATGGCAACAATGTGCATGTCCGGGTGTGTCTAGTGGTGGTGTAGAGGCACAGCCAGACTTACAGACTTGAGGCTCGTTTCAAAATGCTTTCGACTGATATAATCGCACATAGCCTCTCCTTAATAGCTAAATATAGTGTAGCAACTCTCCATAGTCTGATAACAGAAGCAGTCATGAGTCTTCACACACATTTTTGGCCTTGAACTATGGGGAAAAACACAGACTCCCCTGACATTCAACCCTTCACATTTCCCCATACAATCCTCCACCCCCAATGCCCCATTCGGGAGAAACTTTGATGGTAGCGCTGAAAGGGTCTACTTACATCCCAAATCTCCAGGCTACGTGATCGCCTGTGATCCAGCTGAGGGAAGAGAGAGAGATGAGAGGTTACAAAGGGAAGGGAGAGCGCGAGCGGAAAGCAGACTTGTGTGACTGCGGAGGGGGAAAGCTGTGCAGCTGTAGCTATTAATAAGCCCAGAGTGGAAAAGGAGCCCAGGCCGGAGATTACAGTTCTGCCCCAGATCTCCGCTCCCTTTCTCACAATTTATCCAACCTCCAAATACTTTATTTTTTGTAGTATTATAAGACTTACCAATATTCTTCACATAAAATGGTAAATCTTAAAATAAACTATAACTTCTCAAAATTGGAATAAAGCCAGGTCAAAAGCACTACATTTAGCAGAATAAATGCAGTCGTTGGCAGTGTCTGCAAAATTCTACAATCAATAAATGAAGTGGACTTACCACCAAGCTCCTGCAGGGCCGTAAAAGCCCTTTAGCAGGGGCAGAGAGGCCATGGCCAAAGGCACCCCCCATGCAGTGAGATGGTACAAGCTGAAAAAGTGGAAATATTTGATTAGAGTCCATTTATCTACACCTTTATATCAACAGTTGTTCCCATTGTTGCCCCCCATATTTGAGGAGTTTTTGAGGAGCTAAAATGTCTTCTAAACCAGATTGCCAATTACCCAGTGTAACACAGACTGTAATTACGCACTCAATTACTATTCCAACAAAGATGCTTACGTATATCAAACCATGACAATGCAGTAGAAGCCAAATGAAACGTTTAAGGAGAGATATTGTAAAGTAATTCTACAAAAACTTTGTGGTGTTGTTGCTTAGTTGCTGAATTTATAGATATTTTCCTCACAGTTTAAGGCGTATGTGAAACTTAATTTTCACACGACGACAGAACCTAAGTGTAGAAGACAGATTTATGCTCTTGTGTCTTTTCGGTGAAAGCGTCAATACCTAATAGAGCACACAGCAGCTCCCAGTCAATAGAGCAGACGACCTGCCCCTGACTCATTCCTAGTGTGGTCAATTGAACTGTAGCAACATGTCTGACAAATTCTTAATTCCTCTCAGGCATACATTAATCAAATTCTTCAGAGGAGATAGTAGTAAACTAAAGTAGTTACTAAAATTTCAAACTCAATTTCAATTCTAACTAATAGACTCAATACACAATACCCATTCCGATACCACTATGATAATTAAGAACGTGAAATACAACAGAATGTGAGTTACAACATTAAATCTTTTGGCAACCCTACAGACAGTGAATTAAAAGTAACCCAAATGTTGACTCCTGACATTTGTAGAGATGTTCAATGCAATGTAAGAGGGCATAATGATGAAGAAACTTTGATGGCAGCATAAACGGGACCACGCTTGTCGTAGGAGGGGAGACACAGCCAGTGAAATCGCGGCTACCGTTCCGTAGCGTGACAAGTGGTGGTAATGTGTGTGCTTGCGTGTGTGCAAACGGAGGGGGGCTTGTCGGAAAATCAATGCTGCGAGCTCCGAGCCCCCGATGCCTCACACGCTGCTTCTCTAGCGCACACATGGCACACCGACAGCGCAAAGCCGGAGAAATGACGAGGTCCAAGGCAGCGCACAACATGGGCTTAATGAGGCACAGCAGGAGTGTTGTGAGCCGTGTATCTCTCGCACACCTACTCACGCACACACCAGAGTCTGCATGGACGTTTCTCTTGAGGCTTAATCTCATTTCTCACCTCCATTCTCAGCCTCTCCACTGCCCCCGTGCCTAGAGCGTACATAACATTCTGAACACTCGAAAACCTGCTCGCAGTGCACACATTGCACGCCGACACTTTCCTCCGTGCTCGCACCCACTCCAATCACTGTTAGATCATTCAACCTACACTCTCGGTCTCCTCTGGTGATTCGTTCATTCATAAACCATCACACTGTGCCGTGATTACGTGGAAGACTGTAGAGGAGAGAGGATGGGGGTTAGGGAGGGTTGATTGTGCATGCATACAAAGTCGCGCAGCTGCCTGTCTAAACACATAGAGCTTATCTATCCACGGTCGATACATGACAGCCCCCCTGACGCTCCAGCCTTCGCTTTGCTCTAGCCTATTAAGCAGTGTGTTTTTCCCCCTTCTGCTTCATGTATGACCAGCTACACACAAAACAGACATATCCTCCATCCACTTAAGTCCCTCTGGACTCATGAGAGGTGTGCGCTGATAAGGCTCGGGAGCGGACTGAGTTTGGTCCCCCAGCAACCCTCTTTCCTCAGCCCGTAAAGCTGTCTCTGTCTGAGTTATACCACCATTTTATCGTCTGCCTTATTGCTAATCAATGCAGGGAAATTCCCATGGGGGGGAACCATCTCCTTTTACCACCCAGACCTCTTTGCATTCAGCAGCGTTCGAGAGATGTGCACACCGAAGCACATTCAAACACCACCAACAATCCACTTGCGCGTTTGCGAGCTCTTACTAACTTGTTAAATGTTGAGACTTTTTGCCTACAGACACATTTAATTTTTAAGGTTGTGTTTATATCACAAAGCGTTGCACCAGGCAAATAAAAAGCGAAACTATCTGACACAAGCGCACAAATTCACACTCTCTACGGCGAGTGCTCCTGGGAGTTTGAGCGACAGAAACACAAAGCCACAAAGCGTGAAGGCGGCTGCGAGCGCGCACACACAGAGAAACACACTTAACGGCTGACACTCACTCCCATTTCAATTAGAGCGCCGACTGCTTGGAACAGAAGAGGAATAGGAGGGGGAGGGAGGGGCCGCCAGCGCTTTACGAGGAGACACATGCTCGGCAGTCCAAACACATGCGCACGCACACACAGGCGCCTCACAGCTGCAGGCTTTCCACCGATACCTACAATCTGAAGAGCCCATGCGTTTACACACACACACAAATACACGAATTGGTTGGAAACTTGAGATGGTAGTTTACAGCTAAAATCACATACACGGTGCAAAAAAATAAGGAATTATTCCGCCTTTCTGGAATCAACAAAATCTACTCATCAGCAAGAGATAACAGTGTTGACCAAAGGCAATGTCATTCCTTTTAGCTTTTCCTTTGACATTTCCATGGCTAATCCTTTCCATACAGATTTTAAAATCTAAAATCCTGTGATTTGCAGAGTCTTTTTCTGGTTTCGAATATGGCTCACATGCATGCACATTGAATCAGAATAAACCAGAGCTCTGCTTAGAACCAACTCAAATCCAGGGTGTATGTGACTCATAAAGCCATGAGAAGTACAAATAAATAAAACTACATTCAAAACTACATTCTACTCACATTTCAAATCTGGTGGTGCTTATTTCACAAACCAAGTTGAGGTAGAGGTTTAGAGTGATGAGGCAAACCCAGGCCAGGGCACTCCAGTCTGTAGGGACACAGAAAAACAGCAAGGTCAAACCACAACACAGCCCCAGCACACAAAGAGCAACTACAAAAGCACACATGCGTAAGAAGGCTCATCATTTCCACTTTTTGATAAATGAGGCCCTATTCTGCAGTAATATGAGGGAAACCTGTGGCTTAAGGTGATGGATGGGGATCTGATAACGTACGTGAGCAAATAGTGGACAACAGAATGTGAGGCAAATGTGGAAGATGAACCAGGCATTAACTGACAGCAATCATTTGTCGTAAAAGGCTAAAAATCTCATTCTCCTTTTCAGACCCGTTTTAAATATATATGGGCTCCATTGTGTGCATCTTTATTGACAGAACTGGCAGTGCAACTGCAGTGAAGGATAGCTACTGCTTCAAACTCAGTTTCAGTATGCAGTAACAAAGAACAAGCCCAAAAAGGCCTTGACAAGGTCAAGTGCATCTTACATGACAGCATACATTTCAGTTACACCACATTTGTGATTGTAAGTCATTGTTAAAAGTAATTAATAATTATTATTCCTGCACTTTTGTTAAATTGCACAGTTTAATCCATACATTTTTAGTATAACATCTAAACCTCAACCACAGCATTTACAGACATGTTTTAACACATTTCTGATGGACTGCCATATAGGTCCGTAACGATAAATATATACGATAAGCGAGAATAAAACTAATTTATGCCACGCACACAATAACCCAAGAGCAAATTTAAACCACAAACACTGCTCTAAATGTAGAATGTCCATCATGAGCTGCAAGAAATAAACAGCTGAATCAAAGACTTTAGTACTAGTTTACATCTGTAATGAGTCATAGAAGTTATTAATTCAACCTTTACGACTTAAATATTATCATATAGGCAAAAAATTACCAAAAAGATCCCAGTAGTGCAAAGAAAATGTACACACGATAAATACTGACCACAAAAAAATACTGTTCCCGCTTTCATATATTGAACGTTAAATCAATATAATTATTATCGTGACAGACCTACTGTCATAATATAATCTCAATTGTTACCTGAGATAAATTTTGCAAATCTCTACCTTCACAAAATATTTGTCATAATGAAGTTTACCATCCCACAGTTGTGGAGTATAAAGGGCAGGATTGGAGGAAAAGCAACTTCTCACATATGAGACCAAATGACAATCCTAAGGATGACGTCATGTAATTGTTTCTATGAAGGTAAATACAATAAATTCAGCACTGATTTGGGTGAGGCCTTTGAGTGTGAGCACAGCATGTAACCTACAAACCTGGTATGTGAGGCAAGTAAAGTTGCCTTGCAGTTATCATGAAAACAAAACAAAAAAAACTCTTCAAAGTGTTTATCATTGTTCTAATTAACTTTAGGTGCATTGCACAACTTTTCTGTATTCACTACCTGTTTGTTTCCATGGAGATGTCATTGCTTTGCCTGGAATGTTCCATGGTATGACATTAAACAAATCCATCTAGCATTTATCCATTATGGGTGTTTTTATTGCTCAAAAATACAATAATACAGCGGCACGGTGGCGGCACGGTGGCGGCACGGTGGCGGCACGGTGGCGGCACGGTGGCGGCACGGTGGCGGCACGGTGGCGGCACGGTGGCGGCACGGTGGCTGAGTGGCTAGCACTCATGCCTCACAGCAAGAAGGTTGCGGGTTCAATCCCTGGGTCACCCGGGCCTTTCTGTGTGGAGTTTGCATGTTCTCCCCGTGTCTGGATGGGTTGGGAGTGAGTGTTGGTGGTGGTCGGAGGGACCGTTGGCGCCGCTTGGCTTGGCAGCCGCGCCTCCGTCAGTCTGCCCCAGGGCAACTGTGGCTACAACAGTAGCTTACCACCATGGTATGGAGTGAATGCAAAATTGCTCTGTAAAATGCTGTGTAAAGCGCTTTGGGGACATGTGTCTGTGTAAAGCGCTATATAAATAAACCTTACCTTGCCTAATTCTGTCTGTGAATAAGAGCGTCTCCTCACAGATCTGAAATGTAACGTAGCGTAATGCTGTAACCTGCTTGTCTCCCTCGTGATAAATAAGTTTAATTTATACTGTAGAACATTCTAGGCATAGCAGTAACATCTCTATGGAGACAAGCAGGTGATGGACCCTCCACTAGAAATGTTGCACAGTGCACTTTTAAGCCCAATGAAATAAATATTAATTCATTTATAAATGGCTTTGAAATTCAATTATCTAACACTAACATTGGATTTCTCTAGAGTAAGTCATAATTAAATCAAGCATGTATGTATGCTTGAATATTTTCCATTTTCATCGGATTGATGTTGAATAACGTGTTTCAATGATTGAGGGAACAGGTATACAGTAGAATCTGACTTACCAAAGTATGTGAGCCACCAGGCCTGAAAGTCACAAAGTGACCCCTCCAGATGGGTGTCTCCCTATATGAGAACAGCAAACCGCAAAATGTTAAAATGTTTAAAAATGTCCAAAATAAGAGTGGAAAAAGACTACATACCATGACATATGCAACACTGTCGAAGAAAGCAGCTATAGTGAGGCTCAGAATCATCTTCTGTAATAAAAATAATAATTTACTTCCTTTATGACTACAGTGTTTTTAGAGGCTTTGAAAGCTGTAAAGCACAAGTGTAAATCATTAATATTATTATTGTTTAATCTGTCTTTATCGAAATACATGGTTTATTAGTACTATTCTGTATAAATGCTTATTTTGCATGAACTCCCATGTAGTTCTTGTAATAGTTTTCAGAGCTACTAATCGATTGGCTGGATATGTCTTACTTGTAGTACTTTTGACTGGGAATTTCTTTAGTCGACTATAACCTTAAGTATTCTGGCATTTCTTACATCTTTACCTGATACAAAAAAACTAATGTTCTTTTAATTAAGCTGTAAGCAGTAGTTTATTAGTTAGTAGTAAGGAGATGTGCTGTGTAATTTCAGGTTGCTATGCAGGTTAACCTTCCAATGTGACATACCCTGACATGTAAATAGAAACGATATTCACTGACACAAACAAACCCTTTTATTCAATTGTGTCAGGAGATGACCCATGCTACTAAAAACAAGCAACAGAAGGAAAAGGAGGTGAGGGGGAAGGGAATATCCAGAGACAGAAAAAGAGCGTAGGAGGGCCAAAGTGCACTAAAGACTATTGACTGATGGATAACCTTTGTAAGGGGATGGAGCAAAGGAGAAGCTTTATGCAGCCGAAGAGAAGAGAGGGAGGAGGCAGAGGTGAAGTGGGCAGAGGAGCAGGATGAGGTTATGTTCCATGACCTGGTTCAGAGGTAATAGGATCCATCAGTCCAATATAAGCTGTCATTTTCTTCAGATTATGAGGATTCTGTTAAAAGCATTGTTCGACCTGACAGACTTGTTTCACAGGGTTCAGACAGGGCTAGCAGTGCACTATACTACAAGATCTCACTAATATAAAGGCAACAGAAGCAGTCAGCTAAAACAGCAAAAAATCTTCATAAAAAGCAACATATTACCTGAGCAACAGAGTTGTACCGTCGAAGCAGCCAGATAACAAACAACATCCAAAGGCTGAGGAAAAACAGCAGAAACAGCATTAGAATAATGACTTCAGCACTGGCTAAATGTTGTCTAATTGACATGTACCTTACTGAATGTAAAAACATGATTATATATTTCACAGTTATCACCGCAGGGTCTTGGACAACATTTACAATAACTACTGAGTCTAAAGCAGGTGCTACACAAAATATGTTATACTATATTCACTACCAAGCATTAGTATAATTAGTGTAGTGATAAATTCATAAATTTACCATCCCAACAATGAGAATGTTCCTGTGGCCCGTTTCACTGTCAGGATCACAATCTATAAAGCAGAGAAAAATATACTGTATATGGCTTTAGGCAGCAAAGTTTAAAGAAACTTCTGTAAATGTTAACATGTCAGAAGTGATGCATAATCACTACTAAATCAGTACTACCAGGGTAGTGGCAGCCTGTTCAAGAGTATTAAAGAGGGACTGCTATGTAATGAATGACTGGTGAATGTGGGGCCATGAACTAGAAAATAGGTTAAGTAAGTAGTAAATGCATTGCTTGCCACGAAAAGCTTTAAGCAAAACAACATAACAGCAGCATTCTCCCCTCTGATGAAAAGGATAAATGATAACCCAAGGCTCTTTGCTGTTGGCAGCAAACTGTCACTAAAGCATGTAGGTAGTAAGTCATCTACATTCGCACTTTAAAACATTTAATTCCTTGACAATCCAGTCTTGGTATTTGAAATTTTAAAAATATATAATGTATATCTGTAAACTAAGAACAAACAAATAAATAAATAAATAAAATAAAAAGTTAAACAAGACTTAAAAACAACAGATACCATTCACTGATAACTATTCTAATGCTAATCAATTTCTAATTGCATTAATAACATTGGAAATGATGGCCAAGTTGTTTAAGTTATAATTTAATGTTTTAGTTCTCAAGACAATTAGTCACACAAGTGTCTCATTTGGGCTACCACTTTCAATGCTGAAATCTAGCTTGTTTAAATCTAAAAAGAACTTGTTGATTTGAATCCTCACTACCCAAGCCCCAGCACCACCAGCCAATCATTAATCTGTGCTAGTGCAGCCTGTGCTGCTGAGTGAGTAAACTCTGCAGGTTCTGATCTTTCACATGAGGCATTGCCTTTCTATATAGTGACAAAAATGTTGATGTGTACTTCTCTTTGCAGGCCTAGGCAATGGCAACCCAAGTTCAGGTGTGATTTACTTTGCAGCTGATAACATCAACATTCCCGAGGCTCCATTACACAAGTTACACTTTATTCTTTGTTTTAACACAATTTGATGATGATGGAACTGTATTGTTAAACAGCCTCTCTCAGATAACATTAGTTAGCTAGCATCAATCAACGGTTTTCAGATACTCAGGGCCTTTTTTCGTTGGAAATCGAAGACCTAAACGGGATCATTATCATGTATTGATCACAGGCTCCTGAAAATATGTTGTCCATTTTGTACTTTTTTTGTTTTTTTTGTTTAGTTTTTAGACCATCTTAAAACACGTGCAGTAACTATTGCTAATGTGTGATTGTGTCACCATGGTAACTGCTGAACACTCAGCTATAAGCATACAGGTAGAGCCTCCCCAGAGTGACATCACTGCAATATAAAAGCTTTTCTGCTCAAAGTAGCTAAACAGTGTTATCTTACCGGATAATCGGCTAAAGTTAACTTGTCATGGACGTTTAAAGTTATGATGCTCTAACGTCTTTATTAGCTAGCTAATTGTAGAAATCATCACTGAAAACCATTTGACACGTTTGCGCTGTCATGTCCTCATATCTATGTCATGTCTTTTTTTAAAAGCGTGATTAGCTGCTTCGTCAAATTTTGGGGGTACACGGAGGCTACTTACACATCGATGGTCTTCTGAGTCAGTATTGAAAAATACGCATCGTGATTCGTTGTTTGATCTTTTAAAACTTTCAACTAACATTTTAAATTAAGAAAAGAGATTTGGGTGATGCTTATGTTGCTCTGTTGTAGTTTTACTAACGCTTCCTGTTTCTACTGTGCGATGCGAGGGACAAAAAGCTTCACAGAAAACGCAGCGGCTCTGAGTAGAATTAGAAAGGTGCTGCAATTTGAAATGTGTTAATCAGGCCATAATATGACAATAATTATGGACTAATCTAATTTATTAGGTAAAAATATATACGGTACATATAGGCTCAAAGTTGGTTACATATTTTTTTATTAAAAAAAAGAAGAAAGAAAAAAAGAAGCAATTTTTAAATGTATAGATAGCCTATCCTTTGATCTGAAACTATTCGACTATTGTATCTTTAAATATCAGTGCTGTTTGGCAGTGTTCGCAAAACTTGTGATCTGACTTTCTTTATTGACAAACTTAAAATACGTATGATTAAAACTATACAGAGACTGTAGACTGTATCCAGTCTATGTATGTACTTTTGTACACTGCTGGAATTTCATTGTGATGCTTATGTGTAGAGAAAAAAAAAGCTGAGAAATTGACTAGTACAAAATTTTATTGGAAACAATACAAAAGATTAACATATTGCAGCTATTACACACTGGGGTCATGATACCCAGTAGTAAACCTATCACATAAGAGTCAGAAAACAATATCTCAAGGAAACACCAGGTCTAGGCCAATGTACACTACAGTAGATTCCAGTTCATTGATATTGTAACTTGGATATCACAGGCAGCAATTGTTAAATCTGCCTCCATCACATTCACACATTTCAGAAACAAGGACAAATACAAGTGGCGGATAGGTCATTCATAGACACTTTGACTCGCTAAAAAAATCACTAACATCATGAGCATCAAGGTGAAGATGCCAAATCATTGTCGGTATTCTCTGTCACGGCAGCAGCAGATCAGGTATCTCATAATCTTTCCATAAATGTTAACATTAGCAGTTGAGGTAATAAATAGTACATTAAATAAGAGTTTTAAATATGTATCATTTGCGCATCATGGCAATTGAGGGCATGCTGTGTACAACATTTGAGTGCAAAGGATAATCTGATATGTACACATATACTCTCCAAAAAGATCAGCGCATCTGCAATATAAAACAACAATACGGGGCAGACCAACACCATAGCCGGCTTGTGCATAGTAAAATTGCCATCCTGTCTCGTTCACCAACCCAGGAGAAAAGCCAAGTCATTAGTCCTTCAGTTCGTTTAAAGTTCAGAGCTCACTGGCCCCATCCTCCGATTCCAATCTCCTTTTTGTAGCGCTTTGTGAGAGAAACGGCGGACTGTGTGAGTTTGGACAATACACCTTGGAGTCCGGTCAGATGGTACTGAAACTGCTCGTGCAGATCCTCTTCCTCCTCTTCTTCTTCGTCTTCTTCTGATGAAAACGAAGCGACAGAAGAGGCAAACGAAGTGGTGGAAGCAGATGAACTACTGCGCGTAAGATTCATACTCTCCTTGCGCTTCTCGTCCGCCGCCGCACACCTGACTCCCCACTCGATGTCCTGGCGGATGGACTTGAGGAGCTGGTAGTAGCTGTACATGTCTCCGTCCTCCATGTCCAACTTCAGAGAACCAAGCTCCCGGTCCTCATCTAATGGCACGTCTCTTAAAAGGCTGGGCACCATAATTGTCTGATCCATGTTGTTCACGGCGCCGATAAAGCGGTTCATGGCGTTGAAGAGGGAGTTTTTCTGGTTGGTAGTTTCTGGGATTTGCATCATCATTTTGGCGAGTTTGTTTTTGTGAAGACAGGTGGAAAAGTAGAAATCGTGTTTCTTTCAGTCGATCCCAGTGCAGGCTACAGCGGTTAACTTCCCTTATGCTGGAATTCCGGGGATGATCGGATTGGAAATGAGCTGTGGCTTGGCTGTGATGCTGGAATCTTATGCCCCTTTCTTCTTGTCTATTTTTCTTGGAGACTCCTTGTGCGTCTTTTGTTGTTTCTTGTTTGCTCTTTTGGTAGGCGCGTCTACTTATACTACCGGTGGGGCAGGTGGTTTCAGGGCGGTCCGCCAAAACTTGTTGGTTGAGTTCCTCTGCTGTAATTGGAACTCACTGACCTCTAGTAGCACCCATCCAGACAGAGTAGCATTTAGCACGTTCCCGGGAAGAGAGAGAGGCGTGGTTTCAGAGTAGGAGTACAGAAATGTCAGTGCTAGAAAAGTTTAGTTACAGGACTAATGAACTTTAATGAATTAATATGATATGTGCGTAAATGACACGTAAAATACAGACTTGACCAAATGTTCATAATAACTTAAATAACTTCCTGGCGATGAATAGGCCCAACTTTGGAATTTTCACAGAACAAACTAACATTACATCACTGCACATATCATTCCGATGACGCAGACAGACATCCAGGGCGAGCCTGTGCTGGTAAATATTCATTAAGCAGACATCAGCCCACAGTCGAGTATCTAGTTGAACCAATCCCATGCGTAAAAGTGCTTCCTGGGGGTGGATTAGTTAAAAAGAAAAAAGAAAAGAAGAAGGTCTAGGCTAATACACGGTATTTCATTATAACTGATGGGTAATTACCATGTATTTTATAACCAATAAAATATGGTGGTAGAAGATTTGAAAAATGGTCACTATTTTATTTGTTAATGAGCCTATTTTACACTGCTGTACATGCCACTTTGGTGTTTGCTGGCAAAATAGAAAGCTGTAAACAGGGTCTCCCACCGAATCCCTGTCTCAGCAGCACTGCCAACCATTTTGTAACTTGTTGATGTGGTGTCTCTGAAATATGAGCCTGTGCAGACAGTAAACACTTGTGGGACAAACAAGAGGACTTGTTGCCTGTAACCTACTAAGTTTAGTTTAGGCTACTTGTAATAGAACTGGAGCAGTGTTGGGAAGTAACTTAATACGTGTAGGCTACTGAAAATACATATTCTGAATATGTCGAGTAACTGTATTCCGATAAGTAGCTTTTTCCATTTGGTGGGATTCAGAATACAGTTATTTTTCTAAAATCAAAAGAATACATTGCCACACTTGATCACACAATTTAGGATTAACCCTGCATGAAAAATAGAAAACCGCTCTTGTGGTACGTGCAGTGTGTAACTGTTCCTTCTACAGTTCAGGAAATCCATAACAAACATAAAGATGTTTTGCCTTTGCTGCATTTTTACACTAAATGGAACCTGATGTAAAAGTTTTCTATTCAGAGTATTCAGTATTTAGAATACAGTTCTCTGATTGGCCCATGTTTCGGAATATGATACAAAATACATTTTAATGCAGGTATTCAGTAGTCTGTAACTAAATTTTCATGTATTTTTCCCATCACTGGACAGGAGTAGTCTATATAAGGATAAAACTTGGGTGGCACAATAAGGATTGGCTCTATTGGCACATGTGCCGTAGAAGGACATAGAAGGATTACTTGCACAGCTCATTGTAGAAACTTACAAATGAACCACAGTTGTCCTGCAGGAATGGTGGGAATGTGAACAGAGGAGATTATGCAAAACCTGTTGGGCAGGTTTAGATTCTACCTATACTTGAGGTACATATGGCTCACTGATAGGCACGAAGGAAAATAGTGTGCAGGTTTCATAAAATTATTATGTTTTGTAGAAACTCTGTTTTAATAATGTGTGCATGGTCTTCATAAAATTGTGAGATCTTTCTAATAGCCACTTGAATAGCCAGAGCTTTAGGCTATATTTTATGTATTATGAGCATCAGTTAAAACCATCCATCCATCTTCTTCCGCTTTATCCGGCTGGGTCACGGGGGCAGCTGTTCGCCGCCGCACACCTGACCCCCCATGAACCCCTCTGTGAGTGGTGAGCCCACAGGAGGGTGGACGTCATGGTCCTTGATGTTAGTTCATAGGGGTCAGTTAAAACATACAAGGAAACATTTAATTCATGATATTTACTGATAAAGATGAGGTAAATTAGGCTATTATTAGTGAGTCAAGTGAATAAAGACACAAGTGTAATAATGCCAATAGACAGCAGTGAATTGATGTGTATTTCTGGGACAAGTGGTGAGTGTACATTTTAAAGTAAGTTTTAATGTTTGCGGATGATTACTTTTAGTGGCTTCACTGAAATAACTTAACTCTGCTCCATAGGCTATAGGCTACTCATGCAAATATTATTTTGCATCAGTTAAAGGTTTTGAGAAAGCAGGTCAATAATGGGCCTATGGATAGTGAATGGAGCTCACAGAGCTGTCAATCCATCAGCACTTCCTCACTGACAATGCCCATTCACTTGCCTTTCACTTGTCAAAGATGTACGAGTCTAGAACGCAATCCTAGACCAGTTGGAAAGGGATTATAGTCAATAGGCTATGTCATGTCTGAAACGGGGCATCCGTCGATTACTGTGGGTGTCATCATCAACACCAAGCAGCTTCAGGGGAGGAGAGCCTGTTTGGGATCTTGTATTAAGTGGTACTTCCTCAGATAGGGAAGTCTAGTCTCTACCAGTAGTGGAAGAAGTACTCAGTTTTGTTACTTATGTAAAGTACAGATAACAGAGCCAAAAAATACTCAAGTAAAAGTAAAAGTAAAAGTATCACATGAAAAAGTATTAAGGTACCTGTAAAAAATGTAATTAAAGAGTAAAAAAGTATTTTCTGCAGATTTTGAGGTCTCATGAGGCTTCAAATGAAGTGAATGAAGTGACTTTAATACAGATTTGTGCTGATTTTTTTTCAGCAGAAACAACTGAATGGAGAAAGTTAGAATAGAATACAGTTTTTTCCTAACTATGTATTATTTGTATATTACTGTTTACTCAAACTACAGAGGTGCTGAAAAATAAACCCCTCAGTCCTGTTCAAAAATGCAGTGGAGTAGGTTAGAAAGTAGGTTACAGACACCTTCTCTCAAATGTAGTGAAACTATCCACTTTAAAATCAGTACAGAGTGCAAATACCTAAAAGAAATATGCTGTGTGGGTAATACAGTACTGCACTACTTTTTGTTGGGTTAAACCATTGATTTTGACATTAAAAGAGAAGTCCAAGTCCAATCAGAAACACGAGACCTTAATGATTGCTGTATTCAAATGATAGTTTCAGAATGATGGATCTTTTAGGACCGTTTCAGCGTTTCAGCCCATCAACCAACATACTGCAATTTGCTTTTGAATACACAGAAAATGTGCTTAAATAATGAGTCTAATGCAGCCACAGGAGAGATGATTCGCCCCCATAGCTATATTCCCTGCTACCTTTTGTCACATATAGGCTATTGTTTATTTTTCAAAAGCTTTAAGGAGTAAAAATCCAGTCACTGTTTTCCACATTTCAGGCGAACGCAAGCTGAACGAGCCTGTGCCCTTCTTAAATCCGCGCCTCTGTGAATGAGTAATAGCGCTTCCCTGGTGGATGTCTCCCTCCCTCCAGCCTATAACCCATTAAGCGCAGTGAGGAGGCGGAGGCGGGCTGCGAGAGAAGGGGCGCGCCTCAGCCAGCGGCACGCACGCTCCATTTAGCGGGCCCACTGCCGCGCTCTTGTCCCGCTCATTTGCGTAACAAGATTGCTGCGTGAACGTTTTGCAATGCACGTATTATATTCTCCGAGAGCAACTACGTCGTTCCCTCTCCCTGCGCTGCTCACCGATGTTGTTTGCAGAGTCTGCCGTAGCGAGTGCAGGAAAAGCGGAGGATCGAAGAGAGACGGAGACGAAGGGAGAGAGGGAGGGAGGAAGAGCGCGAAGGAGAGAGAGAGAGGGAGGGAGGGAGGAAGGGAGGAAGGGCGCGAAGGAGAGAGAGAGGGTGCGATGTCAAATACGCGACACGCTCGCTTCCAGGCTCCGCTCCTGAGTTCGTTTTTGAACGGTACTGAAGCGCCGCCACACGGTCGAAACTGCTAAACTTTACATTCGGTTCTGTACCAAAATAACATACTCTTTAGCTGTATGCACAGGTAGCCAATCATGGGTTCGTTGAGCCTACTATCATACTAGCGTAGCCTATAGGACATTATAAATTAATCAAAATAAATCTGAAGGATAATTGAAGCTTAGATCCATTTCTTAATTACTTAATTTATCAAAAAAAAAAAAAGTTAGTTTGGTGTAGGCCTAATTTGAACCAGGCACTGCCCCCAAAAGATATAATGGCATGTATGAAAAATTATACTTTTAAGAATAGGCCTACTTACACATGTATTAGAGCGCTTTATTTAATTCAGATTTGACATTGTTTCAATAAAAAAAACACCAAAGCAAAAAGTGTCAACTTACACCAGTCTCCCCCTGAGCCTATGAAAGGACTAGACAATATCCATTTGATTATTAGACTTAGATAAACTTTATTGATCCACAAGGGAAATTATTTAAACACAGTAGATAGGCCCTTCAATGTTTGTGTGGTAAGCCTGACTCTATCAACTTCTGCCAGTCAGCAGAGCGTTTTGAAACTGTAGAGGACCAAGATTCTCTATCTAGTCTGACGTTTAGCTTTTGCTAACTATTTAGTAGGTTTCTAAAGAGAAATAGGCTCTGAATTTTACATAAATTTGAAAGGCTACTGGACGATGAAGTTGTTTAGGTCAAAGGAACGGGCTACATGCAAGGTCAGTCATCATAAATGAAGAGGCAACACTGTTATTTCGAATATTTATTGATAATAAGACCACTGATGGTGACTCAGTTGATAGTAGACAGCATGGTACAGTTTCTTTCTGGGCCTCTAGTGACCCCGTGTGTAAGCTTGATGAAATTGCAATTTTGTATTTACAGGTCAGGATCAGATTGAGGAGCAGACACTGTTCATTGTGATAACATACATTCTTCAAAGCAACAATTGTATTAATCTAGACTACAACCAAATACTGATCAAAATTTTAAAAAAAATTACACCCCAAGGGTTGGTACATTAACTTGTCTTTTCATAAAAGAAAACACTTAAAACAAATAAATTAGAAATCATAATCACATACTAAATACCTATTTATGAGACAAAAATATAAAAGATAAACACTCAAACTGAAACAACTAAAACTGCACATAACTCAATAGATTTGCCAAAACAGTTTTTCTGCATGATCTCTACTATCTATCAAGTATTTATGAACAGCACAAAGTGCAGCCTACTTGGAACACAAGTTTATTCTTGTCAGACTGAGAAACAATACGTCATATAAATTACATATCCAGTACATATCTACATTATGAGTGAAACTACTGTAAACAAGCTACTACAGAACAAGTTTCTAAAGGTTTCGGTGTGCTGTCACTGTGGACTCTCAATGAAACTCCATGTTTCCATGTAACCCCCAGATACATGAACACACGGCTGCAAGAACAATACTTTACATACAATTACTTTAAGATAAGTTAGAATTATCTAACATAAACCAACATGCCATATGCTGTGAAGAATGAATAGCATGTTTGAATAAAATAATTGGTTCTCTCATGGAGCCATTCTGGAGCTGCATAAATGTTTATGCTTTTAAACAGTGTGCAAAATTATTTTTTACCAAAACATATTTCTAAAGAAGAAGGTCTAAGATACAAGAATTAAAAGAGCATATTTTATGTTTTTGACAGCATTTAAATAATTTAAAACTGCACTTCCCAGCATCAAGTAAATGAATTTTCTATAAAAGATATGCTCATGCTCAAAATACTCTTTTGTACGTTTAATGATCATTTTCAAACTTCCACAGTAATCAGTAGTTAGTTTGCAAAATATCCTAACCATAAGAATAGCCTATACAATGATGAAAAAACAATAACTATCTATCAAAGTATTACTTCAAGGTTCACTGTGTTGTAAAAAGATGATCATGTGTGTTGACTTGGTCAGTGGAACATGCAGTAACCAACTGTTTAAGAAGCCACATTTTATTCCTAGTCACATACTTGAAGCACCAACATATGTGACAGGGGCAAAAAACTACTATGTGCATGGGTAATGTGTGGTATCAAAAGCTGTGATGAATTAGCAGAGTCAAGGAATGATGCTTTACAGTAAGATACATAAAGATATTTCATTAAGATCCCAGGCAGAGAGATTTGTTTTTGGAAATTTACTTCTCTGTCTCTTGGCTTTCTTCTTTTTTACCACCTAAACAGATGTCCAAGAGTAAATGTTACATAATAATAATAATGATAATAATAATAATAATAATAACATTGCAAAAATCATAGGTGTGGCATTTTTATACCTTTTCCTCAACCGCGTATAAACTACACCATCTCATACTGATTGGCTGTGATGATCCTCGACAGGCAGCAGGCCAAAAGCATGCCAATCAACTGAAATACAGGAGACAATATGTTCAAGGAAACAAGCAGTAATGGTTATTGCTGGAATGCAGTAAAGCAAATACCAAAAAATTACAACCACAATATTAATAATGTTTTTTTCTGCCATTAGTTGTACATGTAGTTGAAATCAGACTACCCTAAAAATAGGATAAACACAAAACAAGTTACTACTTCCCAGCACTTTAAAAAGTTATTGACCAAATACATCACAGCAGTGGCAAACCAACAGGAACACCAAAGCTAAATATACATAGTAAATTACAGCAAAGCAAACCTTACTGCACTGTGCATTAAACACTCTACCAGCTCCATTTTATTCTTTACAGTTAAGAAGTGACATGTTACTGATTCTGCAGAGAGGGCCCTTATGCAAACGTCTTTGTACTATGCATAAAAATTAGGGGTGACACGGTTTACAAAATTCACGATTCGGTTTGTATTACGGTTGAATATTGCAGTTTTCAGTTCTGTACAGTTCTTGTTTTATTTAGTTATTTATAAATAAAAAACAAAACTCACTGTCAGTACAAACATAAAGGCACCATCTCAGTAAAAATGAGTAATATTTGATTTTTTTTTTTACTCAAAATGATGCAGAATCATGTTATTAACAAACAGTGCGTCATATGCACCCCTATGAACTAACATCAAGGACCATGTTGTCCACCCTCCTGTGGGCTCACCACCTGCAGAGGGGTTCATAGGGGGGGTCAGGTGCTATGAGGATTGGGCAGCAAGCTGCCCCCGCGACCCAGCCGGATTAAGCGGGAGAAGATGGATGGATGGATGGATGGCGTCATATGGGAGGAAACGCAGTCTGCATGGAATGGTTTAGCCCTGGTTAAATCCTGTTTTAGTCTTGTTTAGTCCTGCTTTAGACTTAGTTTAGACCTGATTTACACCTGGTTTTAGTCCTGATTATTGTCCTGGTTTTAGTTCTAGTTTAAAGGTACACAGGAAGAGGCACAGTCCATGCGTCGTACGCGAGAAGACACGGCAAACGGGAAGAAAAGCGGCGTACGGGAGAAGCGCGGCATACGGGAGGAGTTGTGGTATACGGGAACGGGAGAAGACGTGGCATATGGGAGGAGACACGGCATACGGGAGCAGGAGACACAGTGTGTGTGACGTATGGGAGGATGTGCATACGGTCTATGAGTCCACGAAGCGTATGCGAGAAGACACAGCGCACGGGAGGAGGCGCGGTCCACGCATTCTCAGGTTGATGACAATCATGACGCAGGTCACAATAGAACAGTACTGGAGATATCATAAGCCTATGCAGGTTTTCACAATTTTCAATAGCTCCAGTTTGACATTTAAGTTGTAGGCACAAGGCTACAACGCGCATGTCGGGAACCAGGGAGACCATGCGGTGCGCACACATCCCGAACTGTGACAAGCGAACAGAACGGTTCGTTTTTTTCATGAACCGTGCCACCCCTAACAAAAACTCACCTGTGAAAAGGCAATCCCAAACGTCACACCAGCAATGATGGCCATGTTGGTTTCCATAAATGAAGTGACCAGCTCATAGCATCCCTGAAACAAAAGGTTTTGGGGGAAGTTAGTTTTCAGTAGGTCAGGGGGCTGGGACACATTAAATATGCAGGTTAGGGGCAAAATGGATGTGTAAGAGAGTATCTGTGGGCAGGATTAATATGTAGAGAATCAACATTGGTAAACATTAAGTAAAAACACCGTATTTGCGTTCAAAACAATGCCAAGACGTAGGATGAGCTTACTTGGTGGTAAACTTTGTTTGGGGCCACGGTTGCATTACGGAGGTCTTCTTGGTTGCAGTCAGAGGAGTTGGAGCAGCAGCTCGCTGGAATACCATTGGATGGGTAATAGACACTGCCAAACCAACTGGTGTAGTTGTACACCCCACAGCAGCGTAGCTAAATGTGCAGAAAATAATAAGCATGAAAACACAAAAGTGAAAGAAGGATAATGTGTTTTCTATGTTTTTTATGCAGATGTAATAGAAGTCACTAATGTAGTATGCACCTGAATATTAAGAAATGAAAAATGTATAGTATTTTGTCAGATATATTACAGATTTCTATCCACTAATAATCAAACTTCCAATAATGATGATTTATTTAGAAAATGTTTAATGTAGCAGACTAAAATAATGGGCTTTTCAATAGTCTATTATTTATTCACTTCCCACACACTGGTGCTGAAAATCTAATGCACAACTGCAGCCCACTGCCAGAAAAGAAACAGAAACAAAATATTAATATATATTTTCATACAACACATACCCTGTGCTGCAAGTTGTCAACAGCACGGCTAGCTTCATCCTCAGCATTGTAGTTGATGACTGCATCAGTGTAGGTCCTATGAAAGGTTCCTTTTATCTACAACAAATATGCACAGATTTTAGTAATCAAAGCCATAAGCACTGGTTATTATTTTCTCTGACTGTTATTCTGACCTCATGCCGAAACACAAATCCAGAGATCCCAGCAACCAACTCCGCAAGGAAGACCAAGGACAAAAACATGGCATACTAAAAGAGAGAGAGCCGTGAATGGGAATTTGCATAGCTTGAACTGTAACCTTTTCCATTTGCCTAAGTTTGAATTCATACACTACCAGACTGACATGCACACTGACCACACACACACACACACACGCACACGCACGCACGCACACACACACACACACACACACACACACGCACACACACACACACACACACACACACACAGACTACACAAAGCCTTCCAGGTTCTATTGAATTTTTGATGCTGTTAAACTGATAGAGGTCGACCATTACTCCTTCATTGTGGCAAACTAATCACCCTTTTCTTTCTCTGCAACCTTATACCCAAGCACCACAATCTGTCTCTCACCAGCTTCAGCATCCATGGGCTTCCTCTGCAGGTGGCGAAACATCCGAACAGGCCAAAGACAATGATGACAGTCCCAGTGCCAATGAGGACATAGGGGGCGTTGGTGGAGTTATCAGCGATCAGAGAGATGTACGGGCCAAGCATCAACTTCCCCCATACTCCAACTGCCAACAAGATGGCTCCAGTTATCTGCAGGACAACAGAAAGAGGCAAATTGCTTTTCTTTATCTATTGCAATTGTGTCATAAGAAGAGTGTTTTGTGTGAATGAAAGGAGGAGGTAAAAGAAGAAAGAACTACAATTATGTTAGTGATGTAGCGATACAAAATTTTCAGTATAATTTCCATGAGGAATACACTTGATACTCAATACAGATTCCAATACTGCAATAATAATTAAAAACACTCTTTATTCATACTATAAATTGTGATTTTCAGCATTAAATCGTGGTACTATCTTTTACATTATCATGCTGTCCTGTATCTGTGTAACCCCTCAATAGTCCAGATAGGTCCCATAGTGGTCCATGGGTGTATATGAGTCTATATGGCCTTATAGTTGTTCTGATACGATTTAAGATTATTCTAAAGCTATTTTGGAAAGGTTCATTTCTGTCCTATGAATGTGACTTTTGTAGTATCAGTACATGTTTGAACGAGTAGCTAAAAGTAGTATTGATTAGTATCAGAATTTTGATACTTTTGACAACCCTAATTAGTGTAAAGAATAAATATTTGAGACAGGAGACAAACATATGGCAATTATTAAGTTGAACACACCGAAAAATTTGACAGTATAGGATAAAATTAAAGTGTGCCTTTGATCGGAGGTGAAACGCTTGCTTCTGTTGCACCTATCTTAGCATTTCAAATGAAGGCTGCAGATAAAAGAGGGTGTTGTGCAGGGCAGCTGGAGGGTGCAGGGCTCAGCTGGTCATGTTTTACTGTCATCTGAAAGACAGCAGTGAGAGGCTACAGCTGTGAGGGAGCTCTTGACCCCCATGATTAGGGTTATTACATTTTTAACAACAGAGGAAAGGAAAATACAGAGCAATGCTTGTATTTTGAGATGTCAGATATAGGTTAATGGAAAATATTTGTATTTTGTAGGGTGGTTCAGAAATAGTCAAGATCCAAACTCACTCACCAAGTTATTCACCCATTAGCCTATTTCCAGGATAGACTCTGGAGTCTAATAATATCATATTATTTTGTGTGTTAATTATTCACAAAATGATTACTAACACAATAAGCTGGCTTGCTCTATAGATCAGTTTAGAACTCTTAACACTTTGCCCTATTGACATGGTGTGTCTGCCTATTCTTAAAGAAATTAACTTTAACAAATATATCTCTGGTTAATGGTACTTAATAAGTATATTTAACAAGGTCTGGGTCTGTGAGAAAACAAAAGGAGTACAAGTGTCTATATTCTTATCAATTTTAGTTAAACTTTAACTAAACTTCAATTCACTCTATGTTGCACTATGCACACCTTTCTTTATTATGTAGTTGTGCTTTACAAATCTGAATGTCAAGAACTGTGGAAACAAGATGTGGACACGCTGTGCAAAATTCTGCCCTAACTCACATCTCAGATACAAAGTGATAACATTTAGTATATTCAGGGATTAGTATCACTTGTTGGTAAATTGCTAATAATTGCTGGAAAACTATATATATAATAATATGATAATAACATAAATATATGTTTCAAGTGTGATGTGTAATATTCAGTCTTTTTTGTACTAGGTTACACTATTGGGTTGAAATTTCAGAGAGCAGCCCTAGATCATGATGTACCCACTGTTTATGGCCACTGTCAGTAACCAAATATCTGAGAGCTGCGCTGTTGCATACAAATCACAAATAACTTGTCAGTGCAAAGTGTTCATTGTAAAGCCCATGGGGGAGTGGGTTCAAGGAGGAGGGCTCTGTCATGTAGACTTGCTGAATTCCAAACAGCTTTGGGGCCCCTTTACGTCCACCATGGTGCAGAATGAGAAGCCCCCTGTGCGTTTAGCTTGAAATTCAAAGCCAGGCTGGCCACCTTGGTTACAGTTCGGAGTTTAAAACAGGTCACCCAGTCTTCACTCACCCCTCTGTGCTCTAATAGACACAGAAGGTGAAATGATAAAATATGCTGGCAAGGGCATAACGCAGACACGACCACCTGCTCTTCATTTAGCCAAGCCATGTGCTTCCTTAGGCGCATGCCATTCACACAATCTGCCACAACAACTAAAGCCGATGACAGTCCAGCCCCTCTGTCCACTGTTGCCCACTGTGCCCGCTCTCTCTCTGCCCCAAGGCAGAGAAGGACTCATCAAAGCTATGAGACACAGGTCAGACATCTGAAACCTGATGCAGTGGATGGATAGCAGAGCAAGGAGACCTACCAGCCCTGACTAAATATAAAAGTGGAGATCTGTGACAGCAGACCACATGGCTTTAGCATCTAGTGTTCTCAACATGACTTAGCAGACACGATTTGGAGCTTAAAGGTGTTAAAACTATTCTGCTGTTTCTGCAATATAGAAAATATTTTTGTAACACATTGGACTAATTCTGTCACCAGACCCCACATGCCTATTTTAATAACCTATTGACAACAACAGGGCTTGTCATGTATGTTGTGGTAATCTTAACTAAAGCGCTGCTGCCTTATTTTGTCTTTTGTCTGAACACTAACAACAACAACAAAAAAAGATACAACAGAACATGATGGATACATTGGCCAGTGCCTGTCAAATCATGAATCTATTAAAATATCTAAAGCAGTCTGAACATAGCCTAGAGTAATCCTAATAGTATGAAAACAAAAAGCAAATGTAGCTTATAAAGTCTAAATTGCAAATTGTTGTAAGCTATAACATGTTAAAGGTATATTTTGTATAATTGTTACTAATAATGCCTCATTGCCCATGTGAATGGCAGATGCAAGTAGGCTGCAGTAGGCCTCTACATATAGGCTATTGCAGAAGGCTTTTCAATGAGAGCAGAAAACCTGTTGTTTAGTGTGCGTGTGCGGGCTTATTGCTGCATGGTCTCTTTAAGAGTCTATGGGAACGACCCGAAATGTGTAATGGCGATAATGTACTTCTAACGACAATAAAACAAGTGAGGCCTGTTAGTGTCAGCATCTCAACAAATGCGAGATAAATCGTTGCGGTGATATGATACCAACATCCTAGAACAGCGCTAACCACCATGATGTTATGTGGACTATGTAGCGACACAACTAACGCCCAGCAGACAAAAATAAAGCCCTTACATAAAGCCCTATCATAACACGACACAATTTTAGTGCTGGAAATCAAAATGCACTGTCTTTAGATCAGTCTGCCCCGTTACTTTCTAACATACGATCGCGTTTGGTCGATGATGCTGCCTCTGACCACCCTTTTAATAAAACGCGCAACAAAAACAGCGGCACATAACGGGAGATCGCAGAAATGTATGCGGAGCTATGCATACGGCTGCGAAAAGATACATACCCAAAAGACGAAGGAGTACACGATGAGGAGCGTTTTAAGGCAGGTGATGACCGGTTTGGTCTCCATTGTGAGGATCTAGAGCCAGTGTGATGGTGGAGAGAGTGGGGCGAAAACACGTCTCCTCCTCGATCAGTGGCGCTGCAAACACGCGCTGATGCAGCCACAGCGTCACTCAGCCCGAGCATCAGAGCAGGTTCATCACTGCACTCAATATGCACACACTATGCACATACATTTATGTGAATGCAATACCACACTGTGTTTGTTAGGATAGTTGTGTGATAGACAGAAACTCAACTGAAGCCCCACCAGGCAACATTTGATCCAATAAATAATAATCATTATCTCATCATAGGTGTTTTGAATAAATACAGAAATGTGATAAGCCTAGTTTAAATCTTAACTTTTGAGACTATGATGTGTGATTAATAGGCCATCACAGAATTTTAAACAATGTAGTAACTCCACCACTTAAGACATTTGTCCACCTTTGCCCGGAGCATACAACCAGAACATCCAGGTCCACAAGTCACAATGACTGCAGGCTCGCCAGAGGTAGCTCAGCCTTTGCTCAGACAGCCTTCTCATACAAGGGCATTAAAGACTAGAACAAGATCACAGACAGAAACTATCCTCTGACCTGAGGGACTTCTCCTGTAATGTTAGGAAAGTCCTTTTAGCGAGTCAGCACTAATTTAAATTGCATGTGGTACGGTAATACTGGAGATAGTATTTGAATGCATGCCTTGATTGTAAATGGGTTTATATTTGGATGGATTTTAATTGTCTGTTAACCTGTCTGGGGACTGTGCAGATGGAAACAAGCTTTAGCTAAATCTGGCGGAAAACATCTCTTTTATGAGATGTGTTTGCACACGGTCCCTATTAAAATAAACCTATAAACTAACCTAATATTTTATATATTTTGATCTGTTGTTGGACCGTAACTCAGAATTTCATACAAAATTTACTACTGTGTACTGTTGCCACTTAATTTCCAAGGACAAATTTGTGGCTCTCTATATAAAGTCTATGGTAATACTGCAAAAAATCTATATGAAATAACAATATAAATGAGCAATAACAATTAACTCAAGTCAGTTTATTATATCGTACAGTGCACAATAAAATTTGGAATGTTTTCTAAATAACAACAAAAATAGCTTGAAAATGGTATAGCCCAGATTTAAAACATGTAAAACTTTAGCTTCGCATTTCAATAAAAAAACTTAAGACTAGAGTATAAAACGGTCTGTCGACAGTGCAAATCAGACACAAGGCGGAATTCAAATTAAATGATCATGCAAAGATATATCCTGGGACAACATTACAGCCCAAAGAAAATAGGTTGGGTACATTTCCATAATACTGTGAGCTTTAGAATCTTTTGAAACTTGAACTTGAACTATGAATGTAGAGAGCCCTAATGGAGCAACCTTTGCATGTAATTAACAAAAAGCAACTGCATTTTTATGTAAATAACATATTTTAAATAAATTAATATTGTACAACCTAAAAACTATGCTATTTCAAGTATTTTAAACCAGTAGTACTAAAAGTGGACATTTGCTTTCTAATCAAGTCAGAATGTGGTGTATGAGGAGCTAGTTATATTTCTCCTATATTTAAATTTGTTCTGATAAGATTACTCATTTCCCCACCCTACATTTTTCTTCATTTGTACCCGTCTTTAAACTAGGGGTGGGCGATATCTCGAGATTTAAAATATATCGAGATATTTTTGAAACTCGATATGAATTCTGACATATCGATATATCGCTATAATGCTTATGTTTACTTCTGGTTTCGCCGCTTCGCTTGTTTTGCCTTCTCTGTGCCGCGCTCGCCTCCGCCTCCTGCTTTTGTCCCCCGAGTTCCTCCACGGAGCCCGGAGCTGGCCTCAGACTAAACCAGGACTAGGACTAAACCAGGACTAAACGCAGCCGCAGAGCCCGGAGCTGGCCGCGAACAAACTCCGCTTCAAAACACCCCCACGCCCCCTTAAACGAGGAGCGCCCCGCAGCAGGACCCACACCTGTCCCGCCTCTCAGTAGACACCCCCACGCCTGGACCGCCAAAGCAAGAGCTTTGTCTTGGTCTTGTCTCGAACTCGAGCGCATTTGGACTCGGTCTTGTCTCGGACTCAAGGTCTGAGTGCGGTCATTTTTCATTAAGGCCGCTGCTGTCGGCACTAAACTCATACCGGTGTGCGGGAGCGTGTGGGGCTTCTCTCTGCAGCCTGTGCCAAATGCCAAATAAATCAATTTGTCACAATGTGCGTTTGATATGGTAAATGTGCAGAGACTAAATACCACTTTAAAACAAGAGAATGTAACTCCAGTTTGGAATTTGAAAATACAGGTTTAAAAATCCTACACAATTTATTCACTTTGAAGCAGTTTTGTGTAAAGTGCCAGTGGAAGTTCTCTTAAAGAAGAGGTTCTTAAACTGTGGGTGAGGGTCCAAAAAGGGGCACAGAGTGTTTAAGTGCATTACTAAATGAATATTAATCAGAAAAAATTTGTTTTTTTGTTTTTGCAGTAGTTTGGGAGGGGGGTATTTTTCCTGTAAAGATATCGAGATATATATCGTATATCGAGATATAGCAAAATATATCGAGATATATTTTTTGGTCCATATCGCCCAGCCCTACTTTAAACTGAACCAAACTCAGCCATCCACGCCTCATACTTCTCCAGATCAGCAGCAGAGACAGATTTGGATATTTTCTTCAGTGTGAGAGTGAAGTCCTCCATAGTCACAGGCATCTGCAGCTCATCTTTGGACAGCGCTCTGATCTCTTCAGGGGTCAGTCCCTGAATTCGGCGACGCATAGCCATCATTGAAGCATCCCTAAATTTAAAAGACATACATGCAGCATTTTACATACTGTACTTAAAGGTCCTATATTACACAAAATTTATTCTTGTGAGCTTTACACCATATTATAATGCATCAAAACATACCCAGGTTGTGTTTTGTTTCATTCATAGATGTTTGAAGTAACACTTTATCATTAGTCTGTCTAATTTGTCTAAATCTTTAAAGCTCATGTAATGGTAGATTCATGTTAACTGCTGCCTTTTACCTTTAGTTCAGTAAAGATAACCAATTCCAGGGCTGAAATCACCCAAATCATTCTAATGAAGGTGTATGCACTTGAACTATGAACACATAGGAGCACTTCCTCTATTACCACATGATATCACAAGGTGGAACAGAGTGTTTTCTATCTGGGAGAAATACACAGAGTAAATATGCAGGGTTTGTGTGTTATACATGTTATTACATAGATCAGAAAACAGTGTAATATGCACCCTTTAAAGATTGAATAACATTTCAGTAGAATTCACATGTTGATTTCAGGCAGTACTGTTGCTGTAGCTCTCGAGAACCAGTGAAATATCTGAGCATTCACCACATGATCAAGATAAAGACAAGCTATTCTGCAAAAACAGAGAACATACTTGTCAAATAATGTGGCTCAGACTGCTATGCCAAGCTTAGCGCAAAAGTGAATGTGTAAAACTTGTTTTCCTCCTTAATTACATATTGAATATTAACTTCATTCAATTAGTATATTTTGCAGATAATATATGGTAAAAGCAGCATGTTGTGACCAAATCAGACCACTACATGCTGTCTGAAAATAATAAAGTATATTCTATTTTTCGTAACCCAGAAGTAAGAGCCTTCACTTGACTGCTGTTGACTGCATTTGAGGAAAAACTGTTCGAAAGCTGTGATCGATACTCGAAAGTATAGTTATAATACTGAGAAAGACCATGACGCCTAGATATTAGTACTAGATATTTACTCTACCTTCTATCAATCAAATTTCCTCTTTTATCCAAAAATCCAAAACCTCTTCATGTCAACTTGACCCACTTCCCACTGTCCTTATCAAAGCCACACTTCCTTCTCTTGCTCCTTTTATCACCAACATAATTCATGCCTCCCTCACCTCTGGTACTGTCCCCTCTCCTCTCAAAACTGCTGCTGTCACTCCAATTCTCAAAAAACCTGGTTCAGATCCCACAGACCTTAATAATTTCCGTCCGATTTCTAACCTTCCATTCATCTCCAAGATTCTTGAAAAAACAGTTTCTGCTCAACTTCACTCTCATCTGTCCTCCAATAACCTGTACGAGTGTTTTCAATCTGGCTTCCGTCCTCTTCACAGCACTGAAACGGCCCTTCTCAAAATCACTAATGACCTTCTTCTCTCTGCCGACTCTGGTTTAGTATCCATCCTCCTTCTGCTTGATCTTAGTTCTGCCTTTGACACCATTTCTCATTCCATCCTCCTGAACAGACTCTCTTCCATCGGCATCTCTGGCACAACCCTCACCTGGTTTCACTCCTATCTTTCCGACCGCACTCAGTTTATTCAACTCAAATCTTTCACTTCTTATCCTGTCCCCATCTCCACAGGTGTTCCCCAAGGTTCTGTTCTCGGCCCCCTCCTTTTCATCATCTACCTTCTCCCCCTTGGTCACATTTTCCGGAAACACCACATTCAATTCCACTGCTACGCGGATGACACCCAGCTCTACCTCTCCGGCAAACCAAACTCCACACTCCCACCCTCTTCCCTTGTCAACTGTATCAGTGAAATAAAATCATGGTTCACCTCAAACTTTCTCAAACTCAATAGCAATAAAACTGAACTTCTCCTTGTAGGCACCAAATCCACCATAAGCAAGATTAATCATTTCTCCATTCCCATTGATGGCTCCTCCATCTCTCCCTCCCCTCAGGTCAAGAGTCTGGGTGTCATCCTCGATAGCACCCTCTCCTTCGCCTCCCACATAAACAGCATCACTCGCTCCGCCTACTTCCACCTCCGCAATATCCATCGAATCCGACCCTCCCTCACTCCACAATCCACTGCCATACTCATACACAGCCTTGTCACTTCCCGTCTAGATTATTGCAATTCACTTCTGTTTGGTCTCCCACAAAAAACTCTCCATAAACTTCAACTGGTTCAGAACTCTGCTGCTCGCATCATCACACACACACCTTCCACCAACCACATCACACCAGTCTTACAACAGCTCCACTGGCTTCCCATCACACACCGCATTCAATACAAAATCCTGCTCCACACATTCAAAGCCATCCACAACCTCACACCTCCATATCTCTCTGACCTCCTCCACATTGCCACACCTGTTCGCTCTCTTCGCTCCTCCTCCTCTCTCCAGCTCTCTGTCCCCTCTGCCCGTCTTGTTACAATGGGGAGCAGGGCGTTCAGTCGCTCTGCTCCCCAGCTCTGGAACACTCTCCCTCCTGACCTCCGCAACACAGACACTCTCACACACTTCAAATCCAAACTCAAAACTCATCTGTTCAAACTGGCCTATTCATTATAACCACAACTGCACTGTCTTTTCATATGCCTGATTTTAATGTAGATTTTAACTGTTGCTTTTACTGTTATAATGTTTATATTTTTATATTGATGTATAAACTTGTTGTGAGGCGACCTTGAGTGCCCAGAAAGGCGCCCTATAAATAAAATGTATTATTATTATTATTATTATATATACACAGTGCTTTTTTTTTTGTTTGTTTTTTTGCTTTTTTACACACCTACAAACATTGGTAATATCCGCTCCAGAGTAACCAGCAATCTTTTCAGCAATGAGGTCCAGATCCACATCATCCGCCAACTCCACTTCTCTCAAGTTGATTTTCAGTAGTTCCACTCTACCCACGGCTATGCACAAACACATACAAATTAATTTACTTGTGTCTTGACAAAAAACACTGTTTTACCAATTGAAATATGCAGTAAATGAGGGGAGCCAACCTGTGGGTAGGGGGATGTAGATACGTTTTTCCAACCGCCGTCGGAGTGCTTCATCTATGTCCCATGGGAAATTTGTGGCAGCCAAAACTATAACCATCTTTGAAGGGTCATCATTCTCCATTGCTCCCCCGACACCTTGTCAATAAACAAAAAAATAACAGCTTATATTACATGGAGTTATCCAGTTGGTGCCTTCATTATTGTCAGAATGGGCGGTATCATGCATGACAAATTAAGACTCCAAGTTTCACATTTGATTGACTCTTACCATCCATTTGAACCAACAACTCTGATTTGACCCTGCGACTGGCTTCGTGTTCATCAGATGTTCCTCTTCTTCCACATATTGAGTCAATTTCATCTATGAAGATTGTAGATGGTGCATAAAACCGAGCCTTGAAAAAGGAGGTGGTTAAAAATACATTACATTAATTTTTTAATGAATAATGACATTAATCAGATACACACCATTTCAAACAGCAAGCGGACAAGTTTTTCTGACTCGCCCCGATATTTGGACGTTAGAGTGGAGGATGACACGTTGAAAAAAGTAGTTCCACATTCAGTTGCTACAGCTTTGGCTAACATGGTCTTGCCAGTGCCTGGAGGGCCTACCATTAATACACCCTAAAAAAGAAAGTATATGGTTTTAAAGAGGAAAAGCCAAAGACTTTCATTGATAATCAACTAGACAATCTTCACAAAATTATGAAACTATTATAAAAGGACAATGAGCCAATGGCATACTAGTACATTTGAAAATGCTTTATTATTAATAGCACAACAAAACTGATTAGTTGGTCACAAAATGTGCTATTCACAGACGTAAACAGCATTATTTTATATATTTTAGTGTTTCTGGAGCAAAAACGCTACCTGCCACCATATTATTTCTAGTTTCTATGTAAACAATAATATACTCCAAAAAGAAACGTACATTAAGAGTTAGATTATCAGTATCAAATCAGTCAGTTTTGAGGTTTCAATTCTTAAATTGATAACTTTTCTCTTTGCTGATTCTGAGTCTGAGTCTTTGAAAAGCAGTTTGATTAATCCATATCTGTATGACGCCAACTGCCCCAATATCTGCACTGACTGCCCCACATGACGTTTCTTGGTAAAAATTGATTGTCATTCTCTGTTGTATAAAGTACTTGCTTATATATCAAAGAAGGTCTACACACAAAGCATATTAGCTCAATTATAGATGCTTACGTCAGACAAATGAAGACCTTTGTGCTGTTTTAATAACCAATGAAGAATTAACCCTCACATGGCGGGCCTAAGGCCATACCTCACATGATGGCATTAAAGCAGAGAACAAGCCCCATCTCACAGTCTAATTGTTTACTATTAGAGTAAACATAAATAGTATGATAAAAGTACATTTTCAATTAAATTCTCATGTTCTTTTATATTAGTGGCACATGGTATGTAATATTTAGATTTGGACCACAGGTTTATGTCTTAAGTTTTCCTTCGTGCATTTCTGAAACCCTATGACGCAGTAGGTTCTAAAAATAGCAGTGCATGTGCATGCATTTGTCTGTTTTGTTACCTTCCAGGGGCGACGAATGCCCTTGAAGAAATCTGGCATCCACATGGGCAGGACCACTGCTTCTCTCAGCAGCTTCTTAGCATCTTCTAGGTCAGCAATGTCATCCCTTTATAAAGATGAAAGATAAGCAAGTCAATGATCTGAAGTAAGAAAACACATTATGTTTGAATAAAAAGTAAACACATTTGCCCCATACCAGTAAACATTGGGATTTCGGGATACGATCTCTCTCTCCAATGAATCAACAAGGTCACTGTCATATCCTGCGCCATCAAATCTTTTCTCTACATCTCCTTGTGTGTCAGCAGATGCCTTCTTTATGGGCTAAAAGCATAAAGGTTAGTTGATAAAATAGCTGGCTAATTGCAATCAGTACATCCAGATATTAAAATAAATGACATATTAAAAAATATAATTTACACCAACTCTAAAGTGCATTTTGTGCTACATGTCTCCTATATGCATTTGCTTTCTTAATTATCATTTTATTATCATAAAATAAGAGATTTAAAAAATAAAAATCTAAATGATACAATTTTTATTCAAGCAATTACTGCTACTGACCTTATCCTCTTTGGACTTGACTCTGGCGTCTCTGTTTCCTGGTCGTTCAGCTTTTGGTCTGTCCTGGCCACGGTTTACAGGTCGATGCTGTAGAGAAGGTGAGTCCTTCTTCTGTTGTTTTACACCGCAGCTGGGCCGCTTAAGAGGAACAGGATTTCTGTAGACATGCATGTCATAATGTAAAAGTTAGGGTTTACATGGTCATCTAGTAATATCTCAGGTAGAATGGTTAGTAATTGTCTTAATAACACACTTGTGAAATGCATGACCGATGTCTAGTGCAGTATATGCAAGTCTGTCTCTAATTTAAAAGACTTTCTCAAAGTTGTTTCCTCCAAGCTCAAACTTTGATTGAATAGCTCATAGTAATCTAAAGCTATATTTCTCTGCATCTATTAAAGGGTTTGTACAATATTTAACTTGAGATGTTTCATGATCTGAATGACTGTACTTAACGGGTCATGCATTTTACCAATATACAGTATTGGTGATACACACTTGTGCTCTGCTGGAGTGGGAGGAGGCCACACAGCTGGATCCTCACATCTATCTTCTGACTGGGGTGTATGGATGTCAACTGGTTTGTCCGACCTAAAGTTCTCAAGTGTTCCCATGATGCTTTTGACTTGTTCATACTCCTCAGTTAGTTCTTGCCTTACCTACAAATGGTACAACAAACACTGTGAGACAGAAACAATAATTTACCATTACTTATACATGACAAAACTCATTACCTGTTGCCATTTGACTTTGAGAGCAGGATCTTTGAGAGACTGACAATGCTTATGGATCTGCTGAATAACTCCTTGATAGTACACCATGGAGGAGTCATAGTTGCCCAGAAGAGCATATTCACGCCCCTTCTTGGCATTATCACAAATATCCGCAATATTCATTCTGAAAAGGGGTTAGGGTTAATAGTAAACGGTATGTGTGCAGTGTGTACCGTAGATTACGGTATCGAGGCTGTCAGCATCACGCTAGCTAACCAAGTAAACGCTAACCTAGCTGTCAAGTGAAGCAGAGCAGGAGGATAATAAATAAAGCATGGCGTTAGCGGTAGCCTTAATCCTCCGATCGGTTAAACAGAAACACAAAGGACAATGCATATTTAAAACTACGTATCGAATCAACGTACCTAATTCATTCACTTTAGCTTAGCTTCTTGTGCGCCTGGTCCTTTTGATGGATGAATGTGTAGTGTGGGTCCAGTGTGTTACCCACAGTCTGGTGTTTCCATGGCCGCGGAGACACGCCGTGAGCCGCATACAGAGATCTGCCGAGGAGCGTTCAAATACAGTCAGGAAAGTGCACCAGTGTGTGCTACTATACGCGCAGGCATTTAACGTGTATACAATACCTACAATATAGGTACATATATATATACATATATACATATACATATATATATACACATATATATATACACACACATATATATATATACACATATATATATGTGTGTATATATATATATACACACATATATATACATATATACATACATATATATATATATGTATGTATATATATGTATATCTCATAAGATTTGGAAATAAGTGAGAGTGAATTATACAACAAAGTTTTACTTTTTTTTTTTTTTTATTCATGACAGAGGTTGCCCACTAGTCGGTGCTAAAGGTCCGTCGCTGAAGTCAAACTGTGCTCCATGCTTACTGTTGACTTGCACCGTCCAAAACCGGCGATCAACCAGCTGCAACTGAATAAATACAGTGTAAACTGTAGCTAAAACCTAAAAGTCTTCCGGAAGATGATAGACAGGCCTCCTCTTTGATACGGTCTAAATCCAGGCTCAAAACTGTCCTGTTTAGCTGCGCATATGACTGAAAGGTTTTCATTTGTTTGTATTGTGATTTTTAATGTATTTCTTATTCTGTAAAGCACTTTGAATTAGTTTGTGTACGAACTGTGCTATACAGATAAACTTGCCTTGCCTAATTGTGATTTTAATTATAGCTAAGTATAGAAATATTTATTACACATACCATTAGGCCTAAGTAATATACACAGGCCACCACTACGTAGGCTTTATTATATGCCTGGTAACCTATACGTGAAAACTGACTGTTGATTCTATTAACACTGTTTTACGCTAATGATTATGAGATGAACCTTTGGGAAGTGGAGAAGGATGTGGGCAAAATTGTCCTGTTACTTGTGTTGTATGTATGTTTGCGTATGTATGTATTACTTAGTTTTTATACGCCCGTTGTGTAAGACGGGACGTATTATGGTATGGCGCTGTCCGTCCGTCTGTCCGTCCGTCCGTCCGTCTGTGGACACTTCAAAGCTTTGAAGTCTTTGAAGCTTTGTCTTCATGAAAGATCTGAACTCTCTTCTCAAATGTTCTGCTGCTGAAAGCGAGAACAACCCACATTCTCTGCTTCTTTGAGCTTTGACACATTAAAGCTTTGTAGTGTCTTTAAGTTCTGTTGCTGCAATCTGATTGGTGGAATTCCGATTCTAGAATTCTATATACAATAATTCAAAGTACGGGCGTATTTTGCCCCGCTGGCGGAGCTCTTGTTATACGCCCGTTGTAATAAGACGGGACGTATTATGGTATGGCGCTGTCCGTCCGTCCGTCCGTCCGTCTATCCGTCTGTGGACACTTCAAAGCTTTGTAGTGTCTTTAAGTTCTGTTGCTGCAATCTGATTGGTGGAATTCCGATTCTAGAATGTGATGATGTCATACTCATACTCCTACTGCAAGAGCCAGATTTCCCAGATTTCTAACTTAATTCTATATACAATAATTCAAAGTATGGGCGTAGTTTGCCCCGCTGGAGGAGCTCTTGTTTTGTGTTGTTATGATAGTATGTTGTATGTTCCTGGTCTCCCTTCAAAACGAGATGCTGCATCTCAAGGGGCTTTCCGTGAATACATTCAAATTCAAACTGCAGCATTTAGGGTCTAATTTGTTTAAGGTAGGGCCGATTAATACTTTACTTAACAAGTCACACGCCCGTACTTTGAATTATTGTATATAGAATTAAGTTAGAATTTGTCAAACCTAGTTAAAGATGAATTGTTGGTGCAGTTTGGAAGTTTGACATTCCTAGGTGAGACGGTTGTCGAGTTAGAGCGCGGACAAGAAATTGTCCACAGACAGACGGGCAGACGGACAGACAGACGGACGGATAATCAATAGGGAAATCTGGCTCTTGCAGTAGGAGTATGAGTATGACATCATCACATTCTAGAATCGGAATTTGCCTCTTCATGAAGACAAAGCTTCAAAGACTTCAAAGCTTTGAAGTGTCCACAGACAGACGGACGGACGGACAGCGCCATACCATAATACGTCCCGTCTTACAACGGGCGTATAATAATTCAAAGTACGGGCGTATTTTGCCCCGCTGGCGGAGCTCTTGTTTACACCTAAGGTCACATGAGATATTCTTAATGTAGCTACCCCTGGTTTTCTTCAATAAAAGGACGTTACGCTCCGTACTGATGATCATGTGCGTCAATATTTATTTTCTTTAACACCGTCACCATGAACTTGTTCACCGATCACCGTGAAAACTAGAGACAGATAAAAGACAAAATAAAGACAGATAGAGAAAATAACTTACATACAAGCATACTCAAATAAATATACAATACAAACATTACCGTGTTCGCCTATGTGCCACCAGCGGTAACTAGATGGAACTTTGAAGCTAGCGTACTTTCTTCGCTCTTTACTGCTTTCTCTGACGTCTTTCTCTCTTTCGCGGCTATTCTCCCTCTCTAACCACTTCCGGGGGAAGGGTGAAGGTCACATGACATAAAGCGAACATTGCACAAATAATATATATAAAAAACAACAATGACGTCCCCACACATCAACAACAGAAAAACAATCACTTCAGGCCCGATGCAATGAAAACACAAACACTGACATCATCGTCAGCTACACTCCCACCAAATTACCTTTGATAACAATGAAGATATATACTATACACTCTTCATAAAACACATCAAGGTAATTTTCAATGAACATTTGAATGTAAGAAATGTACAACCCTTTAAGTACTTTCAACAAGAAGAACCAACTTTTGAATAGGTCTATCAATAATGGATGGCTTACGTAAGCGCTCTCCCTTCTTTCCCAGTTTTCTGTCCCTGACTTGTAAAGTCACCTTCCTCACCAGTCCATCATCACCCTCATGTACCTTAATAACTTTAGCAAGTGTCCATTCATTGCGAGGGGTGTTCTCATCTTTGACTATTACAATATCACCAACCCTCATGTTGCGTTTAGGGGTGTGCCAGCACTGTCTCAGAGTAATGTTAGTGAGATACTTTTTCCTCCACCTATGCCAAAACTGCTCTGACAGGTACTGAACTCTTCTCCAGCGCTTCTTAGCATACAAATCTTCTTCTACAAAGTTACCTGGAGGGGGAAGTGGAACAGAACCTTTCATGGTGATTAAATGGTTTGGTGTTATGGGCTCTAAACTGTTGGCATCACTTATGCTATCAATGGTTAGTGGGCGGCTGTTTACAATATACATTGTCTCATACAGAAAAGTTTTCAATGATGCATCATCCAGTCTATCAACAGTTTGGGCAAGAACTTTACATAACACGCTTCTAACTGTCCTAATCTGACGCTCTCATGCTCCTCCTGCATGGCTTGAGCTTGGTGCATTCATAAGAAAGTCACATTGCTTTTCTGCCAGATAGGCTTTCACTCTGTTGTTGTCCATTTCACTTAAAGATTTTTCCAGTTCATTTTTTGCACCCGTGAAATTAGTTCCCTGGTCTGACCTGATCTGTCGAACAGGCCCACGGATCGCTACAAAACATCTTAAAGCATTGATAAATGCATCAGTTGACATATCCTCTAGCATTTCAATATGAATTGCTCTACAACTTAAACAAGTGAACAGAAGACCATACTGTTTGTAAACTTTACGACCCTGTCTGGTATTAAAGGGGCCAAAGCAGTCCATACCACAATAGGTGAAAGGTGGCGATGGGTTAATGCGGTCGCAAGGTAGATCTGCCATCCTCTGTTGCTCAGGTGGTGCGCGGGCTCTCCTGCACCACACACATTTTCTGATGTACTCAGCTACTGCTTTGCTTCCACCAACAATCCAGTAGCCATTTGCTCTGATTTCATTCAAAGTTTGTCCTCTGCCTTGGTGCTGGGTCTTGTCGTGATAATGTGCAATGATAAGACGAGTAATAACACAGTCTTTAGGCAGGATTACAGGATGTCTCACTTCAAAACCTGTTGAGGCCTTTCTTAACCTTCCTCCTACTCTAATTATGCCATTTTGAAGGAATGGGTCCAGTTCAAAGAGTCTGTGGTTGCGTGGCAACTTTTGAGAGTGATTCAGTTTGTTTATTTCCTCTTCATATGCATCTTTTTGTGCAAGTTTGACTAGTGTTAGCATAGCTTGTTGTCTTTCCTCCACATTTGGAGGGTCCTTTGTTTTAATCCTCTTTGCCATTCGTTTGATACGAGCAATGACACTGACTGCAGCATTCCAATTTGAGAACCTTGCCAAATGGTCTTTGATGTCACTTTGTTGTGTTGTCTCAATTTTCAGCACTTGGATTGTTTTTATTTCAGGATCTCCCACCATGAGCTCTGGTGGCATGCTTTGCTCTATCACAATGTCTTTGTCCCAAAGAAACTTAGGACCAGTGAACCAGTTTGAGTGAATAAGGTCTAAAACCTTTAAGCCTCTTGAGGCATGGTCGGCTGGGTTTTTGTTTGTCGACATAATGCCATTGTTCTGGGTTTGTAGTTTCTCTGATTCTTTGAACACGATTTGCAACAAAAACATGAAATCTTTTAGCCTCATTGTTAATATAACCGAGTACCACTCTTGAATCTGTCCAAAAGTACTCTCTGTCAACTTTGAGTTCGAGCTCCCTTTTCAGCATGTGGCTAACAGCAGCGGATGTTACTGCAGCTGTTAGTTCCAACCTTGGGATTGTGACTATTTTGATTGGTGTGACTCTGGCTTTGCCTATGACTAATGTACAATGTACTTTCTGTTCACTCACTAATCTGATATAAGAACACTGACCATAGCCTTGACTACTCGCATCAGAGAAATGGTGAAGCTCAACTCTCAGGACTTTACCAAAGTTCACAGGCTTAAAACACCGGGGAATCTGAATAAATTTAAGATTTTCTAAATCATTCATCCACCCCTCCCACCTTAGCTTTAGTTCTGAAGGTAGCGGATCATCCCACCCAATGCCCTTTTGACACATCTCTTGTAACACTCTCTTTCCCTCTAGAATGAAGGGGGCTAAGAACCCTAAGGGATCGTACAGGGATGCCACAACTGACAAAATACCTCTCCTAGTCATTGATTTCTCATTGAGTGTTACCTGAAAGAAGAAGCTGTCACTTTCTATATCCCATCTTATGCCTAGCACTCTTTGCACTGGAAGGTCATTGTAGTTAGATCAACATCTTTTATGTCCACAGCTCTTTCTGCAGGATTGATTGAGTCTAGGACCTCTCTGTTGTTTGACAGAAACTTGTGAAGATGCAGTTTTCCCTTTGCACATAAAGCTTGTGACTCTTTTACAAGTTTGACTGCCTCTTTAACTGACTCTACACTTGTAAGGCCATCATCCACATAAAAATGTTTTTTGATGAAGTTAGCGGCTGATGGGTAGTCTCTCTCATTTTCACTGGCCAAATGCTTCATGCCAAAATTGGCGCAGCCAGGGGATGAGGACGCACCGAACAAATGAACTGTCATTCGGTATTCTGTGGGCTCCGTATCTGTGTCCCCATTGTCCCACCAAAGGAACCGTAAATAGTCTCTGTCCTCTGGACTAATGTGGAACCTGTGAAACATCTTCTCAACATCACACATGACTGCAATGTTGTGCTTACGAAAGCGGCAGAGTACTCCAGTAAGGCCGTTTGTAAGATCAGGTCCTGTTAGTAGGTGGTCATTTAATGCCGTTCCTTCAAACTTTGCTGAGCCGTCGAACACCACCCCGATTTTGTCCGGCTTGCGAGGGTGATAGACTCCTTGGTGCGGTATATACCAAACATTTCCTTGAGTTGGCTGTGATTCTGCCCTTTCTGCATCACCGTCTCTTAGAACTCCATTCATGAACTTTACATAGTCAGCTTTGAACTTTGGATCTCTGTCGAGTTTCTTTTTAAGCTGCTTTAGGCGAACCAGAGCCAAAGTTTTGTTATTTGGGAGCTGTGGGCGTGCTTTAAATGGCAGGGGCATTTCAAGGTGTCCATGCTCATTTTGTTTGATTTTCTCATTTAGCATCTGAAGGAATTGAATATCCTCTTGGGATATATTACTGCTACTCTGTTTGGTGTCTGCGAAATCTGACTCAAGTACCTTAATGATGGCTGAAGGGGTTACAGGGGGAACCTCTTTTACAGACACCCTGTGACATAAACCAGTTACACTGATAGCATTTACAAGCTGAGGTGCCCCTCCTACAATGCTCCAACCTAGATCTGTCCTAACGGCATAGGGCTCACTGTCACCACCAATGATGACCTCTCTGGGGGCTAGGGCTCTGGAGCAATCGTACCCTATCAAAAGTCCAACAGCACAGTCCATTAAAGGGGGCATCCTTTGAGCTATGTTAGCAAGGTGTTGCCATTTGTTTGCTGTTTGACGAGTAGGGATATGAGCACGCTCAAGCGGAATAAAGTCTCTGGTGTAAACTGGGGGTAACTCGATACTAGTATTTGAGTAAAACCCTCTGATCTTAAGTCCTTGCACTCTTTGGCTTTTCACAATAGAATCTCTTTTGACCACAGTGGCAAGCTTTAGTTTTACTGGCTCCGTAGCAACCTGCAGCTTTTCACACACATCCTGATCAACAAAGGTGTGTGTACTTTGAGTGTCCAATAGAGCGTACACCAAAGTTTCACTATCAGGAGCCTGAACTGATGAAATCCATACAGGCACAATCATTGACGTGCTACCATTCTCACCTCCCACAGAGCATGAGAGAGAGGTGATAGTTTCACTTACTGTGCTGTCTGCAGGGGGGTTGTTGACTGATGAGCGGTCCTCATGCAGTGGGGTTGGATGGCTCTTTTTGCATATGCCACACATTGCTCTGTTTTTACAGTCTTTGGAGTTGTGGCCCTTTCTCAAACAAGCAAAGCACAATTTGTTGTCTTGTATGTATTTTTTCTTGTTGTCTGTAGACATATCTGTGAACTTTTGACACTTGTGTATCGAGTGGTCCTGTCCACAGCATGCACATTTGCTTACATTTGAATTTTGTGGTGTAAAGTCTCTTTTCTTTGCTTCTTTGGAATTCACATGCTCTGCATTGGACTTGGATACAAGGCTGGATGACTCTGAGGCTTTTACATTGGTGACAAACGTGTTTGCTTTTGTGAGCTTTGTTTCTCTTGTTGGAATATCTGCAGATGGTTTCAGAGCATGTAACGATGACACAGGGTTACAAGCAATGCGTGCCTCCTTAGAGATGAAGGAAGCAAACTCATAGAAGCTTGGATAGTCCTTGCCTTTATCCAGCTGCTCGGTGACATTACGATTCCACCTTGATGTGATCCAGTCAGGGAGTTTAGTCAGCATCTTCTGGTTCTCCTCACAGTCATTTAAAACTTGTAGGCCTTTAATGTGAGGCATAGCATGACTGCATGTTTCAAGAAAATCACTAAACTCTCTCAGCTTAAAATATTCCTTGCCGCCTATCTTTGGCCACTTATTAAGTTTCTCTCTAAAGGCTCTCTGTACTACAAATGAATGCCCATATCTAGCATTCAGCCTATCCCATGCCTGTTGATAAGCTTCCTCATCGTTTCTGTAAAAACTGCCTTCTAGAGTAGATTTAGCCTCTCCTGCTATGTACCTTTGCAGATAAAATAGTCTGTCCGCAGGATTTAAACATCGCCTTTCTATTAGAGCTTTAAAGCTTGTGCTCCACTCTATAAACTTAAGAGGGTCACCTGAAAATACAGTAGGCTCTGGAGCAGGAAGTCTAGAGAGAGCAACTGACTCATGTAAAGCCTGCATAAGTGCTTCATTCTGTGTAGCTGACTGATATACATGTTCAGTGTGAGATGATAGAATAGCACTACCCTTGCTACGTGCCAAGCTATCTCTCTCCTCTTTCACTTTCATCTCTTCTTCAGTGTACACCCTCAACTTAGCCTGCATTCTTACCATCTCTTTCTGTTTTTCAAGCTTTCTCAGTTCTTGACGTTGTGCTTCTATGGCCTCTTCCATGTCATTTTCGGCTTGCTTTGCAGCCAACTCTGCAGCAATTTCTGCTCTTTTGTTTGAGATGCTGGACGACTCTGAGGCATGTTCAGAATGACAGTCACGTGCAGACACTCTGGTGGCTGTAGACCCGTATATAGATCTGGCATAGTCATTGTCAAGAAGTGCACGTAACTTTGCCTTCTCTGCCACAGCATCGAAGTCTCCTACTTCTTCAGTTACTCTAACTCTCATTAGGCGCAGCAACTCGCATGTAACAGCTGAGCATGCATCCATTTTCCTTCTGATTTCTTGACTTGGAGCTGTATTCCTTCTTATGCTATCATACAGTTCTTTCAGCTCAGTGTCAAGTTTTTCAGCTTCATCCATCATGTTATAAAGGTCATTTTCTGAGCATGCTTTTTTTAATATTGTCCGAATCTCTCTTACTCTAGATTTCCATTTTTCATACAGTGCAATGAACCTCTTTTCCTTTTGAGCAAGTTCTTGCTCCTTTAAATCTCGCATTTTTTGAGTAAATTGTCTTTCACGAGAGGATTTTCTTGATTTTGCCTCATCTTTATCTAGTTCAGCATATTCTTTCTCTTTAACATTTACTTTATATTGGGTCTGAACATCCTCTTCACTATCAGATTTACTTTCTAGTGAGGTCATTTTGCATTTATTTGATTTAGTTTTGCCGTGCCTTTCTTTATTTGTGTCCTTTCAATTTTTTGAAATTACTTTCATCAGTGGTTGAGGCTAACGTTCGTAGTAGCATCTGACTTTAGGATTAGGAAACTCGCTCCCGCAGTCGATGTGCGCTGAGGTGTGCGCCTTGCCACAGAGTGAAGACAAATCACGTTCTCTGGCGCCGCCGTCTGGATGCATGGGGAAGTGCAGCCAACAACCACGTGCGATGAAACAGGTCACGTTTTCATAGTAGCTACCCCTGGTTTTCTTCAATAAAAGGACGTTACGCTCCGTACTGATGATCATGTGCGTCAATCTTTATTTTCTTCAGGCCCGTAGCCAGACTTCCAAGGGGGGTGGGTCGTTTTTTAAGCCAAAAGTGACCTTTTTATACGGGTGCCTTTGCGACCCAGTGATTGTACTATAAGTAAATGCTCTATGGCATGTGATGCAATAGGTTCAGGGGCATCCTCACCCAGAATGTTTTTAAGTAAAGAGCCTGTTTTAGCACATATAAAAGTTAAGGCTGTTGCATATGCTGAATATAAATTATCATGATTTAAGGGTGTACACAGAGGATAAGGTGATATTTTACCTTGATTAACTATTAGTATAGAATCATTGGGATGACAAAGGTATTGAAATTGAAAACCCTTAATGTCTACAATTTAAAAATTATGGTAAACTCTTCGAGTCTTTGGGAAATTACTTTATCAGGGCTCTACAGTGCGCCCATTTCACTCGCATTTGCGAGCAAATATTTCGGCGTGCGGACTAGGAAAATAAATAAAACAGTCGCTCCAGTGCGAGTGCTTCTGCAGCCACAATAAGGAGAACTGCACACAGACATTATGTGAGTGAAACGTTCTAAATGTGTCAAACATTAGGGGCGCACTCACACTAGGACTTCAGAATCGTGCCCAAGCCTGGATCGCCCCTAAAGCGCAGCACACATGCCCAGCGCGAGCGTAACCGATCTGAACCGTGCCCTGGCATGACATCTCCGGCCGCGCACGACTCCAGCATACGAGCTCCCCGTGTGGCCGATATCACTCATACGAACAAACTCCGCGAGGTGACATTCCATGTCCCCAGAGCTAGTCTCCATGTCCGGAGATCTGGTCGCCGAGGCCCCCGCCTTCGACTGCCGCCCAGATCTCTTTGCACCCGGCCCCTATGGCTCCTCCCGCGGATGGTGGGTCCAGGGGAGGGCGGTCCCACGTCGCTCCTTCGGGCTGTGCCCGGCCGGGCCCCGTGGGGAAAGGCCCGGCCACCAGGCGCTCGCCCACGTGCACCCACCCCAGGCCTGGCTCCAGGGTGGGGCCCCCGCTGGAGGGACTATGTCTCTCGGCTGGCCTGGGAACGCGTCGGGGTCCGTCCGGAGGAGCTGGAGGAAGTGGCTGGGGAGAAGGAAGCTTGGGAGCCCCTGCTTAGACTGCTGCCCCCGCGACCCGGCCCCGGATAAGCGGAAGAAGATGGATGGATGGATGGATGGATGGACATCCTTGACCCATGGGGTGTCCAGCCATGAAGTTTGACATTCCTAGGTGAGACGGTTGTCGAGTTAGAGCGCGGAAAAAGCTTCAAAGACTTCAAAGCTTTGAAGTGTCCACAGACGGACGGACAGCGCCATACCATAATACGTCCCGTCTTATTACAACGGGTGTATAAAAATCATAAAGAACATGATAAGATATGATGAAATACATGTGGGTATGCCTAATCTCGTGTTCTGCTTACAGCTGAAGCATCAGAGTAGATGGAATGTTGGACATACAGTAAAATAACCAAGTACAGTTTAATATCACAATAGTACTAATAATAAACAAGCCAGGACAGTTACAAGACAAGCCTTTACTTTACTTTAAAATATACAGTCACACAAAACACCACCAAACACATAATAATAAAGTCATCCTTGAATCTGTCAAGTCCTGAGGCAGTTTACAGTACATATGGGGTAAGGATGTTGTCTTTACAGGGAGTAGCCTACAAAACTTATGGCATTGCTTTAAGATTAGGCACTTTTGTATGCCAGGCCATAGGTCATATTGTATTCTAGCTTCATATATAAAAGGAAAAAAAAAAAGGTTCTGTCAACTCGATTTTGAGGTAGCATTTAAAATGAAAACTTTAAATGTTATCTTTACTTCATTTGCTTTTAGCAAGCTTAACAACTAAGGGAATATACAAAAATAGTCAAACTGAAATGATTGCAATAAAATCTAATCAAACTAGTCATGCAAATTTAACCCAGGGCTGGAATTTCAGGAAAAGTTTTAGCTTGCAGTGTTGCCTGTACCCTGTACCCTTCACAATATTTAAATAGAATGGTCATATGCATAGTATGTCCCTTTTCTTTCCCATGGACATAATAAATACTGGTAAAGCATAATCATATTTTCCCACCACTTAGTCATCCAAAACCATTTTAAATTAAAAAATAAATTAAAAATAAATTAATAACTATAAGAAGTTAATCAAAGCCCACTACCAGTTTTCATCTGAGAATGAGCTAGAGCTGCCTGAATCAGTGTCTGCATCTGTCAGTCCATCAAAGTCCCAATCTGCACTGGAGCCACTGTCATCATCCTCCTCAACGGAGAACCTGCGAGCTGAACTGAGGCATGCTGGATAAACACGCATTGAGACACATACAGGGCCCAAAGTGGATACATAAACTGCCATAATGCCCTTCCAGCTGTCCCGGACTGGATCATATTCATGGATAAGGACCCTGTTTTTGTTATGCTGCAAAAGAGTTTGTGTGAGGAGAAGCAATTTGCCATTATGCTGGATCACCTGGTAATTTAGGGCGCGACTATCTATAGGAATGTCGCGCAGTCTTCTCCACTCCCCTCTGGTTGGACTATAGGCCTTCACAACAGGAATGTCACAAACACAGATAATTTGGTCTTGAAAAACACAAGCTTTGTGCAGCTTGTCTCGCCTCAGTGACCCACAGTGACGCCAGCGGTTTTTCTTGGGGTCGTAACAAAGCATTCGTCTTTTATTCACAACATACAAGTGGTCATTCAGTGCCACTACTTGCATTTTTCCCAGAGAGTGAGGAAGAGGAGCTACAAATGTCCACTGGTTCCTTTGAACACTGTAACATTCAACTTCTTTTATTCTGGCATCAGTAACTGGGTTTCTACCACCTAAAAGGTACACATGACCATTGAGGTAACCCATCCCTGAGTGGATTCTCCCAAGAGGTCTCTCTGCCATCTCCTGCCAAGAGTTTTTCACTGGATTGTACAACCAGAAATGTTTTGATAGGTGTGAAGCGAGGTACAGGTTGTTTTCTGGGCTTGCACAGGCATTTAGGGACTCCACAGTAAATCGTTTGTAATCCTGGCTGCTCAAGTCTTGAAGAGGTGGAGACATGAAATAGAGATCCTCTGAATAAGGATCGCAGCACATTATGTTATCATTTGGCAAACCAAAGAAAATTATCATTTCTTTGGCACTCACACCTATTCTGTGTTTTGGCAAAGGTGCAGGAAGTCCACAGTTGCTATCTGGGGAGGAGTTGAAGACAGAAGCAATGTAAGTATCAAGGAAAGGCCTGGCCATAAGACCTTCAAGATAACATTTGTCTTTTTCTGTAAACAAGTCCCAGCGTACACATTTAAGAACTTGCATTGCATCTTCCTGCGAAGCATTTGCCTCAATCCATTGTAAGGCTGCAGAGCATACTTTTCTCTCACAGTCAACATCTAAGGAATCTAACAGGAGCAGTTCTTTCAGTTGTTTCAAGTCCAGGCCACATAATTCCCCAGTATTGCACAGCAAATTGAAGTTTCTAGCTATGAAAGCTTGGGCATTATGTTTAAGATCAGGATTGTCAAAAGTGTCAGCAAATTTTAAAATCATGACGCAATTGGAAAGGTCCAGTCGTCTTGTCATAAAACTCGAGCAAGCCTCCCTTATATATTCAAGTTGAAGCATGTTAGATGCAGCATATAGTCTTTGGACATTTCTTTCTGTGATAGAAACTCTGCCTGTGTAACAGTAATCTATAATGACCGACATGGATTCTGCATCCACACCACGGATGACCACCCTCTGTTGAATACTTTCATTCAAGCCCCCAGTAAACATACTTTTAAAGTAGGGACTGGCCGAAGCCAGAACGATACGGCTGCACAGAAAAAGTTGAGGTCTGTCCCCAGTGGCAGTGTCGCCGCCGTGCTCCATTAAATCCCCTTCGCTCAAAACTTCGATGGTCACGTCTCCCAGCAGATGACAGTCGTACAGCAGTTTCATTTGCTTCATTACCCCCTGAGCGTGATTTGCGTCCTCTAGCACCTCCGGACCGCCGAAGCAATTCAGTGCTGAAGCCATTGATATCTAATTATAAAGACTTTGCTGACGTTTGGATATAGCACATCGAAGTTATTCGTTTAGCATATTCCACAAAGGTGACTGGCACTAACACGACGTAGACGGAATACAGTAAGCTAAAATCCATCGCCAGCGGGTCCGTATGTGTAAAAACGAACGTTATAAAGCCATCATTTTAACATGTCGTAGATCTTGCCATTTCGATAAGACACAAAATCCTTGTTCTGCCAAAAGTCCTCAGCAATAAGACTTGTTCGCCTGGTAAATATAGGCTGTCTACCAGACAGATTTTAACTAAGCGTAGCCAGTCAGGCTGTAAAATAACAGATGGCTACATCCACAGTGAATTTCCGGGAGACTCTATCAAGATAACATATATACAATACGAACTGTCGCTTTTATTTGTAAATATTCACGAAATGTAGCATCACGTGTAATATAAATTTTGAAATAAAGTTACTTTTCTCTCGTATTTATAATTTCACCTCTATAAGAATTTCGAATATAATCCTTTTATTTTATTTTGAAAGCAACTCTAGCTCGACCTTTGTAAGGTATGCTCTGATTGGTTTACATACAGGCCTACTGTAATAATATTAAGACCCTACAACTACCGCTAAATTACTACTACTACTACTACTACTACTACTACTACTACTACTACTACTACTACTACTACGTCTAAAAATGTTGACCCAGTTTAAATATATTTACAATTACATTTATTTGTATTATATTTTGTCGAGGAAAAATATATGGACAAAATATATTCACAGTTTTTAAATTTTATTTACTTGCAGTGCATGTGTCTACAGTTGAGATCGTTAATCCTTTTCAGCCCTTCTTGGTTTTTGATGGTCTTGTGTACAGTGATTAGAAAAGGAAAAGCAGAGGGCAGCTCCACCCTGCGGCTCAGCTTCTGGTGTCCCCAGTGAATGCAACGTAACTTCTCCGCTAGATCTCTTCTCCCTGCTCGCTCCAGTCCATCTTGAAGGAGTTTTGTTTTGTTTGGCTTTTCACATGATTTCTCATACCTGAATTGAAAATAACACACCAAAATATGCAGATCTCATATGAATATCCTTACTGTAGACTATCGTGCATGATTATTGCCAAAGCTTATAATATTAACATTACCAGCTTTCTAACATGGCCATGGCTTGTTTTTTTTTGTCTTTGGATTTCGAGTGAAATTTTGCAGTCTCGGATCTGTTAAAACCAAGCTCATATGCAAGAACAGGCCACTCAAAGCCCAACTGAGAGGAGAACTCCTGCAGTGTTTTCAGATTTATAACAGCATCCTAAAATCACAGTAAACTATAAATGAAAAACACTAATTACTTAACTTTTTCTAGAATAGCTAAAACAAATCACACCAGATACTCACCTCTTGTGTTTTGTTAGGCATAGTTTCTCCAAAATGCATAAATGTAGACTAGTGTTTCTCAAAAAGATCACACCTAATTAATAGTTTATAGTCAGGTACTGACTGTAGACTGTAGAGCTGTTCTTTTCATAGAGCACATACAAGCAAAATATGTAGTGTTACTGAGGAGATTCAAAATAAACAGGCAAGTCAGTTAAACATTTGTCACTTGACATTACTTATTAAACAGCATGCAAAACAGTCCTACCAGCCCTAAGTAGTGACCCTAGTATATTTGGTGCAATGAAGTCAACACAAATAGTCTTTTCACTCCTTTCACGTTACAAATGTCTTTTTATTCATTAAAGAAAGCATTATGATTTCATGTGCAAGATTAATGCAGCACTCATGTAAATGAAACAATACAAGTATCTGTTGTGCAAACAACAGTTGTAACAAAAAGCCAAAATAATGCCTCACTTTAGATTTACATGTTATATTGAATGCCTTGTGATAACAGAAGCTCCAAAAATACAAACCTGCTACAACCATACAACCTTTAGAAGGCACATGATGTAACAGAATGCAGTATGTAATGGGCATTAAAGTTATTTTAAGTAAAGTAAAACATACAATTTATTTATACTAGGACAAATGCATTACCTTTAGGATCGTTAAAATAGCTGCACATTAATTAATTAATAACACACAACAGAAAAGCAAAGCACAAAATAAAACATACATTTTGTTTAGTAAATTATCTGTAAAGTATTGCCAGGTTATTTAGCCGGCTGGGTGAGTCTGTTTCAAGGGTAATAATCCACAGATCCAGCCTGCTGGACCCATCATACCCCTTTTATTGGACCTCAAAAAGAAGTGCTTTTGGGTGGTAACAGTCCTTCTCTATTTGGCTCATTGTCCAAATTTTACATAATTCTAACAGTGTACCTCTCCAAACAATTCTTCAGTTACTACAGTATAACCCTGTGCACCATTAGCATTAATTTAATTATTAGATAACTTAATAGCAGCCATCTTTCCAGCTTCCATCCCTTAATGCGCTTAGGGCAGCAATGCTCTTTGGGGGAGTCAGTAAGCTGAGAAGGAATGGACAAATTTTGGTAAAATGCCAAACAAATTTTATAAAATGGTAGATGCATGTATGTACTTACCTCCGTGTGGGCTGTGAAATTTTGCTTGTGCGTAAACTTGTTCCTACAAAAGATGCTGGACGTGGAAGAGAGCTTCGAGGAGGGTGATTGGAGCTGGCCTTTAAAGACAGTGGTACCAAGCTGCTGCTGCTAGGTTTGAGAGGCTGAGGCAGTCCAGCACTGCTGGAGATAGAATTCAAACTGGTGGAGGTGGTTAATCCTGTGGAGGTGGGACTATGCTGGATGGTTGGACTCACGTAGGCAGTGGCTTTTAGAGGGTGCCGAGGCATAGATGGGAAGTTGCCCACACTCTGAACACGCTGACTAAGCTGACCTGGAGGAGGAACTGAAAGAGCAATATTCTTATTATCTTGACTTCTCAAAAAGGTACAAAGCTCAAGCAAAGGTTTAAAAGCTTATTTAAATCATAGTCTTACTGGAGGACTGAAGCCGTGCAAGTCCACTGGATGAGTCAAAACTTTGGCTGTTCCGGAGGGTGGATATTGAAGGTAAAGATGAGGGGCCATGTGCAGGGTTTGCAAGGGTAGACAGGCAGGGGATACTGGGAACACTAGGCATGCTTGGAGCTCGGATCAGATTGGGCATGCTTCTTCGAAGTTTGTCTATGCAAGTATATTAAAAATAAAAACGGGCTTTTGAAATAAGCAATGCAATTACAATATTATTTATACAATTACAATTATTATGCAGATTCAAAGATGCTCAGTAATATATGTTATGACATACTGAAGAATACTGAAAATTACATGCTTACCTGTGCTATTGTTTGACAATGTGGATGATTCAGTAGCCAGGCTTGAGGGCCCCGAGAACTGTGAAAGTCCATTGAGTGAAAACTGAGAGGTGCTGCGTCTGCAGTCTCTTATAGAGGAGAAGGTGTGAGAGTGAGGCAGACCAGCTCGCTGCATAGATCCAGTTCGAAAGAGTCGAGGTTGTGGAGGAGGAAGCTGGTCGTAACCTTCGTCCTCCTCATCTTCTTCCTCCAAATCCATTTCACTTCTCCTCAGGGAATGTATGGAAAAAGTGGAACTGCGACGGCTAGTTGTTGATGAGGTAGAGGCATAGTCTTGTCTGAGACCTATAGGACAACAGATGATAATGTGGTGCATTTTTACTGTAAGGGATATGATTTCTTGCGAGGTTAAGATGATGAATTATTCAAGAGGTAAAAAGGTTGAATACACTGATATTGGAAAGTTTATATGGTATCTCATGCATAATTTATCACCATGCAGACATATCAGTAAATCTCACTGCCAGCTCATTCAAATGGCTGTATAGTGAGTAGCAAGTTGACTCACTCTCCTCTTGAAGCCGTGCCATGACCTCCACGTCTGTCATGTCCTGTAACTTGTAGCTCATTGAAATAGAGTCGTCTTCCAGTTCTGACACACCCACTTCACTGTCCAAGGAAGACTGAGGGCTGATTGTTGCATGTCGGCGACCTAGATCTGAAAGAGCAGACTCACATCAGGTTAGTTCTTCCCAATTTCTATTCCCAATGTATTATATTCTGGCAGCATCATACTGTGTAAAGTAGAGTTTGATAAGAAGGTAGGCGCTCTGTCACTTAGGCTGCAACTTGCTCTAAGTGGGGGGGTGGACAGAAGAAAAGATTGCCCGGATGGCAATGGAGCTAAGAAAAAGAAAAACACAATGAAATATTATATTATATAAATTATAAATATATATAAATATATATAATATACATTATAAATAGAAATTATTATATAAATAGAGTATATAAAAATATTATTAACTAAAGGAAATTTGTTTGCAACATACATTCATGGATAGATGGATGAACATACATTCAATGACACAAGTGATTAATATATAAAAGAGCTAAAAACATGAAAACCAGAAGATGCTTGGGATGCATTATGCTCATACTTAAAATAATTCAGAGTTCCATACTGAAATTTGCGTGGTTTTTATGTACAAGAGTTTGTGTAACCTGGCCTGGCGTGTGACCTGTTTATCCCTTGGAAGTTGTATACTAATATACATAATAAAACATTGCAAGTAAAGCAGTATCATCATATGGATAATGCATATGCATAATGCATATTTTTATTTTCTGCAAAATTACCCATTGTGAAGACATTAGAATTGTGTTTAGTTAACATGAATAGGTGATCAAATTAAAATGAGTGAAAATGAATACAGTGATATTTACCTGTGGGTTCAGATAGTGCAGAAGGTTTAGAGTAAGGCAGGACTGGGCAACTCAGAGTAGAAAAACCCTCTATACAGCTATATGGACGGACAGAAGAAACTCCTCTCCACCGTTTAGCTAGGAGAACATCCCCATGTTAGTTACTCTAAACACATGCTAATCTTCTTGACATTTTGTGTTTTACATGATTAGGTCCAAGCTCAGATTGAAGGGGATGATGGAGCTAGATACATTTTGTTTTGCACAGTGATTTATTAGGATAAATTCACATGAGGTTGGTTTATTGGGCAATATTTCTACGTACAATGGCTTTAAAAATAAAATTGGCATTGTTCAAGCCATTGGACAGACAGAAGACAGAAAATGATTTCACTTGAATGTTCACGTCAAAAATATTTTGTAAACAGTGACACCAAGGCAGCTCTGAAAATACAGGCTAGTCTATCTATGCAGAGTTCTATGGCAACAAATACAATGCTTACTAAAGTTGAGAGAAACGGTTTAAAATGCATCCACACAACAAGTATAACTATTATTATAAAGGTGCATTAAAATACATACATACACCTAACCTATCTATTAAACAGAAAAGGTGTGAATAGTAAGCAAGACAACATTGTACCTGTATGTAAATGTAAATGCAACCAAATAAGATGGATAATTCAATAAATAATGTAGTAAATTTAATCTGCAATTACTATTAAACATGTCAGAGTGGGTAAATTAGTTTAACTAAATATAGTAATCCTCTCACAAAAATCCTGCTGCACGTGTTTATGGTCACATGTCTCAAGTGATGTCCAGCTGCTGCATATATGAGAGGCCTAATGTTAATCCAGATTGTAAAAACATTAACTGTTACCTTGATCCAGTCTGTGACATAGTGTCATCCTGGCCAGTTGTACCTCAGGCCCTGGGTGGTCCAGGACTTGCCTGCACCACTGGAGTGGACTGAGGGCACTGTCATCATTTAAGCTCTCCTTGGGACTTGCATACAGCCTGCAATACAGTCAGAAGTTATAATGGTGACATAGGCAGTCTTCTTCCTCATTTTAGCACACTATTTTTTGTAGAGTACTTTATATCATAAGCAACTTAATGAGAAACATCAGTGCCTGTTACATGAGTACAACTGGTTTATAGTTGTTGCAGTGTACTGAAGCCAATTTTCCCTTCTCTACTTAGAAAAGAGGGCATCCCTGGCAGAGTTAAATGGGTCATTTCAACCCACTAGTTATTTTAAATGCAATGGGGATGGTGAATGATGGAGCAGTGGATAAGGCCTATATTTTCCACATCCCTACACATGATAGCTACATCTTTAGTAGTCGCTTCACAAGAGTTACAAGTAGCATAGTTCAACTTGACTGCCCGGGGCGAGTACAAAGCTCGCTGTTAGATCACAGGCTGGAGGAAGACATTGTTCCTAAATGAATCCGGTGTTCTTGTGTACTCAAAATAGATAACTGCACAGTGCAATCTGGGAAACCAAACGCTTGTTTTTCCCCTGTTTTTTTTATTTTTATGCCCTCAAAACGTCTTCAGTGAGAGATCAATAGAAGATGGAAGCAGGGGTAAGATTATCACACATGGTTAATGCTGATGGTTGCAAGAGCACAAATGAGTGATTAAATGACAGTTTGAGTAAACTATATTAGCCTACCATCTATCCGGTTCCACAATGGGGAGCACACAGCCCAAGTCTAAAATCTCAACCTCATCCAACACTGTTGTCGGTTCGGTGGCAGCGTTGTCATCTTCGGCCACACCAGGAGGAGACGTGGAGCTTGGCTGAAAATAGGCAAATGGTTCCTCTGATGAACCCCGACGCGTAGCGGTACACAGCGGTGTCTTTGACGGACTGGAAATGTTAACATTTGGAAATAAACTCTCCCCCGGACAGACTGTACCGCCGCGCAGACACGACAGCGCGGTGGTCTGGAGCTGTGGCGGGCCCACTGTACAATGGTTTACAGCATTAGCTCGAGTCCGCAATTGTTCGTTTTGCCTCTCCAATTTTCGCACCAATTCTTGAAGCTTTAACACCTCGAGCTCAGCGTTGGTCATTTTATTGTTACCGTTAACGTCGGCCATTATCTGGAGGCTCGCCACCCCTGCTTCCATTTGGTAAAAAGCACATTGGGACGCAGACAAAACGCACGGCCTGACGCACAGAGGGTCCTCCGCTTGTGTTTGGGGTGTCCAGGTTTCTTCGCGTGAGACTACAGTGCATGCACTGCTACTGATGCTGATGCTACTGCTGCTGGGAGGACAGCAACGCTCTGCTCCTATTGGTCAGCAGCGTGCGGCTAAACTCTCATCACACCACTGCCTTAAAGAATAGACTACACATGGACACGTTTAACGTTTTATTTATACGTTCCCTGTACAAGGACTAAATTAAATGTAATAATTCTGCCCCCACATTTCAATATAGGATCTTTTATTTTACCCTAAAATATCCGCTTCCCAAAGATACAATGTAAAACAGGCACATCAGACATGATGCATCACTTCATAACAGAATTTGCACGTACTGTATGTCATTGATATTTTTGTAGTAGAGTACAATTGCATAAATTACCTTTAGTCTATACAATTATTCTCTAACAACTGTAGAAGCCTATTTTTTTAAGCAGACAAAATATTGCACACAGCAAAGCCCCCGGCCCAAAATATGCTTTAAATCCAACAAAGGAAAGCCAGGAAATCAAAAAAGCGAATGCAACCTAAGTATTTGTAACAAAACCTGTAGGATACCCTATTATAGTTAAGTGCATGCTTCCTTCATGTAAAATCTTTATCATACTGGTTAACGCCTCCATTTATCTGTGGAAACAAGACATTTTTAAAATATTATTTGAAATAAATGTTGCCAATATTTAGCTAGGGCCTAAATGGGTTATTTTACCTCTGGTGACCTCAAAGCATCTCTCGCAGTGCACCATATGTTTGTAGATCCACATGCTGTCCCCAGCTTTCAGATGACCCAGAGTGCTGTTGCACACTTCACACTAACAGAAGGATCATAGAAATCATATTATAATTAAGTTACAATACTAACAACAGCACTATATTGAGATATATTTGGCCTCACTTTGAAGCAAGAAGCATGACAGTTGATCTTCATGTCATCCAGGATAATCTTTGCATCTCCAATGAAGGGTTTACGGCAGTAGCTGCACAGATCTTTCTCTAGGACTGGCCTAAAATGTGGTTTAATTATGTGTTAAATTATGCAAAAAATAAATAAAACACAACATTTTATTCAGGCTTCTACCTTTCAGGTGTAGTGTAAATAGTTTTACTGGAGGATCGGGAGTAGGTGTCCCCCATAATGTCATCGTTCCTGGAAAAAAAAAGTGTGTTAAAGTATCATTACCTGGTGGATTTATATTATAATTTAACAATATTTATAAATATTGTTAAACAAGCTATTTATTGTTCTTTGAAAGCCCACCTATTCTTACTGCTGATAGTGTAGGTTGAAGTGCGACTTGAGGGATCAGTGTAAGAGCTGTAGCTGTAAAAAACAATGACATGAAGACTTTGTACAATAGGCTTTCTGGTTTCATGTTTATTTATTTAGCCTGCAACAAACAGGCCTACTGTATTTCCACAATCATATACTAAACTCTGGGAGGTCAAACATTTATCCCATTTACCCCCCATTTAAAGAGGATACATAAGCAATTACTAAAAAGAAATGTCTTTTAAGAAAAAAGACCATACCTGTTGGTTCGGGTGGTGGATGAAAAAGTTGGGCTGTCGCTTCTAAATAAAGAAGTTTAGATCTTAAGAAGATGGGAAACATTCTGATGTCTGTATATTTAATATGCATTGCTTACCTGTTGCTGCTCACTGTATAGATGTCTCTCTTTGTAATACTGGAGCTATTAAAGATATGAAAAACTATGCTTACACCCATGCTTCCTTTCTGTTTAATATTGTTTAGCATGTTACCTTGTAGGAGTGGATGAGTTAGATATGCTCAATGGTATCAGAGTACTATACAATTCATCTTCAGCTCTGCAAAGGCATGGCCATTTACTAAAAAGACTGGAGAAATTCAAATTTATTTTGAAAATAATATTAAAACCTACGTTGAGGTAGAAGATCTTGTAGAGGTTGTAGTTTCAAGATCATCCCTGAGGGAGAAAAAAAACGGTTACTGATTTACTGCTGTTTTTACTACAGTTATCACGATGTGCTTTTAACTCACGGGTCATTGCTGCTGATAGTGACAGTCTCAGTGATAATTCTTTTGCTGCAAAAACACATTGATTAGATGTCCTGCTTGTTTAATTTTAAGTAGCTGCAGTATTGACTACTACCTTTCATCCTTAATTGTTGAAGGAATGAGAGTATCATAAAGCTTGTCCTCTGCACTAAAAGTAAAGCATGTTTTTTTTTACTATTAGTGTTCTTTGAATGAGTTGGTGGTTGTCAGGTACTTACGTGTCTCCTGAGCTTCTCACAGTCACAGTTTGAGTTTTGGAAGCAGTTGTTTTGCTATAATACAGTAAATAAAGTAATTTTGATGTGTTATTACATGCTCTATACAATATACAAAAAATAACCAGAATATGTGAGCAGAAATTATTATTATTAGTCTAATGCCATTGCTATTAATACCATATTTTTCATGCACCAAGGCCAAACAAACCCTATAAAGCACATAATTATCAAGCATAACAAGACACAAAGTAGCTACCTGTCCTTCATGGGGTCATAGAGTTTGTTCCCAGCACTGCACAGACAATTAAAATGTATTTTAAAAAGGGAAAAAACATGCAGATTTTAAATTAGGTGTAAGTGTAAACATACTCATTGAGGCTGCTGCTGCTGGTGGTTGTCTCAGTTAGTGTAGTTTTTTTGCTTGGGGAATAGCTTGTGTAAAGTGACCTGTGTGGATTGATGGATTTTTGTAATGCCAACTATTCTGTGTAACAGGTTAGATAACAATAACTACTCACCCCTTTGTTTTGTCTGAAAACACTCTCTCAGTGAATGAGTCAGCTTTGTTAGAAGACCTGCCAAAGATTTAAATTAGTAATCCTATACAATAGAAAGTCTAAAACAAAGGATAAAATGTGTAAAAATAATTTTGTACAGTTTTTGAGTGGTGGTGGTAATAGTAGTCTCAGTCGTTTTCCCATCTGCTGTGACAGTAGTTGTTGTAGTACTAAACACAAAAGAAATCAACACACTAATTAATAAAATGTTATTGAATACACTATACTTTACATAAGGAGGTTTTAGGCTCTTCTGTTACTACAGAAGCCCTGAAGAGACATGCAATGTTTTAACAACATTATGGTGTGGAGAGTACATTCACCTTTTGGGAGATGTTACTGATGAGTAAGTACTGTAAAAGAAAGAAATATTCTTAACATATACTGGCACATTTGATCTGATTCTGAAAATTAGATGACTAGATGACATACTTCCTGGTGTAAGAGGTCCTGACAGGGCTGGTACTGTAATAAGAAGATAGATATCAGAAATGTATTAGTTTATTTGAGAGGGGGCAATGCACATTAATAAACACGTCTGTAAATTTACCAGTATTAGCTATACAGCAAATTTCCAATTATAAGGGCATGGTCATATTTTTACCACTAACCTGGTATCCAGTTCATCTTGGCTTGTAGTAAATCTGATATAAGAAACAAGAAATAAAGAATTTAAAAAATACTATCAAACATTAAGGATCACTGGTATCTATCATACCTCTTGGTCAGAGCTCCAACTGAGCTGGTTGAAGTTCTTGAAGTACTTATACTTGACTGTGATGGCTCAGAACTGTCAAAATAAACAATATTATTAAAACCACATAAAACGGCTCTTACAATACATTATTTTTATTTGGTAAAGTTACCTCACAACAGTGTCAGTTATCTTGTATCGACCCAAAACACTCCTCCCAAAGTTTGGGTCCCGGCTGTGGACAAGCAAAAAATTTAATCAACACAGTGTCACGTTAACTAATAAGAAACCAATCAAGATACTTTGTGTTGTTACTATGATGTTGTAAACTATTCTTACTCAATGGCTTCATCCTCCTCCTCAGGTCTTTTGATCCAACTGCCGTCCTTCAAGAGAGATGTTCTCTTTTTGCTCTCTTCTACTGCCAGACTAGGGCTGTTGTAAGTAGCTGTAAAAGCAATTATTTATCATCTAGTGAATCCAGTCACTATATTCTCTAGTATAATGATACAACTGCTATACTTACTATATGTGGTTCTGCTCATTTTGTATCTTCACCTTTTACAAAAAAAGAAAAAATAAAATAAAATAAATCGGTCAATTTACTACATAAACCACTAGATGGTACTATATAACAACAAAAAAGTTTGCAGTTGGAAAATTAAATGAATGCATATTTCCACAGCTGTATAGATAACTTTGCCAACTACAAAATGCCAACCCAAGTTTCGTGGATTAAAGGGGAACTGGTTTGTCTCGATCACTGGCTACTATGAGGACACACCTTCCTTTTATATAACACACCTTTTTCAAACACACCATGAACAGCAAAACAGAGAAACATGCCATTATCCACTGAAGATAAAGACTGTGCTCTTTGAACCATATATACACTCTTACTCAACACTCTGGACACAAACAGGAAGCATAAGCATTTGTTAACGATTTGCCTACAAAAAAGTACAAATAAAGCTTGCATGGAAACTTATAAATTATATGCAATGCAATTATAAAATTATAAATGGACTAAAATTATTTGTTGTCACCTTGAACTTTGAAGATTAATAAATAGCCTGTCATATTCAAATTATGCACATTGGGGAAAACTAATCTGGAAACTCTTACTGATCCAGTTGGACTCAGTAGGCTACACCATGGACAAACATAAAAAAAAAAAAGCTTTTGGACCAATATGAACCAAGGACATTTTCATTTGTGTATTCTCACTGAAAGATGACAGTATTCAAAAAATGAATTCATACAAAAATAGTTTGTAATTAATAAAAATTGTAAGAGTACAGTAATAAAAATAAAACATAAAATAAATGATAAAACAGTACAACTGAAGCAAGACAATAATAGAACCCTAGCCTACTATGATAATTCATAAAATCATTAAAACAAGCACCACATACCTTGACTGAGAGCTCTGGACAGGGTGCAAATAAAAATCTTACAGGAGGCAGCGTCTGTCACCTGGGTAATCTGCTGTCTACAATCTCAGCTTTTGCTTTTCGCCCGTTTTAACCCTAAGGGAGGTGATCCCAAGGCCAAGGGTGTGGCCTCAGACAACAATCAAAGAATTCTGTCTTTCAGCATGCCTCTTGAGCTGGCATGCATTGTGCTCAAATCCTCTTGTTGTATATAAAACTTTAGAATTACTGATTAAACAGACCATTTTAGACTGTAAACCTTTTTGAGCACGTCACATGTGATGGTAAACCACACACTTGCTCTTAACTTGAATTGTATATATAGTTACAATGCCCACTTTAGCTGCACAGCATGTTAAAAGAAGATATTTTGGTATTTATTTAATTAAGAAAACTTTTTCAGAAGTATGGTAAAATTAAGCTAGTCCATTTACAAATAATTAAATATTTTTCATACATAACACTATGAAAACTGATTTAACCCCATTAATTCATAAGACATTTAAAGATCTGAAAAAATGTCCCAAACTGGGCCAGTATACTTTGGGAGTGTCCGAGAGTGACTGATCAAAGGTATGAAAGGTACATAGCACTCTAAGGTGTGACACATTACTATGATGGGCAAACCCCTCCGTGGCATGATGACTGCATGAAGGAATGCTGCATGCTTCTCAAAATCATATTTTAATAATCTTAATGTTTTATTTTTATCCTATAGTCTAAGGATAATGTTTGACACCTGATGGCAGCAGCCTGCATCTCCTCTTCATTGTCTGGTTAACTGTTTAAGTTACGGACATTTAAATTAAGTTATAAACATTCAAATGAAAAGTCAGACTTCCACCAACATTTGATTTAATTTTTTTGCAGGCATACTCTACTCAGTAGACTAGATTAGCTCTAGTTGTTCTCAAACTTTTCAATAGCCTATGGGTAGCCACTCTACTACCTATTTGCATCTTGCACACTTTCAAGGACAAGGTGAGATAGGAGGATAGTAATAGACAGGTTTTCCAAGTTCATTTGGAACAAGAGATGTTTGCTAAATTCTTCTGCTCAGAGTCACCTGTCAATACTGCTGATGCTTAATAGGACAACATGCTCCCTGGGTTGCTATGAGAGTTACAGGGATCTCTTCATCCAGTGGGCTGCTCAGTGGCCAATAAAGGTCCAGTAGATCAACTTTGTCTATGGTTGAAAATATAATCAGAATGAGAAAAGGCTAGTGTTATTCAATTTTTCTGAGCAACACAGACTTATTATGTGAGTAGAAGGCATACACCTACATGCCTAAATCATGCTTCATTTAGGCTTTATATGGTATCCAAATGGGACAATAACTTGTCCCATCATGAGATGCATGAAGTGTTTTTTTAAGATGACATAGGCCTATTGACACTATTCACACTTTTGAGTTCAAGGTATATGCCTACAGGACCTATAAACTTAAAGGTAGGCTATTATAGGCCTACTTTGTATCCGGGCTTTGTACAGCCTAGGCTTTTTAGTAAAGAAAATAGAAAGGCTACAGTCAAGCCCACCATGTCCTTGATTAATGCTTTGATCCTGCTTCAGAATTTTGTCACATGTAGAGAGTAGAGGGCTACAAATTACAAATAAATGCTATTGCATGTCCCTGTTTTTAATAGCATGTAAACTTACTTTTCCATTCGTGCTCTACAGTGCATTTGTCATACTATCGCAAATAAGCGGCAACCAGTTTTGTCATATGAAAATATCCCGGCATGCTAACGACGCAAGACTCTGCTTGGGAGGGGAGGGTCGGGATGATGGAGCTAAGATGGCAGCCCGACTGAGGGTGCTGCCTCTCCAGGCTCAAAAATATTCAAGGGGCAAATCCATCTAACACACGATGCGAGACTTTATGTGGATATGTGTTTTTTGCCATTTTTGCTAGTAACGCTGTTTTGAACGGAAAAGGATACTGAATGAGGACTGGAGCGTGCGCTTGGACGGATTGGTGGACTGTAGCTGCACCACTAGATTGGCAACAATTTGCGCTTTCAATAACAGGACGGTCTGGGTGTTATTGTACATTATTGTTTCAAGGAATAATCAAATGATGTGACGCTGTTGGATATAAGGACCGGTGGTGTACCTATAATGGCTATATCCTGCCTGGCTGACATTGTGTGATATATGCAGTGTTCTCCAAAACCATGATGTGTGCTGCTGCGGCAGCGGCCGCCGCCGGTGGTGGTGGAGGTGTCCTCCCCTCATCCTCGCCGTCGATGGCGGTGGGTGTCCGGGTTATTTCTGCTGCTGGAACCGACTTCTCCTCCATCGGTTCTGGGATGGGGTCTTGCCCAGTTCAGGGACCCCAGTCAGACTGTCGGACTCGGTACCAGCTTTTACTCTCAGGGCGAGCTTTAGCTGAAAGGTATAGGAGGATTTATACCACAGCTATCAGCGATAAAGAGCAAGGGATAAATCAAGGAAGGTGGGTGGTTTGCGTTCTTCTCATTCTTAATTTTATCAACAGTAGCTGTGCTGTTTTGAGTTGCTAACAAGGCTAATGAGTGCTAGCCATATAACCCTTAGTTCAGCTATGATGTTTCTTAGATCAACACATACGGCACAGATGCCCTCCACTATTTCCCAACTATTTTTGGTTGACAGAATCAGATATGTAGTAACTATTGAACTAAACATTTTAAGAAGAGCTGCAGCCTGGTGTTTGGCTGTAGGGGTCAGATTGCTGAGTAGCATTTTGCCGGACTGACTTCCTTAGCTCTTGTCAGTCAGTCACGCTAATGCAGAACAAAAATAAATTAAGCTGTCACTGCATGTCTTTTTCCCCAATTACTAATATTTACTCTATCATAATGGGCACTGCAATTTAATTAGCCCAAATGCACTGATTGTTTACACCAAACAAGCTAGCTAACGTTAGCGCTGTCATTTAGTACTCTGACGTTAGCTAGCAATTAAGCTAACCTAGCTCAGCATGTACAGACATACACACGTACAGCTCAGATATGGCCCTGGGCAGGTATATTAGGTGTGTGCTTATATTATTGGCATTACTGAAGCTCGATTATGTATGCCCAATCACTTTTACACTGTGAAATGTGCTGAATTACGCCCAGATTTAAATTCCCAATAACAGACGATGATTTGTTATTCTGTATTATATAGTTGTGCTATTTGCTGATGTCATCATAAGTAATCAAGCATAAATAATAAAATAACTCATTAAAGCAGAGATGTTGTCCGACACACGTACTCTTGATCTGGGTGAGGATGATGGACACGTGCCCAGTACAGTAGCACGAGCGGGTAAATGCACTTAGTGACGTCATTCTGTCAGATTGGCCATTTGTAGTTTTCAAACTTGTCCTTTGTTGTTGTTTATCGGTTACCACTTTCTGAAGTTTGTATGTGCTTTGGTAACACAGCCTTTCATTTGCAATGCACTCATTTAAGAAAGAGAGATTTCTGGACATTTTATGGACATTTATGGGTGCTGCCAGCATCACATGTCCAGTTTTGATATAATGTATTTTTAAGATTACGTTACACAAACTGTTTAATTATGTATATTTAAATTAATTTCAGTTTATTTAAGTTATTGTTTTTGCCTTGTGTAACCAGGGGAAAGAAAGCTTTGAGTAAGAAGAAACTTAAAAGACGACAGAAGGTCAAATCAAAAGTCAAATCCAGAACAAAGGTAAGAAATGTTTTTATCATTAATTTAAACTTTACTGAATTATAATGTTTTTAAACATGTTTAAGTGACTGGTTTTGAGGTTATTGCGCTAACTAGGGATACAGCTGATCCATTACAGAGTAAAAGTGCAATGTTTTGGTTGGCCAGAATGCCAGTAGGCTGAGGTACGGAGAGAGATGGGAAGCTGTGAGACACATGGGAGTGGCTCTGACTTGTGCATGATGTCCTGTTGCCGAGCGACCTAATGTGTTCCCGTTTCCACGGCAACTGTTGCTTGCCTCTATCTCCTTCATCCAAAGAGGCAGTCTCTATGAGATATTGTAGTTGTTTTAGACACGGGATAATTGTTCATCTAACAGCTGTACTCATGTTGTGATTTTGAAACATTTAAAAGAAAATGATCATTTAAGCCTTTTTGTTTTGCCTTTTGTTTCGAATAAATCAAGCTTAAATATTGTTTTGAAAAGGGGGCTGTTCATTCTTCTTTTCTCAGATGGGTATATTCTAAAGGCTCTTTTGATTCTGACAGAGTATGTTAGAATATTTATATACCCTTCAACAGTTTCAGTAGATGCAACTAAAGCAGAAAGAAACTTCAGACTGAACCAAGAATGAATTACCACTCATCTCAAATAGATGGCATCACCCTCTGTAATTGATGGACTGTAATGCCAAAATGGAACAAAGAGGAAAATCAATTAATACTGCTCTGAATGTTCCTTCAGGACTGCAACACAGATATATACCTTATTTTCTCTGATTTGCTCCAACAATCTGCTTTCTTCATTATCACCTAGGCTGAAAGTTTAGATGGAGCCCTGTGTGTACCAGACATCAAACTTCACAGCAACCCTTCTGCTTTCAATGTGTACTGCAATGTGCGGCACTGTGTGCTGGACTGGCAGCAGAGAGAGGCCTCCCTAGCACTGGCTTCTAGGAGCTCAGTGCAAAGTGGCGACTCTGACAGTGAAGAAGAGGAAGAGTACCGTGAGCCCGCATTCAAGCTGCCAAAAGTAAGTGTGAACCATAGCATCAGGTAAGAGTAGTGTGTTCACTTCTAATCTTAATGGTCCAATATTACACATTTCAGATTCCTAATGGTTTCTGGATATTGCACCCTTGTTTTTTTATTTACTTTGTATCACTCAAAATAATGGCCGAAAGCAACAAAATATCACACTCTGCCAATTTATCTGGGGACACTGCAGGAGGGAAGTGGTGTGAATAAATCTAAAAATGATAGCTAACAAAAAATAATTTGAATATGTTGGGTGAATATATATGGACTATTAAATCACAGACTTTAATAGTGTCAGCGTTTTGAGCTGTTAAAAGGCAATCTATATATAGATAGATTATTTTGTATGTAAATGAAGTTTATCACAATTTGCATATCAAGACCACTAACTGTCATATGTTCCTTTTGCATTTCAGAAATTAATCAATTTATAAATAAGATATATTTTTCCCCTTTCTTTTATAGATCATTGGTATTGGCTTATGTGGCGTATTTGAACTAATAAAGGAGACACGGTTCTCTCACCCTTCACTTTGTTTGCGTAGCCTACAGGCTTTGTTGGATATGCTACAAGGACAACAGCCAGAGGGCTTTCAAACTGAGCCCCCTGATGTGTTAGGTATGATATAAACTTAATAACAAAATAATCAACTGTAATGTAAAATGGTGTGTTAATTGCACAGTGTCATGTACAGACGCATAGTTGACTTGTTCAGGTAAAGGCATTTAAAATAATTGACCCAAGCAATGTATATATTTTTTAGAGTCTTTATTCCAGTTGTTGCTTGAAACCACAGTACGGAGCACAGGCCCCAATGACCCAACTGGTCAGGCTATCACTGCTTTGTCGTGTGCCTGCCTCTTCAGTCTGGTGGTGTCCTGGGGAGACACTGGCAAAATCCTCCAGGCTGTATCTGCAATTCTTACAAACAATGGAAGCCATGCCTGTCAGACCATACAGGTTGTTTTCTTCCCCTTTATCCATGAAATAAAAATCAATAAGCTGAATCTTTATTGTAGGGTAATGTAAAAAATAATATCACAAATTTTCTAACTTCCTTCCTTTATCTGTTTTGGTAGGTGCCCACTATTTTGAATGCATTACAGAGAAGTGTGCAGGCTGTTCTAGTGGGGAAGATTCAGATTCAGGATTGGTTTAGTAATGGTATCAAACGTGCAGCCCTGATGAACAAATGGGTTCTAAAAGAAGTCTCCATAGATGAAGATGAGCGCTGTCTTCTTCAGACGGATGGGTCCTTCTTGTATTTGCTCTGCAAAGATGGCCTTTACAAAGTGGGCTCTGGCTACAGTGGGACTGTCAGGGTATGTGGGACAGATTGCTGCAATATACATGTTTAAAATGCTCTCAACTAATTTAGTTTACTTGTCTCTTGGGAATGTCTTTCAGGGCCATGTGTACAACTCCACTTCTCGTATCCGAAATCGAAAGGAGAAAAGATCATGGTTGGGTTTTGCTCAGGTAGTGTTTCTTTTATGTAGTTTACAAAGTCATTTGGTTAAACAAAAGATACTGAGTTCTCATTGTCCTCTTCAGGGGTTCTTGTTATACCGTGACACTAGTAACCACAGTATGTCAGCTCTTAAGATCAACCCTGAGACACTGGAACATGAGGGAACTGTTTCTATGCCAGGTAATGGAACATGTTTATTTTTAATAGTCTGACGTAAATTGAGTTATATAATTATATATATATCTCCTCTTTAAAGGACAACATTCAGATGGACAGAACATCATTTTTACTGATGGAGAATATATCAACCAAATCGCAGCCTGCAAAGATGTATGTTGTGTGTTTTAAATGTGTTTTAAACATTGACATTTTAAACCCTTTTTTAGAAATTGCAGAGGTTAACCACTCCTGCTTCTTTATGCTGTAGGCAGTTTTGTTGACATAAACACTGACACAATATTTGGATTTTGGATTTGGATCATGAATAAATTAATTAAAATCTGTAGACTAGAAACTACTGTGATTTCAAGGGAGTTTTAAGTCCTATAGTCTTTCCCAAGGAGATTACATCTGTTGCGTCATGACCCTGATGTATTTAGTGAGTGTAGATGGTTATATGTGGCATTGCAGTAATGACACTGGCACCACATACAACTATTCTACAGAGAATGTAATCTTGCAAGAAGCCCAATGGAGTATGAGTGGGGGAGGGGGAGATATTCAACTGCTGTAACTCTACTGTTGTAACCATCATGACACTGTGTATTATGTAATCAAACTGATGCCTTTTGGTAAATTTAGTGGCAGAAAATGGTTTTGAGCCAGATCTGCTATGTATCAAATTTTAAGTAAGATAAGATATTGTAGCTTGCTATAATATACAATATATAATATTTATCTTGATTGCATCACACTTTTTCCCCCTTTTTTGCACTAAACTGTCCTGGAGCTACTGTGACTGTTGAATTTCTCCACTGTGAGATCAATAAAGTCCTATCTTATCTCTTATCTTATCTTATACCAACCATACTCATCACATATATTTATTAATTTACTCTTTTCGATTTAATCAATGAAGATTATTTAATTTCTTGTCTGTCACTGACATCTTTGGTCTTGACATCTGCAGGATGGTTTTGTGGTTCGCATCTACACAATGAGCTTAGACCCAGCTCTGCAGCAGGAACTGCAACTTAAGCTTGCAAGAAAATGTCTGCATGCTTGTGGAATATCACTGTTTGACCTGGAGAAGGATTTACACATCATTAGTAAGTAATAGTTCTATTGTCTTGGCCTAAAAGGAATATCTATTTTGGAAAAGTTGTTTATAAAAGGTTATCTCTGTCTCAGGTACAGGTTTTGATGAAGAGGCAGCACTTATTGGAGCTGGCAGGGAGTTTGCTCTCATGAAAACTGCCTCTGGAAAGGTGACTCTGCAAACCTCTTTTTTCTCAATTTCTGGTTTGCTGTGAAAAATAGTGTTGTGTTTGGTGATGAAGTTTCTCACCCTTTGTTATAAGGAACAATAATGTCCAAATTTCAAACTATTTAGGTGGCTCTGTGTTGTAGAGGGTGTGGGTTCATGCTGTAGGTATGGTGCACTGTGCCTCTTAAGTAGATAGCAGCCAAGAATACCTGCTTTTTGCACAGTTTCTGAAAAGGTCTACTGCTACAACAGTTTTGCATAGATTACCTACAACTATAAAGATGTGTCATCATGGTACACAGTCCACTTATTATTCACCCTGGGACCATGTGTTATTTGAATTAGTGACAAAAGACTCCTTCACAATTTGTGAGTGAAGCATTTATTTAAAACCCAGTAAACAATTGTTCATTAAGATGTGAACACAATTTGAATTCCTGTGTATTTAAACTTTGTCTTGGGCCTTTTTTTCCCTCAGATATACTATACCGGAAAATATCAGAGCCTTGGTATCAAGCAAGGTGGACCCTCAGCAGGAAAGTGGGTGGAACTACCAGTGACCAAATCTCCCAAAATTGTTCAATTTTCAGTTGGACATGATGGCTCTCATGCACTGCTTGTGGCTGAAGATGGAAGTGTATTTTTTACTGGCTCTGCCAGTAAAGGAGAAGATGGAGAATCCAGTAAGAAAAACTAAAAATAACAATTGAGCTGTCACCAATAACAGGATGCCTGCTTTCACTTTTGAGCAAGAAGAAATACATTAATGGTAGCTAATGTATACCACATTTGTTTCGTTGTGTCACAGCTAAAAGTCGCAGACAACCTAAGCCCTACAAACCCAAGAAGATGATCAAATTAGAAACAAAAACAGCCGTGTACACAGCTTGCAACAACGGCAGTAGCAGCATTGTTACAAAGGACGGAGAACTGTACATGTTTGGGAAAGATGCCATTTACAGTGACAGCACATGTAAGCCACCTCTTATTATTTATTACAAATGATGAGAGGATGAGGAGCTTCTACCCCAAGGCCAAAAGACTTAAACCAGGCTCACTCCTGACATTCCCCTCCTCTGTTTATAAAGAGCACTGAATTTAATGTACGGTATGTGTTTGTATTATGTTTGATGGAAGGTACAATAAGAATTTCACTACATATTGTACTATTTGTATAAGTATGTGACAAGTTGAAAATTAACTTAAGATCCAAAATTAATCTTAATTGTCTTTCCTCATTTCAGGCCAGGTTACGGATCTGAAAGGCCATTTTGTAACTCAGGTTGCTATGGGGAAGGCTCACACCTGCGTGTTGACCAAAAGTGGAGAGGTCTGGACTTTTGGTGTCAACAACAAGGGTCAGTGTGGCAGAGACACTGGAGCTATAAGCCAGGCAGGAAAAGGTGGGTTCTGTACATTTAAATATAATTATGTACTTAATGTACCAATTTAATTTTTGTTTTGTCTACTTACACTACCTTTTATATTAGCATTTGGTGTGGAGAGCATGGCTACAGCAATGGATGAAGACCTGGAGGATGAACTAGAGGAGAAAGAAGAAAAAAGTATGATGTGCCAGCCCGGGATGCATAAATGGAAACTGGATCAGTGCATGGTCTGCACAGTGTGTGGGGACTGTACAGGCTATGGTGCAAGCTGTGTCAGTAGTGGGCGTCCTGACAGAGTACCAGGAGGGTAAGAAAGAATAAACATTTAGTTTTAAAATATTGCACATTGTAATCTGTAGTAGTATTTACTTAATTGAACTTTATTGTGTATATTGGAACAACTAAATCTTTTAAACCCCCCAGGATCTGTGGCTGTGGTTCTGGAGAGTCTGGCTGCTCAGTGTGTGGATGCTGTAAAGCTTGTGCCCGAGAATTGGATGGTCAGGAGGCAAGACAGCGGGGCATCTTTGATGCGGTGAAAGAAATGATTCCCCTTGACCTTCTACTAGGTATGACAAATGACACATTATTAATTAAAAAATAATTTATTAGTTACGCACCTTTGTAATTTGTTTTTAAAGATCCAATATGGCACAAAATAACTAAGCTATAAGTCATGTTAGAATGTTGTTACTTCTTCAAAAACATACCTGGAGTTGTCTTCTGTTTTATTTACACATGTTTGAATAATCCTTTATTATTAGTTTGACTATAGCTCAAAATGATCTGCTCCACCTGTGATATCATCAAGCGGTAATCTTCAAGTTAACGGCTCCCTTTTACCTTTTCTTTAGTAGAGACTGGAAATTGCAGGGCTGACATTATCCAAATGATTCTAGTGTAGGTGTATGGAAAAACCTTTTTTTTTTTTTTTTTTAACACAGTAGAGGTCACCACTAGGTACACTAGAAGTGTTTGTGTCAGAATTTGTATGCTAAACATGTTTGAATGAAACAAAACACAACTCTGGGGAAGTTTGTGATGAGGAAACAACATTAAAACATAGATCAAAAAAATTGCTTAATATGGACCTTTTAATACATATTGAATCTGTGCATCTGGTAAACCTTTTTCAGTCTTAACCCAGGCTCAGTATCAACACATTCTTATCATAATTTCTCAAAATCTGAACAAACTGCTCTGGAAAGTTATGTATGTTCCTGTCACCATTGCACTGTTGCTTTCTCTGCTTTTGTACCATTACTTCCAAATGAATGCAGTATTTATGGCTGTGTTACCTCTTATTTGATTTGTTTGTTTGTTAAAATCACTGCTTTTCTTTGCATCATTCCATTATTCATTGAAGTGTCTGCTCTGCTCTGTCTTCCCCCATTCTCCTCGACTGCATCTTGTCTGGCCTGCCTGTACCTCGGGTCTTTTGTATTTTAGCTGTGCCTGTCCCTCCCCCTCCAGGAGTTAACATTGAAGAGCACATCCAAATCCGTCAAGAAGAGAAACGCCAAAGGATCAACCGGCGACATCGACTTGAAGAAGGTCGAGGTATGGATACGTGCAGCAGTCCGTGATTGGACCAGTGTGCATACAGTAATGACCTGATTTTTCTTGCTTTAGCACGATACACCTCCACACTGTATATAAACATAGGCAGACAGAATTTGTAGGTGACGCTAACAGTACGCTTTACTGCTGTGTGAGCTTGGGTGTTGAACTTTGGTGACTTCCCCCTTGCTTGTGTTCATAAATTTTCAGTGTGCGTGCATTGTGGTGTAGTATTATCATGTGTTCTCTCCCATTTGTGTGCATTGTGCATGCATGTGAAAGTTTCTTTCTCCCTCAGGCCCTCTTGTTTTTCCTGGTCCCATTTTTATGAACCAGCGTGAGCAGGCCCTAGCCAGAATAAGACCCCTTCAGGCACTAAGGCATAAACGGGACAAGCACAAAGGTACTATGGTCTTCACTAATTCAATGGGTGCAGAGACACCCCTTTGACTCATCTCCCAATCTGGCTGTCCCGCCCACCTCCTTTCTCACTATCCAAGACCGGATTCTTTTTTCAACTGAAAAAAAAATACCTGTTAACAAAATAAATGTTAACACTACTGACAAGGATCTGCATATCTTATCAGGAATGATCTGTATTTATTATGATGTATCAGTTATGAATAATATACTACATTAGTGACTGAAATAAAATTTTTAGGGGTCTATTATGAGATTTTTCTTCACCCCAACTCATAAATCTTTATATAATGATTTGGCTCAAGATCCCATTAATCACTGTCTTTGCCTCATATACATAGGAATCATCGGAAAACTGAAAGTTGAGTTTTTTTAAAATATACTACTTTATGATCACTTTCACTTTTGTCTACAATAACTGTATTTGTGAGTGTCTGCCATTAAGTGCTGTCTTTAGTTTTTGTTCAAAAATTCTTATCAAGAATTTCAGCCAGCCATTCAGTGGTTAATGCCAAATATTTGTGTGTCTGAACTATATATTTGCTGGTAATAGTTGGGAAAATCTAATAAAAAAAAGTACAGTTACAACACATTTAAGCTGTGAGAGCCCCTTTGAAGTGTGCTTTATTATTAACAAAAAACTGTTGACGAAAACCTTTTCTGATGGAATTTCTTCCCAACTGTGCTTTGGTTCTCTTTTCCTATCGCTTCTTGGTCCTTCCACCACTCCATTTTTTTTCCCAGCAGTTTGCAGGAACAACAGTGGATTCACTTTCTCTACTATCTGAATCATTTTCACTTACTCTAGTATTTGCCCTACAGATGGGAGCAGTGAACGTGGAGAAAAGGATGCCAGCAAAATCACCACCTACCCTCCTGGAGCGGTGAGGTTTGACTGTGAGCTGCGAGCAGTTCAGGTCAGCTGTGGTTTCCACCACTCAGGTAACTTTAAATTTGTAAATTTAAAGTAATAAATTAGTAATGCTAAACAAATCTTCAATTATAAACATGGTATTATCATTCATGCCACAGTGGTTCTAATGGTAAATGGAGATGTCTACACATTTGGTTATGGACAGCATGGACAGCTTGGGCATGGTGATGTCAACTCCAGGTACATATGACTACTTAATTATTTAGTACAATAAAAAGCATTCAGAATCCAACTACATATTCTTAACAACTATGTATCCACTTTAGGGGATCGCCGACTTTGGTCCAGGCACTCCCAGGTCCCAGTGTCCAAGTGACAGCAGGCAGTAACCACACTGCTGTTCTTCTAATGGATGGACAAGTATTTACTTTTGGCAGCTTCTCGGTAAGAAATTTGCTAGATGTCTTTCATTTTTACTCTTGAATATGGCTTCAGCTATTTTGAGAAAGCATTATAATTTTCTTTCTATTTTTTTTTTTTTTTTTTTAAGAAAGGACAACTTGGCAGGCCCATACTAGATATGCCCTATTGGAACGCAAAGCCATCTCCAATGCCTAATATTGGGGCTAAATATGGACGGAAAGCTACCTGGATTGGTGCAAGTGGAGACCAAACCTTTCTGAGGATTGACGAGGCTCTTATTAACTCCCATGTACTCGCTACTTCAGAAATCTTTGCTAGTAAACATATAATTGGCCTTGTACCATCATCTGTGTCTGAGCCCCCTCCATTTAAATGCTTGCTGATCAACAAAATGGATGGAAGCTGTCGTACCTTTAACGACTCTGAACAAGAAGATCTTCAGGGATTTGGCCTTTGTCTTGACCCGGTCTATGATGTTATTTGGAGGTTTGAAGTCTTTGTTACCTATTGTGTCTTTGTTACCTATTGTCAGTAAGTCAGTGGATTAACATTAATTTGTCAATTCTATGATCATTTTCAGATTCTTGCCTGCCTCCAGAGAAATGTGGTGTTACAATGCCGTTATAGCTGACGCCAGAATGCCCACAGCTACAGATCTACAATCTCGTTGCAGCATTCTTAGCCCAGAACTTGCACTGCCTTCGGGGTCCCAAGCATCAACTACTCGTTCTCATGCAGCCCTTCATATTCTTGGTAACAAATAGTTTCTCCTTCTTCCTTCCAGAAATTAAACTGTACGAGATGTGAAAAATATATGTATCATTACTGTATTTACAGCAGCACCTCTTGGCTGGTAACTGTTTATCTTGGCAACCATGCATCAAATTAATAAACTAGTTATATCAAATGATTTAAATTCAACATAGTTATTAAAAAATACATTTGTTTCTCATATTGTGTACCCTAGGTTTGTACACTTCCTTGCATTATCATAGACATGCATATGAGGTTTGTTTTAATAGGCTGCCTGGACACACTGGCTGCAATGCAAGAGCTAAAGATGGGTATAGCAAGTGCTGAGGAAGAGACCCAGGCTGTAATGAAGGTCTACTCCAAGGAAGACTACAGTGTGGTGAACCGCTTTGAGAGTTAGTAGCAGTTTTGTGTTTAAAAAATACAATGCCCCAATAGTCTATTATTTACTTTTAACCCCAAAGTAATAAGCAATTTGTGCCTTATAAAGCATTGTTGCACTGTTTAAGGTCACGGTGGTGGTTGGGGCTATTCCGCTCACTCTGTTGAAGCCATTCGCTTCTGCGCTGATGCAGACATTCTGTTGGGTGGCCTGGGATTGTTTGGTGGACGAGGAGAATATACTGCCAAAATCAAGGTAACATTTCTGATGTACTTACAAGACATTCTTTCCATTAATGAGCTCAATAATACTTTTCTCAATTTTTGTTAAAGCTTTTTGAATTGGGACCTGATGGAGGTGATCATGAAACAGATGGAGATCTTCTTGCAGAGACAGATGTACTAGCCTATGACTGTGCTGCTAGGTAATTTCACTTACTCTATAGAGTTATAGAGATAAATTGATACAAGCTCTCTCTATCAATGTCTTGTTGCTTTTGTTACTTAGGGAAAAGTACGCCATGATGTTTGATGAACCAGTACTACTACAGCTTGGCTGGTGGTATGTGGCATGGGCTCGAGTGTCTGGCCCCAGTAGTGATTGTGGTTCTCATGGTCAGGCTACCATTACTACTGATGACGGGTAAATTAATATTTCAGTGCAATAGCTCAATTTCTTTCTCTTTTATACTTACTCAAGACAGTTTTTGAATAACATTTGTCCGCTTTTAGAGTGGTCTTTCAGTTCAAAAGTTCCAAGAAGTCAAACAATGGCACAGATGTTAATGCTGGTCAAATACCGCAACTACTGTACAGGTAACATATTGTGTATCTTAATTATAACATTTACATTCAGTGTTTTTCATGTTCAACCAATTCATTTGTATCTGATAACATTAGGCTTCCATCAAATGATGGCAATGCTTCTAAAGGAAAGCAGCAAACAAGTGAGCCAGTTCATATCCTTAAGCGCTCCTTTGCTCGAACTGTTTCTGTGGTAAGAAAGCTTGTATACAAATTGTGATTTCCAATGCATTAAGTTAACATTTGCTATAAATTTTTAAAATGTCTCTAGGAATGTTTTGAGTCCTTGCTGAGTATTCTTCATTGGAGCTGGACCACTTTAGTTCTAGGAGTGGAGGAGTTGCGTGGCCTTAAGGGTTTTCAATACACAGCCACCCTGCTGGATCTGGAGAGACTGAGATTTGTTGGCACATGTTGCCTTCGCCTTCTCAGGGTGTACATCTGTGAGATCTTTCCTATTGCAGGTAAATTTCTTTTTGATCACCATGCTATTTTCTCCACATAGAAAAAGTTGGTAATAAGTGGCAAAATGGCACCTATAGTAAATACTCATAAACTGTTTTCTTTTGTTATTTTGATTTTCAGCCAGCACAAAGGCTGTTGTGGAGGAGTCAAGCAAACTGGCAGAGTGCGTGGGAAAGACACGCAGTCTGTTGAAAAGAATCCTATCTGAAGGAATAGACAACTGCATAACCAAACTGGACAATGACCCCGAGGGGTATTTGTCTCAGCCCCTTACTCTGCTTGAAGCAGTGCTACAAGAGTGCCACAACACATTCACTGCCTGTTTCCATTCCTTCTACCCTACACCTGCTTTGCAATGGGCATGCCTCTGTGACCTGCTCAATTGCTTAGATCAGGTAATTTTCATAGTACTTTTGCAATGTAGGCTTACAATTAATAAATTAAAAATTTCTCCTTTTTCCAGGATATTGCTGAAGCAAACTTTCGCACATCTAGCAGCCGTTTGCTTGCCGCTGTTATGTCAGCTCTTTGTAACACATCTGTCAAGTTGACATCCATCCTGCCGATTGCATATGATGGTGAAGTGCTTCTCCGCTCACTGGTCAAACAGGTCAGCACAGAGAATGACTCTGCACTTGCCCACCGCTTTCCCCTGCTGGTAGCCCACATGGAGAAACTAAGCCATGTGAGTAGTTGAAGTGCTTTTGGCCCTTCAAAGTGTAAATTGTTGCAGAAGTTGATAGTTAATTTGTTTCATCAGACTGAAGAGAATCTAATGGGCATGACAAGTTTCCGGGAGGTGCTGGAGAAGATGCTGGTGATTGTTGTGTTACCAGTAAGGAAGAGCTTGAGGAAAGAAGTCGAGCTTTTTTCCCCACATTTGGTCTCAAACACCTGTGGCCTGCTTGCCTCCATAGTTTCTGAACTTACTGCCTCCGCCCTTGGCTCTGAGGTAAATATTACATTTTATGTTTTTTCTACAAATAAGACTAAAAAAAATAAAAAATAAAAATCTACATACAATTCACAGTCTAAAGGGAATTGGGCAGATTATGTCACCATAGTAACCAACATTTGGCAGCAACTCATGTTTTTTCCTCTGTCTGTTGTCAAGGAAACCATTGCTCTCTCCCAAAGTGCATGATGCAGAAATGTGACCAGCTTTTGTAATACTGTTTTTAAACTATGTACAGCTCTTGTACGTCAACAATAATTTCCCTGTATGCTGAACAGACATTATCTAGTGTGTTTATTTATATTGCGCTTTTCACAGAGACATGTCCCCAAAGATGCTTTACAGAGCATTATTTAGAGAGCATTATTCATTCACTCCATACCTGGTGGTGGTGGGCTACTGTTGTGGCCACAGCTGCCCCTCTGACCACCACCATCACTCACACACTCACCACTTTCATACACACTTTTCATACCCTGTGCATGTTTTTTGGGTTGATGGGGATGGCAGAGTTCCTGGAGAAAACCCAACCAGACATGGGGAGAACATGCAAACTCCACACAGAAAGGCCCAGGTCTATCTAACCACTTAGGAAACTCACTTGGGGTTTTCAAGTTTGTGCCTGTTATTTACCTTAGTTGTCTTCTTTTCTTCTAAATGTATTCCAACAGGTTGATGGGCTAAACTCACTTCACTCTGTCAAAGCATCTCCTAACCGATTCACTAAAACAAGCCAAGGTCGGAGTTGGAACACAGGAAATGGTTCTCCAGATGCTATCTGTCTGACCGTGGACAAACCTGGGGTTGTTTTAGTGGGAGTCTGTGTCTATGGAGGAGGAGGTATTCATGAGTATGAACTGGAAGTGCTCGCTGATGATGTAAGACTTTGTATTTGTAATAGTTCTGTTAGTCTTGCATTTGTACTAAATTGTCCATCACTGCATACTTTATATTGTATTTGTTTAGGCTCAGACTGAACATCCTGGCGATTCAGCTCATTCTCATAGGTGGACTTCACTGGAGCTGGTGAAGGGAACCTACAGCACAGATGATTCTCCCAGTGATATTGCTGAAATACGCTTGGACAAAGCTGTACCACTGAAGGTAGGTTGCAATGTTGGCTTAAACTTCACATTTAAGATTTTAAGATTTTGCAGTCAATAATGTGCCTTTTGCTGAATTTGTTGTGTTGCAGGAAGGGGTGAAATATGCTGTTCGCCTGCGAAACTATGGCAGTCGTACAGCTAATGGCGATGGGGGAATGACCACAGTGCAGTGTTCTGATGGTGTGTCCTTCACCTTTAGTACATGCAGTTTGAGCAGCAATGGGACCAATCAAACGCGAGGACAGATCCCACAGATTCTGTACTACAGGTAAAAAGCATTTAGATTAAACTTTAACTTAATGTTTATACAGGATTGATTTTTACACTGTTCATAGGAGTGAATATGATGGAGATCTCCAGTCACAACTTCTCAGCAAAGCTAATGAAGAAGATAAAAACTGTAGTAGAGCTCTCTCTGTGGTCAGTGCTGTGGTGAGGGCAGCAAAAGACCTTCTCCATCGAGCGTTTGCTGTTGATGGTGAGTGTCATTAAGCTAATGGACATATAAATATTTCATCACTACCAATAAATTAAAAAAGAATAACAATTTCTTCTGTTGTACAGCTGATGATATTCCAGAACTTTTGAGTTCCTCTAGCCTGTTTTCTATGCTCCTACCTCTCATCCTGGCTCATATTGGACCTGTTGCAGCATCTGTGCCAAAGGTATGAGGTTTATACTGATTGGTAAATGAGCATTTTGATAATTTATTCATTTTTGGATAATGTATTAACTTATTTTTGCACTTTAGGCTGCTGTTGAGGTTTTTGGCCTTGTCCAAGAGTTGCTTCCCGCCGTTTCTGCGCTTAACCAAAAATATGCTCCACCCAGCTTCAATCCCAACCAGTCCACTGACAGCACTACTGGCAACCAGCCTGAGCAGGGGCTTTCAGCTTGTACAACCTCTAGTCATTACGCAGTGATTGAAAGTGACCATCCATACAAGCAAGCTGGTGTCACACAGTATAAGGTAAACTAGATCTAATGGATAACTTTATGTGAAAGTCATGATTTCCATCTTTGAACTGTTTCTCTCTACCCTACCATCTATTATAGCATAAATATATATTATATGTACTATATACTGTATTACTTTATTCATTGTATATTTTTGCTACTGTGTCCAGGTAATTTCCTTTCTAGGTCAATAAAGGCTGTCTAAACTAATGTTAGACCAACTCTGTAGAAATGGATACAACATTTTAAATGAATGTTTGTTTTTAGGTGTCATTCCCTGACTGTGTACGCTGGACTACTGTTGAGTTTGATCCTCAGTGTGGCACAGCACAGCCAGAAGATGTCCTCCGCCTTCTTATTCCCAGCCGAATCCTTCACCTGGCCAGCCTTGGGGGCAAACCTCTAATTCATGACACCATCAACACATGGACTGAACTTAAAAAGTTTTCTGGCTCCACGGGATGGCCAACAACTGTGCTTGTACTTCCGGGTAAAAACTTTTTTTTTTTTTTTCCCAAGTCGTCATACATTTTATTGTCTCTATTGATTCATTGCTAATTATTTAATTTTCTCACAGGAAATGAAGTCTTATTTTCACTAGAAACTGCATCTGATTATGTAAAGGATGAAAAGGCTTGTTTCTATGGATTCAAATGTATTGCAGTGGGGTATGAATTCAATCCTGGTCCAGATGAGGTAAAAACTACATTATTCAATAACTCATTAATAAAATGACAAGAACCACTGTGACTATCTATAACTTACTGTTGTAGGGCATTATCCAACTAGAGAAAGAGCTGGCTTACTTGGGTAGTGTGTGTGCAGCAGCTCTGATGAAGAAAGACCTTGCCCTTCCAATTGGTAGGAATGTATTGTTGTGGAGAGATCTACAAATGTTGTTAATTATGTTATATTTTTTTATTTAGGTAATGAGCTAGAGGAAGATCTTGAGATACTTGAGGAAGCATCTCTTCAAGTAAAGTGCTTTTTTAATTTACCTGATAAAATTGTTGTTTCTTTGCTTTACAATATTGGCTTGTATTTGCCAGGTGTGTAAGACACACTCTGGAATCTTGGGGAAAGGCTTGGCTTTGTCTCACTCACCAACGATTCTCGAAGCCCTGGAGGGAAATCTGCCTTTGCATCTCCAAACCAATGAGCACTCTTTCCTCGAAGATTTCATTACATGTGTACCAAATTCAAGTGGAGGACGCTTGGCCAGGTATACAAGGAACTATTAATGTTACAGTAAAATTATGTGTTTATTTAGCACTTGTTAAAGTGCAGGTCATAGAAACGGGTATGACAACCAAACAATGAAAATGAACAGTGAACAGTATGAACAGTAGGTAGTTCTCATGTAGTGGTAGAAGCAAAACAGGTGTTTGAAGAATGCCTTTTGAAATTATTGTGTCTTTTTCTTGAATCAATATATTTATATATGGGTCTTTTTCTTGAATCAATATAATTCACAATGATGAATGACTACAACATTTTGTCTTTTATTGCCAGATGGCTGCAGCCAGACTCATATGCAGACCCCCAGAAGACATCCTTGATACTAAACAAAGATGACATCCGCTGTGGATGGCCCACTACTGTTGTTGTTCAGACCAAAGACCAGTATGGTGATGTGGTTCATGTACCCAACATGAAGGTAAAGAAATTGTTTAATTTAAGTTAATCAACCATGCAGTATTACACTAAATTGCCCCTTGTGTTTGTATTTCAAGGTGGAGGTAAAGGCAGTACCAGTGTCACAAAAGAAGTCTGTACAGCCCGAAAATATGAAGAAGTTGCAGAAGCTTCCTGGGGGATCCTCTCCATCATCTTCTGGGCCTGATCTGACATTTGGAGGGTTACCGATGCCAAAGTTAGAGGCCACATATGAACCAATGATTGTAAAGGAGGCCCGATACATCGCTATAACAATGATGAAGGTTAACTCAGTGCTATTTAGGGTCTTTAATGAATTAAGGGATCTCGCAATTTAACTACCCCCCTTTTACAGGCGTATGAAAACTACTCTTTTGAAGAACTGCGCTTTGCTTCCCCTACTCCAAAGAGGTAAGTGAATTACAATCAGAACACTTAGTGAGGTACTGGGTTCTTATTGATTTGCTTCTACTTAGACCCAGTGAAAACATGCTGATTCGTGCCAACACTGATGGGACCTATAGTGCCAACTGGACTCCTGGAGCTGTGGGTCTCTACACAATTCATGTTACCATTGATGGGATTGAAATAGGTAAATTTATTCAAAGGTTATGTTTTTCATTAAAGAAAACTCTAAGTTTGTTTTGATGGTAAACTCTGCTATGTGGTATTTAATTACAGATGCTGGTTTAGAAGTGGAGGTCAAAGACCCTCCAAAGGGCATGATACCTCCTGGAACTCAGATGGTAAAGCCAAAAGCTGAGCCTCAGCCCAGCAAAGTAAGCAGCCCATACAAGCAACCTTGTCAAAGGTGGTTTTAAGCAGTTGGGACATAATTCGATTGGTTCAATTATATAATACTGCTAACTCTTTATACGCAATGACAACTGATGTCAACTTTCAATGTGTCTGGTGCTGTAAACTGCTGCTTAACTGTACTCTGCGGAGCTTCTCACCGTCTCTCATCTCACCTTTGCTTCTCTCAGGTCCGCAAATTTGTTTCTAAGGACAGCGCAGGTCTGCGTGTGCGTAGTCACCCCTCCCTGCAGAGTGAACAGATAGGCACAGTGCATGTCAATGGCACTATCACTTTCATTGATGAGGTAACTGATGGGACCAAGAGATGTACAGTAGTATATGGTGTCACTGATTGTTTGTGTTTTCCTTATCTTTGTTGCTTCACTTGCTTTCAGGCACCATGAGATGATAAGAGAATTCAAAACAAAATTTCATTTTCTACTAATTTGACCCAAAATGTTTTCTGTAGCCTCAGGTGCCGTGTGTATGTGACTTCTATTAGTAACAAGTGGAATGGCTGTTTTTCTCTCAGATCCACAATGATGATGGTGTGTGGCTCAGACTCAATGATGAAACGGTGAAGAAGTATGTCCCAAGCATGAATGGGTACACTGAAGCATGGTGCCTCTCTTTTAACCAGCACTTGGGCAGGAACCTTCTGGTCCCGACTGACGTAAGTAAAAGCCTCTGAGCAATCAGACTCTTATTCAGATTTTATGGTAAAGGTTCCTGTGGTCTTTTCCTCAGAAACTCAAGCAAAGATAAATAGTTTTGATGATGGTTGTTTCTGCCTGACGCTCACTGTGTCTTCATAGTACAGCAATCTAAGGGTGCATTCACACTTGTCCTTGGTTTGGTGCAGTTTAGTTCTGATGTAAACTTTGGTCCTGTTGTAGTCCTGGTTTAGTTCCAATTTGGATGTGATGTAAGTGTAAACGCACCCTAAGATCATCAAATATGGCTTGTTGCGGTGTTCACTTGCATGAAAGGATCTACTGACAATGTACTAACCAACTGACAGGAACAGAACAGAGGGTTGCATGCATTTATTCTATGCGGTCACAAATTTATTTAAGGAAAACTTGCTTAAAGGCCTTAAAAGACATTGCAATAAACCCAGTTGGCATTTAACAAAAGGGCATTTATTTTCTGTTGTCTTAGTGGCATTGTGTTGTTGTTCTCCTCATGGCTTTTTCACTCGCAAACATGGACAGTTGCTCTTAGCAGTATGGAAACCCTTAACTCCATGCCATAAAAAACACCATAAAAGTTACATCTAGTAGACGATACTAGACAACTTTGGGAATTTGCAGTTGTGTTTAACATGGCAAAATAGCATCACAGTGCAATGAAGTGGAAAGTGGTTTTCTGTCATGGAGCAGTCACTTTGAAGTTTTGGTAATCTATTTCTTACCTAGGGATGGGTACTCAAAACTAGTGCTTTGTCGCAATAACAATGGTCTATTTGGACCAGCTCACTGCACTGCACTGATGCTGGTATAGTTTTTCATTTCCAGCATTTGGCCTATTCATTATTGATGTAATAAGACTAATGATCGATGTTGGCCCAGAATATCTAAAAGTTTGAAATTTTATCATCCAAAGCAATTTGGTAGTTGCTTTATATGCTCTGCACTGGCATCACATAAAATTTCTCTTTCCTAAGATGGGTACCCTGCATGTGACTCACTTTGACCATGCACAATATCTGGCTTTCTCTGTGCTTTGCTCTTCTCATCAAACTTAGATTCTAAAATGGTCTACTGCTGTTTTGTAATATGTAGCCAGATGTATTGGATCTCTTCAATGAATTCAAATAATGTTCAGATGTTTCAAAAAGCTATTGATATTAATTAATGTATTTGTATATATTTTAATAGTTTTTTCACTTAAATGTTCTATTATTAGGACTTTTATTTTATTTTCAGTAAGAGCAGGAATATTTTTTAAAATCTTAACGATACCCATCCCTATTCTCTCTGGCTCTGTAATTTTCTCCTTGCATTGAGATGCCTTATTTTAACATGAAGTCTCAGTCTGAACAGCATGACACACTACTACATTAGTCAAATGGGGAATTTTTTTGGAAGTTTATTTTGAAGTTATTCAATATTTTGTATCATGGATCACAGATAACTAAACTAGAACAAACTGTAGATACTGTGAGCTGCCTTTTTTCCTTCTAGGTTTGTTGTTGTGTATAATATTTTTTTCTTCGCCAACTGTGCAGTCTTATCTCCACCTTTATAAATTATTTCAAAATAATAATTTACATTCTTCCAAAAAAATACATCTGGTACATATCCCCAACTCTTCCCTTTTCATTTTTGAATCAACCACTGTTTCTTGACTTTCTTACAATCTGTTGCTTAGAATGTCTTTAACGCTAGCCAAGGAGTCAGGGATATCGGCTTTTTGTCATGGACACCCTTATCTATATTTCCCCCACAGGTGAGTTATGGAATTAAGGGAAATGTAGCTTGACTTTCTTGTATAACTTCAAATGTATAGTTTTGCTTGTCTTTTTAAACCCTTGTGACTGTGTAGTCTCATCACACAGTATGAATAATTGCACGGTTCAGTCACAGTTGCATGGTTGCCTGTTTTTTTTTTTTTCTTTTTTCAGTCCTTTGTTAAAAAGAAAACACAGCACAACAACTAATGGTAACAAAATGTATTTAATGTTGCATGGGGTCAGATTTGCATGAGGTTTTCTTTACACTGTGTGCAGTCCTGCATTCTTTTGTATCATATGTTCCTGAGATATTAGTGACATAAAAACCTTTGCATCTACAGTTATGATGTGCAAAATAATAGAAATCTTATTACTACTAAAATTGTTCAGCAATGGAGGCAGGTTTGGAGCACTATGGTCAATTTTGGAGGTTCTGAAATGAACAAGTGCACACATTTAATACAGTATTTCATCTTCTCACTTCTCTTTGGCAAATTTTCTACATCTTGGTTGACATCCATTTCTTACCTGTTACAGGAGGTCAGGGGCCAGTCGGAGGAGAACGTAAAGGAGGTGAGCAGCTGCCCTTCCCACGAAGCCCCCATTCGGGTGCAGAGCAGGGCAGGGCAGGGCGGCGGCCCAGGGCTTTATAAGGTAGTGAAGACCGGCCCTTCTGGTCACAACATCAGAAGCTGCCCAAACCTTAGGGGTATCCCCATTGGAATGTTAGTACTTGGCAACAAAGTCAAGGCAATAGGCGAGGTACGCACTCACCCCAAAAATGCATCGTTTTCATGGCTTGAGTAACTTCATAATCAAAAATGTAGAAGTGCAGTGGCTGTTGTGCTCTTGGGTGTAATTTAATAGTGCTAAATTGGGTGCTGTGGTTGGTATGTTTCTGTCTTTTATGACTTTTCTTGCTTTTTTCCTTGCTGGGATTCACTTTTGTCTCTTCAGGCTTTATAACTAATAATAGTTTGTCTATTAATCCATTACACTTTCAGGTTGTCATTTGAGCTGGCAGAACACTTCTTCTGGGAGTCTGATTGCAAATTCCAGGGGCTATTGTCCACACTTTATTTCTTGCCCTTTTTAACAATAGTTCAATAACTAGGTACAGTGGACTTTATTTCACCTTGTAATAAGATGTAAAACTGCACTGTGGGATCTGATTATTGACTGCTTTGGTGTGTCATGCTGTTCAACAATTTTATTTTGGGAGACTGCAATAATTATTTAATCCATGTTTTTCGGTTTGTTTGTGGTCATTGAAATTCATACTCTTACAATCACTGAATTGAGATTTATTTCTAAGTGGCATAGGAGCAATCTTGTATATGCTGATTTGTGTGTAACTCTTTGAAAACTGTGAGTGCATGTGAGTGATCAACAGTAATATGACCTGTACTCTGTGTTCTATTGATCTACTTGAATGAGGTGAATGGGCTTGGTTTTGCCTGTACTTGATAAAAATGTGTGAGAATGGATAAAGAGTGTTGTTTATGCATTAGGTGGTCAACTCAGAGGGAACATGGATACAGCTGGATAAGAATAGCATTGTGGAGTTTTGTGAAAGTGATGAAGGAGAAGCCTGGTCATTGGCAAGGGACCGAGGAGGAAATCAGTACCTCAGACACGACGAGGGTAAGTAGTGTTCTTTTGTACCGTAAATTCCGGACTACAGCGCGCACCCGATTAAGAGCCGCATACTCAGATTTATGAAGAAAAATCAATTTTGTAATTATATGAGCCGCACCATATTATAAGCCGCTGGCCAAAGACTAGGCGGGGTGTTTGCTTCTGCGTCCCCGACGCCTGGAGCGCCTCCGGGACGGGCCGCGGACGCGGTCCCCCACTGAACTCTGGGGACGGACTCGCTCACTGGTGACACTTGGGACACACACGCGCCACAGGCACTTACACACCTTCACACACTTGGGACACATACACACCTTGGCGCTCTGGGAATAAACCACCCTCAATGTTCATCTCGGTAGCGATCGCTTTAGCCTTCAGTCTGATTTGTACAGTGGAAACACCACGGCCGCCTGCTCTTTGCGTGTTAACCCAGTCCTCCAGAAAGTTTTCAAGCTCAGGCCATCTGCTATGGTTACCTCTGAAAGCTTTGGTTGTCTTTTTACACTGGCTCAGTTCTTCTTGCTGGAGCCTCCACCTTCGCACCATCGACTTGTTTATGCCAATTTTACGGGCAGCAGCTCGATTTCCTTCTTTAACTGCCAGAGTGATCGCTTTTAGTTTAAAAGCTGCATCATATGCTTTTCGTCTGGTATTCTCCATGTTGATGAGGGTTAGCAGAAAGACTGAAATAAGGAAGTTGTGATTAATCATACAATTTCATTGGACCTCAGTGAACTACGTATTCATTTTATTGGTCCATGTTTTTCCCGCGATGGAAAAAAAAAAAAAAAAGCCGCTTCATATTACGAGCCGCAGTGTTGAAAGTGTAGAAAAAAAGTAGCGGCTTGTAATCTGGAATTTACGGTAATTTTTGTCCTGTTAAACTGAAGATCGATTTGTGATTTTTTTTTTTTTTTTTTTTTAACAGAACAAGCTCTTCTTGAGACACAGACTCCACCCCCCAGCCCTTTCTCTGTGCAAGCGTTCAACAGATCCACAGCCTCAAATGGAGCCCAAGGCTTTGACTATGGGATCTCCAACAACAAAGGTAAAGCCTACATATCACTGAAGGATCTGCTTTTAACTAGCCTTTTGATTTCCATCTTTTCCCTTTTACATGTTTTATCAGTATCAGGTTTTCAAAGATCACTTTCCTTTTTGACAACTCTGCAATGCAGCTTATGCTTTTCATTCTTCTGTCATTTGTCTTGTTTTCTTACTAGATACATATAATACACAAAAACAAATCTAATTTTATATATATTTTAAATTATTTGCCTAGATCCAATGAAAAGACAGCAAAACTTAGACCAAACAGACCTTTTCAGCAAAGTTGAGAACAGATTTCACCTTAAGTGAGATTTTTTACTTTTTTCACAGTCCATTCCCACTTAACTAGGGCTGTAAGCATATGTCCACTTTACGTTGTACTTGGTGACATTAAAGCAGCAGCATCAGTAGCAACTGTTACAACGCTGCAGCTGACCTTCTTACTTGACTCGTCAAGTAAAGATTGTTTGTTTTTAAATTCTCATTTTACACATCATTTCAGTTGTGCACAAGAACTGAATGATTGCCATCGAATGACCCTCATTGCACTAAAACCTCGGGCCTAGTTGAAGCTGTAGTTGTTCCACCTCCTTTGTCTCCTGTTTGCAGGTGACCGGTTGAGTGCCATACTGAATTCCATTCAGTCTGGGCCTTTCCTCTCAGCAGCTCCCTCTTCCTCCATTTTTGAACAAGCTGCCCAAACTCCCTCCTCCTCCTCTTCCTCCCTTGTCCACAGTCCATTTGTGTTTGGACAGTCCCCCTCCCAACTGTCTCAGCCACAACCACAGCTTCTCAGTAAGTCTGTCGTGCCTTTTGACAGTTCCTGCTTGGAAAGTCCACCTGAGATTTAGGTCATCTAAATGTTGATTTGAATTTTGTTGTTTGTTTCGTAAGATAATACCATGATATTTAAAATAATAATTTTTATCATTTGTAAGATTATTATGATTTAATTATAATAATTATAATTTCCCGTTCCTAATTTTCCTTCCTGCAAGTATTGTTTCTTAAATTTAGTCCGCATACACCCCTTTTTTAATCATACCACCTTTCCAGCCCAGGCATTCACTGCAGAAAACTATTTTGCCCCTGAACGACAATTTAGGTTCTTAAACGTCACAAGAAAATAACTTGACCCATCCCTTAAGACTAAACAAGCTGCTAAAAATTTCATTATTAACAACCTACCTCTTTTCTACATTAAATATCTTCTTTTTTTTTCTGACATATTTTATTTCCTGAACAAGTTTACTTCACATAACATTGTTAAGTGTCTTGTGTCTCTCAAACTTATATTTTGGTTTTCTGTTCTATTCCCTTGTTTTCTTCTTGGTGTTTCTTAACTCTTCTCATGTCTGTCTTGGCCTTGTACATTTCATAGCGTTGTTCATGGCTCACTTGCCCTCTTTCAGCTATAGATGGTTCATCTCGCAGCCTTGCTTCTCGTGATCGTGTGCACAAAAACTCTGTGTCTGTGGCTGGGCATGGTACTGCTCTCTCATCTCTCGCTTTAAAGCAAAAGGGTGGGTAATTGCATGATGTGATCTAGACCAGACTTGTCAGAGGGTGGAATAAGGGGTAATATGGGGCAATAATTGACAGGGAAATGTGTCATTTTAGCACATATTTTAAGACTGGGCTGGAATCCATCTTTCATCAGCCTAAGCTTTTTCATTTATCTCAAACCAAAAATAATAGGTCTCTGCATATGTTTTGCTTTTTAATCATACTTGTTTATCCATTACATTTATTGCTTGCCATTGCAGTAAATGGTACTTACAACTTATCTAACTCTTTGTAATATATAATCTTTAGGTGAGCGTGGAAATCTTATGTCCGGAGCCAGGCCTATGTCTCCGTCATCCAAACACCGACTGGAAAATCGCTCCCCAAAACAGGAGAGCCGTGGAAACCGTGTGTCCGAACAGACCAGGATGAAGACTGGGGAGGGTGCACTTTCAGCTAGTGAAGCTCTTATTTTAAGATCAGACACGGCTAAACTGAGGTCAGACACACACAGTCGCTCTCACTCACCGAACCACAACACTCTACAGGCTTTAAAGGCAGACGGCAGGACTCCAGGACTCCGTGCAGAATCACCAAACCCTGGGTCTCGCTCCACATCCCCCAAACAGAAAGGATCATCCTCATCTGGAAGGTCTAGTCCTTCTTGCACTTCTCCTCAGCAGAACTCTGTATCTCCTCATGACAAAAACCTCCCTTCTAAAGTTAGCCCTTCTTCCAAATCCCGCCTGGATCCTCCTAGAGAAAGATCGAAGTCAGACTCGTATACCCTGGATCCTGACACCCTTAGGAAGAAGAAAGTTCCTCTTACAGAGCCCCTTAGGGGCAGATCTACCTCACCCAAGCCTAAACTGTCCCCTAAAGATCCAAATAAGGGTATGATAGGTAATGTAGAAAATCGTATCCCCTCTTCTCAAGTTACCCAGGAAAACCTGCATAGTGAAGTTGTGGAGGTGTGCTCTTCAAGTACTCTTCTCTCTAATGATGATACAAATGATGAAAATGCAGATGATGGTTCTTGCAAGGTGCACTTTAGCATTGGCAAAGCTCCAGTCAAAGAGGAACAGGAAAGTCGCTCATCTCCAAAGGTCAGTCGCAAAACCTCCAGCAGACACACACGGCCTAAGAAGGACAAATCTGGACCCTTGTTTAAAGCTGAAAGCTCTGCAAGACTTGCAGAACCGGCAAAACAAGCGATGTCACCGTCTGTGGCCGAATGTTCACGCGCAGTCTTTGCAGCATTCCTTTGGCATGAGGGTATTGTACATGATGCCATGGCCTGTTCATCTTTTCTCAAGTTTAACCCAGACTTAACCAAAGAGCATGCCCCAATTCGTAACTCTCTCGGAGGACAAGGGGCTGAGGAGAAGGAGAGCAAACTAAAGAACCGACACTCTTTGGAGATATCATCTGCACTGAATATGTTTAACATAGCTCCTCATGGCCCAGACATATCCAAGATGGGTAGCATCAACAAAAACAAGGTACTCTCAATGTTGAAGGAACCACCGCTGCCAGAGAAATGTGAAGATGGAAAAGCTGATGCTGTTTCGTATGAGATGACCTCTCATACTTCTATGAGGGCAAAGTCAATTTTACCCCTGACATTACAACACTTAGTTGCTTTTTGGGAAGATATATCAATGGCTACGATCAAAGCTGCCACCCAAAACATGATATTTCCAAGCCCAGGTTCAAGTGCCATCCTTAAAAAGAAGGAACATGAAAAAGACAGTAAAAAAGCAAAGAAGGAGAAGAAGAAGAGGGAGAAGGCTGAGGTGCGCCCCAGAGGGAATCTGTTTGGAGAGATGGCACAGCTCGCTATGGGTGGGCCAGAGAAGGACACCATCTGTGAGCTGTGTGGAGAATCACACCCCTACCCTGTCACCTACCATATGCGACAGACCCACCCTGGTAAGACCATGAAGAAATAAACTCAATGTTGACACAACTTACTGTTTCTAAGATACAATTTTCTCATGTCTTTCACAGGCTGTGGCCGCTATGCTGGTGGTCAAGGGTACAACAGCATTGGTCACTTCTGTGGTGGTTGGGCGGGAAATTGTGGAGATGGAGGCATTGGAGGTAGCACCTGGTACCTTGTGTGTGATCGCTGTCGGGAAAAATACCTGAGAGAGAAACAAACTGCTGCTAGAGAAAAGGTAGCTTTATGTTAAATATTTAAAAGACGCAATTATCCACATGACTTTAATAATCATAACATTAATACATTTCATTTTACTTAGGTGAAGCAGTCAAGGAAGAAACCATTACAGGTTAAAACCCCAAGGGCTTTGCCCACAATGGAGGCTCACCAGGTCATTCGGGCAAATGCTTTGTTTCTGCTGTCACTGAGTAGCGCTGCAGAGCCCAGCATGCTTTGCCATCACCCGCCCCGACCTCCACATGCACAGTTGCTTCCCAGCCTCAAGGAGGGTGTGTCTGAGGAAATGCCAAACAAAATGGGATGTCTCTACCTTCAGACACTTGCCAGGTCACTATTACGTTTTCAATGTTTTTAAAATACACCACAATTTCTGTGACCGTGAATAACCTTGTTAGTTTACACAATACAGGCAGCACACTGAAAACTTTGGGGGTTATCAGGATGATAACCTTTTCCAAGATGAAATGAGGTATTTGCGCTCCACCTCTGTCCCTGCCCCCTACATCTCAGTCACACCTGATGCCTGCCCTAATGTGTTTGAGGAACCAGAAAGTAACATGAAATCAATGCCCCCGAGGTAAATGATTCAAGCAACTTTTTTCCCATGCCTGCATCAAATGCTTAGTTGAGACTAAAACTTTTGTCTTTCAGTCTTGAGACCAGTCCAATTACTGACAGCGATACAGCTAAGAGGACGGTGTTCCAGAGGTCATACTCAGTTGTAGCTTCTGAGTATGATAAACAACACTCTCCATCACCAGCTCGGGTTAAGGCTGTGCCCAGACGCAGAGTGCACAGTGGTGATGCAGGTAGGCTATTCTGTTGGTAATCTATATAACAATAATGTATTATATTCTGTATGTGTGTAACATTGTCCCACTCTGTCTGAAATAGAGGTAGGATCTTCCCTGTTACGACACCCCTCTCCTGAGCTGTCCAGGCTAATTTCAGCTCATGGCTCCCTCAGTAAAGGAGAGAGAAATTTCCAGTGGCCTGTCTTGGCTTTTGTTATTCAGCACCATGACCTTGAGGGACTGGAAGTGGCAATGAAGCATGCTTTGAGGAAGTCTGCCTGTCGAGTTTTTGCCATGGAGGTATTCTTTCTAAAATTCCCTTTTGCAAATTTTGATGTATAACATCAAAATCGGGTAAAAATAATAATAAAGTCATAAAGAGTGACGTTTTTGTTTGAATGGTCCGTAGCCTTACTGCTTATTTTGAACAATGATGAACAAATAATTGTCTGCAATTGTCACTGGGACATTCTCATTTAACTACCTGCCTGGTTGAATAATAATGTTACTTCTACATAATTAACATTCGACAAAACTTTAAATTAATAATCAAATTTTTCCCCCCTCAAATAGCTGTTGTATTTCTCAGGTGCTAAGGACATCTTCTGAAAGAAAAGTCAGATATTGTCTTTTAAGATTAAAAGGTTCTGAAATTTTTTTTTCTTCCCCCACTTTTAGGCTTTCAACTGGCTACTGTGCAACGTGATACAGACCACATCTCTACATGATATACTCTGGCATTTTGTGGCGTCTCTCACACCATCTCCTTTTGAGCCTGAAGATGAAGAGGATGAGGAAAACAAAGGCAACAAGGAAATTGTGGAACAGGTGAATAATGGATAAAATGACACCAAAAAAAAAAATGACACCTTAAAATTGGTTAAAGCATAATTTGCTCATATCACATTTGTTTTGTTTTTTTACATAGCAGGAAAGGGACCTGGGTGTCTGTGAGCATCCTCTATCAGACATCGTCATTGCTGGAGAGGCTGCTCACCCTCTTCCTCACACCTTCCACCGGCTCCTCCAGACCATCTCTGACCTCATGATGTCCCTTCCCAGTGGTAGCTCACTTCAGCAAATGGCTCTCAGGTCTATATCATTTTTTTCATTTTGACCTGTTAAATGTATTCATGGTTTCTTAGTCCTTCCAAAGCAGTGTTTCACATTAATAGCGGGGACTATGATGGCCCCCCATAGTCTACAAACAAACTGAGCAAAAATTGGTAAAACAAATGATACATTATGTTTGTAGTGTTCTTATGAACATAGAGGTAAGTATATTCAATCAGTAGTAGCCATTTAAACACCAAAATATATAAATAAATAAAATAAACAATTTCTAGACTGTTTATGCCACCGTAGTCTTGGTATCAATCTGTGGGAAACATTGCAAAGGCATGTTATAAATGTATGGATCTCTATTTTAGGTGCTGGAGTCTTAAATTCAAGCAGTCAGATCATCAGTTCCTTCACCAAAGTAATGTTTTTCATCACATCAACAACATATTGTCCAAATCGGATGATGGGGACAGTGAGGAAAGCTTTAATATCAGTGTGCAATCTGGCTATGAAGCAATGAGTCAGGTATGGCTTATGATTAGACTCAATTGTCCTGTAATTTATCCAACACATATGTAATAAAATAGTTTATGTTACAGGATCTGTGCCTGGTCACTTGTCTAAAAGACCTAACAAGTGTTGTAGATATGAAGACATCTAGTCGCCCAGCCATGATTGGAAGTCTCACTGATGGATCCACAGAGACTTTTTGGGAATCTGGAGATGAAGATAAGAACAAAACCAAAAGCATTACGATTAGCTGTGTCAAAGGTATAAATGCTTCAAATGTGTCTGTACACGTGGACAACTCCAGAGATATTGGGGTGAGAAAATAACAATTAAGTTAATTGTTAAATAATAAAGATTCTATCCACATAAGAAGAATTGTTTTCATGCATTTATTTTTGTGATTCCCAGAACAAAGTCACATCAGTTACATTCCTGTGTGGAAAAGCGATTGAGGACCTCTGCAGGATAAAACAGGTATTACTTTTAACTGTTACTAGGAACTCCACATCTATTTGGAAACAGAGATGAGTAGTTACTAGTTCAGTGGTTCTTAACCTGGGTTCGATCGAACCCCAGGGGTTCGGTGAGTAAATCTCAGGGGTTCGGCAGGGGTCAAGACTCACATATGATTTGTGATTTCACATATGATTTGTGATGACACGCCCCGTTTGGCCGTTATTGGCTGCAGGAAATTTTGTGTGCGCAATAGTCTTGTGACTGTCGTGATGGTACATCGTGTAATTTCTTTCTTTATATATTTTATAATATTTTCCCTTCATACTAAAAAAAGAAAGTGGTCAGACAAATATGTGCAATATGGATTCACCAATAAAATATATATACCTATGTTTTGAATTTGAAAAAAACTTTTTTTTTTCCAATTAAAAAGGGTTCGGTGAATGCGCATATGAATCTAGTGGGGTTCAGTACCTCCAACAAGGTTAAGAACCACTGTACTAGTTAGTAGAAATTCTGATAATATGCAGGAACAATTTCCACAAATTTCCTTTATTGCCATTTCTTTTTTTTAGGTTGACCTTGACTCTCGACACATGGGCTGGGTGACTAGTGAGCTTCCTGGCGGGGGTCATCATGTGATCAAAGTGGAGCTGAAAGGCCCAGAAAACACACTGAGGGTTCGACAGGTGAAGGTTCTTGGGTGGAAAGAGGGCGAGAGCATCAAGATCCCAGGACAAGTGTCGGCCAGTATGGCCCAACAGAAGAACTGTGAGGCAGAGACTCTTAGGGTGTTTCGCCTCATCACCTCCCAGGTTTGTCACAATAGCTTTTATTACAAAACTGCCAGCATATGTACAGTAAAATGGTAAAATATTATCTACTGGAGAACATATGAACACATTTCCTGCTTATCTTCAATTAGGTATTTGGAAAACTCATTTCTGGTGATGCTGAACCAACTCCAGAACAAGAGGAGAAAAACCTCCTATCATCTCCTGAGGGAGAGGACAAGGTCTGTTTCTGATTGAAGTGTTTTAGAAACTTTGTTCATCTTTTAGTTAGTCAGTCATAGTTAATGATCAAACTTTAAATTTTTTTACAGGCACCTTCTGATGCAGATCTTAAAGAGCACATGGTTGGCATCATATTCAGCAGAAGCAAGCTCACTAATCTCCAAAAACAAGTAAATATTCAGGTCCTATAAGTATGCCCTTTTCATCTTCACACAGCATCTAACTGGTAAAATTTCCTGAATAGGTGTGTGCACATATCGTTCAAGCTATTCGTATGGAGGCCACACGAGTCAGGGAGGAGTGGGAGCATGCCATCTCCAGTAAAGAGAATGCCAATTCTCAGCCCAGTGATGATGATGCTTCTTCAGATGCCTACTGCTTTGAGCTCCTGTCCATGGTCCTGGCTCTCAGTGGCTCTAATGTGGGCCGCCAGTATCTAGCACAACAGCTAACTCTTATGCAAGATCTTTTCTCACTGCTTCATACCGCCTCTCCACGAGTACAGAGACAGGTGGGCTAGTTTTGTTTATTTGTTTCTAAGGGCACCATGTGGACGTTTGACTATGTTTTACACAGTTCTCTTGTATTACTATTAGGTGACATCATTACTTAGACGGGTACTACCTGAGGTGACCCCAGTACGGCTGGCCAGCATTATTGGAGTGAAGGCTCTGCCCCCCGCCGATATCAGTGACATTATCCACTCCACTGAGAAAGGCGACTGGAACAAATTGGCCATCCTAGACATGTTTCTGGGCTGCATTGCTAAAGCCCTTACTGTGCAGCTGAAAGCCAAAGGTACAACCATCTCTGGCACTGCTGGCATGGCTGTGGGCAAAGGGGTAACAACAGTCACTCTGCCAATGATCTTCAACTCGAGGTGTGTATTCACATATTTTAAACCATACAAATGATTGATTTTGTGGTTTGAGTAACTCTCCAATGTTTCTTTAGTTACATCCGAAGAGGTGAGAGCCACTGGTGGATGAAAGGCTCCACTCCTCCACAAATAGCAGAGATCATCATAAAGCTGGTCAAAGACATGGCTGCAGTAAGTTTTCTGTGTTTTGCTATGTTCCTTGATCTATGTACCCTGTTACTTTTTGTCATTACAAATATACTTTTATTTCTAAAGGGTCATTTATCCGATGCATGGTCCAGAGTCACCAAAAACGCCATTGCTGAGACTATCATTGCTCTGACCAAAATGGAGGAGGAGCATAGGTCTCCTGTAAGATGTATTGCCACAACACGGGTAAAATAATACACTGTATACATATAATTCACCTATAGCACTAGACTCAACTATTTTCTTTTTTTTTTCCACAGCTTTGGCTAGCCTTGGCTTCACTTTGTGTTTTGGACCAAGATCATGTAGACAGGCTGTCCTCTGGCCGGTGGATGGGCAAAGATGGTCAACAAAAACAGATGGTAGTTACATTCAAAACCATTCAAAACACTTATGGAGAGTTATAATAAAATATTTTTTGTTTAATCTGTATCTTTTGTTCTTTACAGCCCATGTGTGATAACCATGATGATGGAGAAACGGCAGCCATCATCCTGTGTAACATTTGTGGCAACCTTTGTACTGATTGTGACCGATTCCTCCACTTGCATCGGCGCACACGCTCTCACCAAAGACAGGTCAGTGGACGGCCATAAAATAGTTATTAATTTATTTTACATACATTAAAATCATATTTTTATGTTTATTGCTTAGGTATTTAAGGAAGAAGAGGAGGCTATAAAGGTGGATCTCCATGAAGGCTGTGGAAGGACCAAACTTTTCTGGCTTATGGCCTTAGCTGATTCAAAGACTATGAAAGCCATGGTGGAGTTTAGAGAGCATACAGGTAACTGCTATGTAATTAATGCTGGGGTCATCTGTGATTGTCATGGATCTAGATATCTGTTCAGATATTAAGTAGTGTGTTATTTGTAGGTAAACCAGCATCCAGCAGCTCGGACGCCTGCCGCTTCTGTGGTACCAGGAGTGGAACTGAGCTCTCGGCTGTGGGAAGTGTTTGTTCAGACCCAGACTGCCAGGTACTTGCAGTTGCCAAACACTACATTGGTACTTTTTGTAATTCTTTTCCCTAACCTCTATTTTATCTCTTTTGTAGGAGTATGCCAAACTTGCTTGCAGTAAGACACATGCTTGTGGGCACCCGTGTGGTGGAGTCAAGAATGAAGACAGCTGCTTGCCCTGTTTGCATGGCTGTGACAAAAACACTGGCTGCCTGAAGCAGGATGCAGATGACATGTGTATGATCTGCTTTACCGAAGCCCTCTCAGCTGCCCCTGCAATACAGGTAGCGACAAGACATGATAGTAGACCTATGGATTGCCGTTTATGTTTGTTTAATTCATATTTTTGTTCTCTTCACAGCTGGATTGCACTCACGTATTCCACCTTCAGTGCACTCGTCGCGTTCTGGAAAATCGTTGGCTTGGGCCTCGTATTACATTCGGTTTTATGCAGTGTCCCATTTGCAAGGTATGATTCTTTTATGTTTCCCATGAAGAGCTTAAAATATATATTCAGGTTCTTTATTCCTGTTCATCTGACTAAATGTGGTTGTTTTTTGTTGTGTCTATAGAACAAAATCAACCACTCTGTGCTCAAGGACCTGCTGGATCCCATTAAAGAGCTTTATGAGGATGTAAGGAGGAAGGCTTTGATGAGACTGGAGTATGAGGGTCTACACAAGAGTGAGGCAATAACTACTCCTGGAGCACGCTTCCATAATGACCCTGCAGGATTTGCTATGAACAGATATGCGTATTATGTCTGCTACAAATGCAAGAAGGTTCTCCATCCTCTATTATTTTAATTAAACATTTAATTGGTGATATTTGTCAAATTGAGAATTCATATTATTATTGTGTACTAGGCCTATTTTGGAGGAGAGGCACGCTGTGATGCTGAAGCGGGACAGGGAGATGACTACGACCCCAGTGAACTCATCTGTGGCGCTTGTTCAGATGTGTCTAGGGCCCAGGTGAGCGATTTACTCAAAGACTCAATAGTGTGGCAAAAACATCCACTACAATACATACATGCATACAAAAATACTTTCATTTTTAATGTTTCTTTTTGTGTACTTTCTAGATGTGCTCTAAACATGGTACAGATTTTCTGGAGTATAAATGCCGGTACTGCTGCTCTGTGGCGGTTTTCTTCTGCTTTGGCACCACACACTTCTGTAACGCCTGTCATGATGACTTCCAGAGGATGACCAGCATCCCCAAAGAGGAGCTGCCTCATTGTCCTGCAGGTGCATAACTGCTCTTTTCACATTACATTGTTTTACATGTGTAGTATGAAAGTAGTGTGTGCGTGAGTGTTGGTGGTGGTCGGAGGGGTCGATGGCGCAGATTGGCAGCCTCGCTTCCGTCAGTCTGCCCCAGGGCAGCTGTGGCTACAATAGTAGCACCACCACCGGGTCTGGAGTGAATGAATAATGCTCTGTAAAGTGTCTTTGAGTGTCCAGAAAAGCGCTATATAAAACTGATGCATTATTATTTATTATGTGCAGCCATTCAAAGTTTGCTCACAAATGCTATTTCTTTCACAGGGCCAAAAGGCAAGCAGCTGGAGGGAACGGAGTGCCCACTGCATGTGGTACACCCTCCAACAGGGGAGGAGTTTGCTTTGGGCTGTGGTGTGTGTAGAAATGCTCACACGTTTTAAAACCTGAACTGTAGAAGCAGTTCTCTACTGTGATTTGGCTGCTGCTGAGGCTCAGCCGTGAAGCTTGGTGTTGTCGAGTTTCCTGCCCAGTTTTGGGCCAGGTCTTTGCTCTAAGCCAGGCGTCTTCAGGTCTGCATCAGTAACGTGTACTCTGCCATATAAGAGTGGTGGCTACTCTGAGGTAACCTGATTAAATACAGAACAATACATTTAAAAAAGGAAAAAAGAAAATAACTTGTGACGTGTTTGCATGCGGCCGGTGTATCCCCTCGGCTTCTTTAGACGTTGCACACCTCCTGATCACTGAAGTGTAACATTACAAGATTTATCAAAGAGTATAGAATAAGGCAAGTTTGGATCAGTGTGGAATTTTAAAAAAAGGAACAGGCCGCATTTCCAGCTTCCTATAAATTTAAAATATTGTTATATGTAACTTTTCGTAATCTTGTACAGTATTCTCCACTGTCAAGTGCATCATGGGTTGACAGATAAAAAATAGTTGGTGGAAAAGACTGTTAAAATGTTATGTTTAGGCGGAAAATAGTGTATGATTTATCTAATCTTGTATATAATGATATTATTCAAAATAGCTGTATTACAAAGTTGCTACTCTTCACTTCATTTTTGTTTAATATTCTGGGTTATGTTTGGAGCCAGAACTTTTATTGAAGTGCAATACTGGGTGTGCCTCCTATTTTGCAGCTGTTAAACCTATGGAATGTATGTCGATAAAGCCACTGTACATTTTTATACAGTAGTCAGTATCTTCTAAATGTCAGCTCTCTTCCATTGTCTATGAGAAGTAGAAACCTGGAATATACAGTCATAAATCATGTTTGCAACCCTTGGTGAAATAAAATAAAATATTTAAAAAAACAAAACACTCAGGAGGAGACTGACAGTTGAGTTAGGAGAGAGGGCCCCTCTTGACACCAAACTGTGCACCCATCATCCTTTTTCCAAGCAGGAGGCAGGGGGGTTGGGGTCATTGAAACAGAGTGTAGAGAATATGAGCTGCTGTTAAATAAAAAGCTTATTACACGTGAATCTGCTCTGTAATATTTGTTGTGGATGGAGCTGAATGGTAATAAACCAGGTTCTCTGTTTCCCAATGCTTTTTTTTACTGTGCTTTTCTTCACTACAAAATTATCCTTGCGTTAAACATGCACCATGTAACTTTTCTGCTTGTCCTCATGGACATATTGTGTTATATTTCAAACTATGGCATTCATCTGTATAAAGGTATTTAATTGTATGTGCTTCATAGCTAGGAAATAGAGGTACTGTCAGTGGATTCGCCTAGTCACAGATCTGACTAAGAAATATACCTGATGGCTATACCAGTGTCATGGAGATAGACGGGTTTAATGTCACACTATGGAACATTTTAGGCAAAGCAATAACAAACAAAGGAAAACGCAGCACTAATGTGAGTCAGTATAGTGACATTTTCTTTGTGTTTTGGCCATTTTTAAGCAGCTTTTCTGTATTCTCTTGGCAGGTATCAAATTTGTGAAAAACTGGTACAAAAATAGATACATTTCTTGTAACAAATTGGGACAAATCACTGGGACACGGCTCAAAACTGGGACTGTCCCGGGTAAATAGGGACGTGTGGTCACCCCAAGCAGGTGACATTCCCTCCAAAAAGGTTCCAGAGTGCACCTTTAAACAGCTTCTACTAATTGTTTATTTGTATAAAACTGCTACAAACAAATGCCTACATGTTGCTTGGATAAATATGGATAGGAGCATCTATTATTTCCATTTTTGTATGGAATTATTATTATTAATAATTATTATTTCTGCTCAGTAAAGCATCAGCTCAACTGCACAGACAAGCTTTTCCAACAGCCATTTCAGATTGCGTTTCCCACAATGCACCGCACCACTCACAACAACACTCGCCATTTCAGTCTTGGGGGGGGCGGCGCGCCGCTCCACCGCCACCAGCTCTCACCGAGGAACTAGGTCAAGCGAGTGGAGGTGCAGGACTCACGCCGATTCTTCTCTGAAAACGTCTCCCGCTCTTCTCCGTGGTCCAGTGGCTCTGTTTTTGTGCTCTAATGCGTCTAATCTGGTTCATACGGATGAGTTTGTGCAGCGTGGGCCCAGGCTGAAGTGTCAAATCTCTCTCGGATCCTCCTGCTAACAGCTACCTAGCTAAAAGCTACTGTAAACATCAAGGTAGGTACGTGAGGGAAGTGTTTTGATCCGTGCGCTGTTTTTTCTTTTTTTATGTCGTTATAAGTAGCATCATCGTGTAGTTGGTATAATCCATTTTAACATAAGAAGCATATGTAACTTCAGTGCGCATAGCTAGCTGTCCTTAGTAGAAACACACTTACAAGGCTACATGTTTTGCCCGTGGGCCTTTCATTCATATTATTTCATCTTAAATAACATTATCTGGGACCTGCTGGGGCAACTAGGGATACTCCTAGGACACTAATATTATTTAGCGTTGATTTTTTGTCATATCAATTAGAGGAACTCTATCTCATTTTGATATGTTTATTGGGTTTCTTGATAGGATGAAACGCATGAAAAGTAATGAGGAGGACAGTAACAGCTCCCCCAGCGTAAACCAACCTGAGCCATATAAAAGGAAGCGGTCGGAGGACCTGGAGGAGCCTGTGGCAGAGGGGGGCAGTGCAGCACCAGGCTGTGATTGGGCCCGACTGCCCCAAGAGCTCCTGCTGCACATCTTTCAATACCTTCCCCTTCTGGACCGGGCCTATGCCTCTCAGGTGTGCCGGGGCTGGAACCAGGCTTTCCACATGCCAGAGCTGTGGAGGTGCTTTGAGTTTGAGCTCAACCAACCAGCCAGCTCCTACCTCAAGGCCACACATCCTGATCTCATTAAGCAGATCATAAAAAGACACTCCAATCACCTGCAATATGTCAGCTTTAAGGTGGGAATGAGTCTCCAAACCCCTCCCTTTCCTGTGTGCAGAGTGTATATAATATCGTGTTTACTCTTGTCAGGTGGACAGCAGCACAGAGTCTGCAGAGGCTGCCTGTGACATCCTCTCACAGTTGGTCAACTGTTCTCTTAAAACACTGGGACTCATCTCGACTGCTAGGCCCAGCTTTATGGAGGTCCCAAAGGTAAAATGACCACAGAGACCAAGTTTATTTGCTTGTTATTATTGTTATTTCACTTCCGCTTCTATCTGCAAGTAAGGTTGTTTTCGTACATGTTACTGTGCTCTCTGGACTGACCCCAATGCCCAATAGATTTAGTTATGTTTACTTTACTTTTGGGTCTTGTTCACATACATTACACATCATTCACCCCATTCACCCCAAACATGCACCATGAGCCACGTGAAAGTCCATCAGCTGATCTCTGAACTTATTTCTATGACAATGCGCTTCAAGTGGACACACAGAGCAAACATGCAGTCACTGCTGCCGTGCACTGTGGCCCTTCACCTGAGGCTAAATACACCCATGAAGGCTATACGCGATGGTGACACAGACAGAGGCAAGAGGAGATGTGTCTCACTGAAGATTATCCAAATTTCCAGAGGAACGTGTCAGGCAGCAACTGTGCATCACCCATTTATAGCCTACGTGATCTAAGTGATCAGAGTACTCGGTGCGGGTTTTTAATGCAAATCAGAATGCGGCTGTCATGTTTACACTGGCCAAAGTGCACTGCCGTTGGAGCTAATGCTCTTTTACATCAACCTAACCAGTGACAGTGTAAAAATGATCTAAGACTCAAGAATTCAAGGAGAAAGAGAAGCAAGATGACATTTAGAAGAATAAAGCCCAGAAGTTATATTGTGAATTTTTAATGAATACAGGCCTTTAACATTTAGACTATCACAATAGCCTTGATACATTCACATTACAAGGCCTTGTTTACACTCTCTGCACAATAATCATAATACTGACTACATCGTAGAAATGTGAGTTTGAAAGACACTACACACAGAGAGATTCATGACTTATTGTAGCCGTTGGATTACACAGTTTCACAGTGAAATAGTTACTTATTAGAAAGGCAACAGTGATTTTAACTAACTTTTTTACTTTTCACAGTCTCACTTCATCTCAGCTCTTACTGTGGTATTTGTCAACTCCAAATCATTGTCTTCACTCAAGATTGATGACACACCTGTAGATGACCCATCTCTGAAAGTGCTGGTAGCAAACAACAGTGATACTCTAAAACTCCTCAAAATGAGCAGCTGTCCTCATGTCTCTCCAGCAGGTACTTGATTGAATTATACAATTATTTTCCCAGGTAAATTAAGAACATGTTCTAATTTACAATAAGGGACTATTCAGATTTCAAAGAGGTCTGTAGTAAAGCTGCAAACAAAACCCAATGTTTGTTCATGTTTGTGCATAATTGCAGGGATCCTGTGTGTAGCTGACCAGTGTCATGGCTTAAGAGAGCTGGCCCTGAACTACCATCTCCTGAGTGATGAGCTCCTGTTGGCTTTGTCTTCTGAGAAACACGTTCATCTGGAACATCTCCGTATTGATGTTGTGAGCGAGAATCCTGGACAGCATTTCCACACAATCAAAAAGAGCAGCTGGGATGCTATGGTGCGACACTCTCCTAAATTTAACCTTGTTATGTATTTCTTCCTCTATGAGGAGGAATTTGGCCCTTTCTTCAATGATGAAATTCCTGTCACACATCTTTACTTTGGTCGCTCTGTTAGCAAGGAGGTATTGGGCCGTGTGGGCCTACACTGCCCTCGTCTGGTGGAGCTGGTAGTATGCGCCAATGGTCTGCGTCCTCTGGATGAAGAGCTCATCCGAATTGCTAAGCATTGCACCCAGCTGTCTGCTATTGGACTGGGAGAGTGCGAGGTCTCCTGCAGCGCCTTTGTGGAGTTTGTGAAGATGTGTGGCCGGCGGCTCTCACAGCTGTCCATCATGGAGGAGGTGCTGATCCCAGATCACAAATACTCCCTCGATGAGATTCACTGGGAGGTCTCAAAGCATCTAGGGCGAGTCTGGTTTCCAGACATGATGCCCACTTGGTGAAGGGGACAGACTCGTCCATGGCTGAATCTCCATGTTTGCAATAAGTGCTCAGAATGAGAGAAATGTTTGTAAATATGGAGCTGGCTAAAAAAGGAGATATATTTTTTCTGAGTGAAAGAGGATGTTTATGGCACCTAAAACACAACATAAATATTATATATTCTATACAGCAAAAATAAATTAGCTTAATCTAATGAGTGAATTTATCTTAAACATTCTGTACACATGAAGAATTATGACTATTAACATTGTATGAACATTGTTGCCATGTTGTATTGTCTAGATTGCTGTATAAAATGTCTCTGTATGTATGTGCACAGTTGTGCATGTGAGTGCAGCAAATGCTTTAATATTTACATAATAAAGTGGTTAGAAAGTATGGGAAGCGTTCCAGTTAACTCTACCACTTATTTACAAGCTTTCTTGGTTTTAGCAGAAGGTGTAATGGGTTATTTTATTTTCTACATTTGGGAGATGACAAGATCCTACCACACCTCTTTTTAAGTAAAAATATGTTTGGTCTAGTAGTCTTATCTTGTTTGTCATTAACATTGCAAGACTAGACCCAGATCTATTGATGAGATCTATCAAGTTTTGTAATAATTGATTTTTATCATTTCATTTTTAGGTAATGCAAATTAATCTGTTGCTGCATCAAACACATTTGAAACAGTCCATGTTTCAAGTATGTTATTTACCTTGATATGTAGAAGCACCTTATAATTCTGAGTAGATCCTTAAAGGCCATAAATGCCACAATATGTTTAGATTTGTTCTGTTGATTTTCTTAACTTTCTTAACTGTTATGTATATAGCGCACAAAGGATCTGAATTTGAGAATGATTGAAAGTGTTGATTCTCAATAGTGTGGCCCGATTGTTGTGCATTATTTTGACAGCCTATTGTGCACGCTGGGAGTGCAGCATTTTTGTTCTCTTGTGCATTTATTTGTATATTGTCTGTAGAGGTTTCATTAGTATCTTCTGCTCTTTGCCTGTTCAAACTCTAAACCTTTGTTTATCATTGTGATCCGCCTTCCTCATTACCTTTATCTGATCATCTGTCATTGCACTGTGCAACAAAACCAAGGATAATGCAGGAATGTCATTGCCAGCAGAGTTGTAGTTTTTGTCATTGATCACATCCACTAGACTCTGTTGTAAAGGTTTGGCAAGTCAGATGAGTGAAACAAGCTTTTTTCCTTTAAGAAGGAAGTTGATAGAATCTGTATATAAAATGCTGTGTGTTTGATCATTATAAATAGAAATGTACTTATTTCTGTATTTCACCCTCTGTCAGGGTTTGAAGTTTCTCTTATCTTTTATAAACAGATATTCTTTTGCTAGAATTTTCATTCATGCTTTACATATAAAAGTACAGAGTTTGGGATTATGTTGCCATGAGAATTTAGCATAATCTTAAACCACTGGAGATTTATGATGCTAAATACTAACAGTTTTCATTCAAACAATAGTGATGTATGTATTTACCAGTAGTGACCCTACTTATTGCTTTGTTTGCTCCATGGCCCTGTTGTTTACTCTTTATTTCATTTTTCCACTGTATTTCTATGGACATTTTCATTCCCAAGCTCTATATTTGTTTACGGTTGTGCCGAAGAAATGCTATTAACTGTAAGCAGTAGAGAAGTGAGTAAGTCCTGAATAAGCCTTTGGCTTCATTCTGCTGCTTTTTAAACATATTGCAATGTGTTGAAATTTACTTTGTTTTTGTTCCTAGTGTTTGATACAAATAAATAAAAGGTTGGCGTTGGCAAAATTTGGCTTTTCCACCTGTTTTTTAATACATTTTTTTAGCAATCCCAAACATAATCACCAGAAAATAATCTGTTTTACTTTAATGTATTAAGATTCTTAATGAAGATACATTTGACTTGACCTGCTCAAATGGCATTGTGAAGATCGAGAACATTGACTTTTTTTCAAACTGCTCATTGGCAGTGAAATGGAAATCTTTATTTTTCTACCACCTTCATTTCCACAAAAGGTGAGTGCTGCCCAGAGGAAAATTGAGTGTTGTTCACTCCATCCTTCTCCAACCTCAATGTTCTGTTCCACCTTGGGATGTCATGTAGTGGTGTTTAAGAGTTAACTGCTACTCTTATCTTTAGTTTAGTAGAGATGGGCAATTCCAGAGCAGAAAATATCCAAATGATTCTTGTGAAGGTGTATGGATCTTAAAAACACAGTGGAGTAATCTGTATTACCACATGACATCGCACACTTTTCTGTTTGAGAGAAAAAAACAGCTTCTCCACGGTTTTACTTTCACCCCCCTCTTTTTGTTTCTGAGAGAACTCCTCCATGTTCATGTGGAAGCGGTAGAGGCTGTATTGCTGGGTTTCACTCACGTGATCCTGATGATACGTAAAATCCAGATGAGGGGCTGTAAATGTTTTGCTCCACTTATGTTTTTGCTCCAAGTACGCAAAAAGTTTGAACGGGCCAGGACAGACCCGCTATAGCAAAAAAAATACGTTCGGACCTGTAATGCAACAGTTTACCAGTCACTTACGATGCTTTCTAAATAATTGTCCAAAAAACTTTCTTATAAATGACACAGTCCTTACCCATTACAAAGTGGCTGCTGCAAATTCTAGCATTGTCTGTTTCCGTGCCTCCTATTTTTCAGTCCACTTTTGTTGTCTTTCCTCTTAAGTTTTTTAAAACCAGCTCCTTTATGAGACACCACTTTCAGTACATGAAAAAAACAGTCAGTGGAGATAAACAGGGTTCTGTGCATCTCTCTTTACTTCCTGACCCCCATCTGCTTTTTGTGACGTTCATGTGACCCCATCTGAAACCCAGCAAACTGCCTGTGCTGTTGACACTGCCCTGAAGGAGGAGGGATCACACACAGACGAGTTTCTTGAGGAACTTCTGGTCAGTACCAGTTTGTCCACTCTGGTCAGCTTCTCCAGAGCCACGGCCATTCTCCCATGGATTTCCTCCAGCCAGGCCAGGCTCAGGTTCACGGTCTGCAGTGAGGCCTTCATCATGTTCTCCTTCTCATCCACCTCCTCCAAATGCATGGTCATGTTCTCCACTCTGCAGAAGGGCAGATCCGGGTTAAGGCTACCTGAGACCCACCAACTGTATAAAGTAGACTAAGCGAATGTGACGTCACCTACTGTTTTCAGCTCCAGTCAAATGAACCTTGTTGTGGCTAGCAGTTATAGGGGCGAATTTGGAGTTCACATTTGTATCTTGGCAACCAAAGAGCCAATTCAAAGCAACCCTGTTGAAGATGATGCCCCTTCTCGCCCACACCTCTGGTGTTATAGGGAGTGTTTGCTTAGCAGTGCTATCAATCAAAACTGATTGACTGAAATTTTAGGGACAAAATAGTAACATGAACATTTTAAGACCAAAATGACGAGCCTGACTACATCATCGCTCCTCTCGCTGTAAACATTAAGTCAATGGAACAGCGTTTATGCTCACTTCATAGTAGGAATGTGGTGGCTAGCAGGTTAGCTATGTCAGTTTATTTGGTCTATAGTGATCCCTATGTTCAGAAAGACTGACCACTCTAAGGTGACTTTGATGCATCCATCACTGGCGACAGCCGCTCGTTCTCTGTCTCCCTGAAGTACTCCTCCACACGTTTGCTTTAACTGTTTTAAACCTGGCTGGTTGCCTGTGTAATATACCATGATTTTATTAATTATTGTTTCAGATTCAATTATTGTTGCATTTTCAATTTTGGTTTATGGCAATTCTAAAGCTACACAAGTGTGAATTTTGAAAGCAATGTCAAAATACTTAAAAACGCTTCCTGCTTTTCTGGTCACTTCTCAGAGAATGAAATACTTTTGGACATATGATTCAATACTGTTAATAAATCAATAAAATCCTTGTCTATCATTTAGTATATACATTAAGATATTTTATTAGTTTAAGCATAGTGAATGAATCATTCATCAGTATTGTCTTAAAATCATTAATTACAAAACTCAAAACTGTCAGCTTTGATGCGACTGTGATGTATTTGTACATCAGATCTCAGGGTAATGGTACTTCCTCATATGTAATCTGTATATATGGATATTTCATTGGCAAATACCAGTATTCAAAGTTGTAATAAAGGTAAAAACCTTTGTTCAGCACAACTTTGTCATAAGCTTCCAACAGACTAACAACTATGTCAACAAAGGACTGATGAGGCCTGAACATGTAGTAAAATGTCCTAATGTCCTTTGCTAGGTTTTCCAATGCAGGCTGGCCAAAGATAGCACTGTCATTCCCCAGGTATCTTGGTTCTCCACTGTACAAGTAGATCTTTGTGTAATTGGTTTGTGTTCGACTGGACAGTTTAGCGCCCAGTTCAGTCAGTTTCCTGTATGTGCGATGAACAAACTGGGAGCAGTCATAGGACTCAAACCAAACTGTGGCATTGGAGCTTGGGTCCGAGCGCACAGTCCAGGTCTCATAGTAAATACCAGTCCTGTTGTCCTCCTGCACCCACTTGGCCAGCTCATTGAACTGGTTGCCTGGAGAACGTTTAAACAACATAAATTAAGTTTCTAAAAATTGTCTTATACGATTTATACATTTTGGATTGTTTGACATCTCACCTGAGATTTCTCCTATTTTCTCCAAAGTGCCATTTTGAGACCAATGCAAATCATCAATGCCTTCAAAGAAGCAGGCAGCTCCCTGATTGCACCAGAATGGGGCACTGACTTTGGGTCTGAGGTGAGGAAAGGTGCAGTTGCCCAGCTGAAACAGTTCATACCACTCCATGGTGAAATTAGTCCGCATCTCGGAGCTACTGAAACCAATGGCATCGTGCATAATATGCTGCAAAGAAAACGAGCACAACATAGATTTCTGTAGAGTAGTGGTGGAAGAAGTACTCAAATTTGTTAAGTAAAAATAGATACTAGAATAAAAATGGAGAAAATACTCAAGTATCACATAAAAAAAATCTACTTCAGTAAGTAAGTATTAAAGTACCCATTTAAAATTGTACTGTATGGAAGTATTAGTAAAGCTTCAAATGTAGGGATACGGATTTGTGATGAATTTTGTTCAACAGAAACAACTAAATTGTTTTTTCCCCTTTCTGGTTTGTGTTTGACCACATTATAAACATGTAAAAAAAAAAAAATCAAAACTTTTCAGTCCTGTTAAAAAAAATGTGGAGCAGAAAGTACAAATACCAGCTCTCAAACATAGATAGTAGTTCGTAAAGTAAAACACAAACAACAAGTCCATAAGTGTTAAAATTCTCATGGCAAGAGAGCAATTGGCTGCTTTTGTGGCTACCTGGTTCATCATATCATGGGGTTTTAACCAAATAAGTGCAGCATGTGCAGATCAAGACACAAGTAAAGGACTGTTTGTTTGTTCACTAAATTTTGTGAAATTAACTTTTTTTTCCCGTATCCATGGAGACCATGCAGGAGGCTAGCTAAGGAGCTAGCTATGGACATTAGAGATGCTATATGATTTACACAATATATAGCAGCAAATGTGGCAGGAGACAATTATACAATTTATACAATACAATTTATACTTAAGTACAGTACTTTAACTTTGTTATGTTCAACCACTGGTTTGGGGTGCTTTGTTCTTACCACTTTTCCAAGAAGATCTCCATATTTGAATTCCCAAACAGGAGTCTGTAGTCGATAAACCGAGATGGCATCACTTTCTGTCATGTAGGGGATCCTTCCATCCCGATCTCCTGTAGGACAGAAGGGGTACAAGGCCTGGCAGTAGGAGTCCACATCTGGCCGATAGTCAAACCTCCTGTGGGTGAAAAAACACCAATGTAGAGCACCCAGGTAGGCACATACAGATATATGCATATAAGAAAATCTTCTTTATTTTTTTTTCTCTTTCCTTCTCAATGGCATAAATGCAGCCCTCAGATTCTGAATTGGCCCAGACTGTCATAGACATGTGTGTTTTTTACTCCAAGTTTACATTCACCATCAGTCTTTTGCCCTCCTCAGACAGTTTCGAACACCCATGACCTATAGCTTAGCAAGACTAAGACAGGTCATTAATCTATACCTATACACATTAAAGAGTAAAGCGAAAAAAATAAAAATGACCAAACACAAACAAAAATCAACCCACTATGGATGTACAGAGTTTGTTGAGTCACTATTTAATTTAAAAAGGAAAGAAAAGTTTCGACAGCTGTCACATGATTTTGTTTACTAAAGTAGGTGACTTACTTGTAAGGGACAGGCCATTTCTGCCGTTGTTCTTCACTGCTTCTTGTCGGAAAGGAAAAACTAAAACCAAGTAATGGGCTAAGAAACAAAACTAGATAATGAGTCATTCTACAAATGTTAAATGTCGGTAAAAGTCGACGCTAGGACGAGAGCCTGTCCATCGCTCTGCACTTCCTCATGATGGTCACATGAACCTAAGATGGTAATAAACAAAGCGTACACACGGTGGCGCTGTGAGGAAATGTTACCGTAACCCTTGTAGCCGAAGCAGTCTCCCGTCCTCTGTCAGCTGTCCGCCATGCTCAGCGTCCTGCGCCACTGTGCCCCAAACCTGCTCACACCAAGAACGGTCCAGGCTCTAAATTCACATTTTTACTCCAGTGAAATGGCCAAACGCGTGGCCGTGGTGCTGGCGGGCTGCGGGGTTTATGATGGCAGTGAAATACACGAGGCCTCGGCTGTTTTGGTACATCTGAGCAGAAGAGGTGCAAGTGTAAGTTTTCATTATTGTAATGTAAATTACATGATGAATAATACTAATCACAAACCTGGTGGGAAATATAAGTCTTGTTTTGAGCACTTACTTCACATTAAACTGTGTGTTATATAACAGCAGTTTAATAGCAATATTGCTTTGCAACATTTAGTATAAACAACTTGTAAATCTGACAAGGTCATTCTAAGTTAAATTAATAGGATTGATTTATTGGGATATTTATAACAAACCTATTTTGGCATGCACCAAATCATGCAATTGAACTGTGACTTCGGGTGGAGAGTTCCCCACCTGCTTATCTCTGTGTTGATGTTGGTTAGAAAGTTCCACAGTCTGACATTATATTTACCTCCTTTGCTGTTATAATTATATTACACGTGTTATTGTTCAAGAATACATTGAAAAACATGCATTCTTACTCTGCTTCTGCCCTATCCGCATCTATCTGACCTGTATCTTGACCTGGTGGCATCACCTGCTTGTCTCTGTGATGATGTTGCTGTACTGTGGGACATTCCAAGCAAGGCAATAACATCTCCATAGTGAAAAGCAGGTGGCAGACCTTGTTCTAGGAAGTTACACAGTGCACCTTTAGATCTCTAGCCTAAGCTAAACTAAGCTTCCATTTGCTAATTTGCAGGTGAATATGTTTGCACCCAACATTGACCAGATGCATGTGATAAATCACCTTAAAGGAGAACCATCGCAGGAGACCAGAAACGTGTTAGTGGAGAGTGCCAGGCTGGCCCGTGGAAACATCCAGGACCTGTCCAAACTAAGCGTCAAAGATCATGATGCCATCATATTCCCAGGTGAAGCTAACCTAACATACCTGTATAACATATATTTACCTAACATACCTGTTTAACATAGTTTTCAGATAGCTTGTGCCTCAGTGCATAATAAAGGATGTATCTGTTTAGGGGGTTTTGGAGCTGCCAAGAACCTGTGCACATGGGCGGTGCAGGGGAAAGACTGCTCTGTGAACTCAGAGGTCCAGGCCGTGCTGCATGCGTTTCGCACTGAGGGCAAACCAATCGGCCTCTGCTGTATTTCACCTGTGCTTGCTGCCAAAGTGTTTCCTGGATGTGAAGTCACTGTTGGCATTGAAAAGGATGAAAAGTATGTGCCTATTTATTGCATTTATTGCATAGTCATTTATTGCAAGTGCATAGAGTATGTGTGTTTTTATTGCAATTTATTTCAACACAGCTCTAATGAAGTGTTTTTCAATACTTATTTAGGTATCCAAACACTGCTGATACAGCAGCAGCTATTAACCAGCTGGGATGCACGCATGTGAATAAGAGTGTCAGTGAGAGCCATGTGGATGAGAAGAACAAGCTGGTCACCACCTGCGCCTTCATGTGTGACACACCTATTCATGAGGTCTTCGATGGTATCGGCTCAATGGTGAAGGATGTGCTAAAACTGGCTTGATTTGTTTTTTGGGCTTATTTGAGCAAGATTTAGTATCACATGATAACAACAGGACATAATCAATCTGACATGAATCAAATTAAAACATTTTATTTACTAATAATCAAATCAGCTACTTCTACATTGTCTCAGTAATGTAGATAGAAAAAACATTGTATGACAAAAATGTAAATAAATGGCATTAATTAAGTTATTGTGTCATTTTTTTAAATATAGACTATATGGCATTCATATATGAATTGATAGGGCAATAATTAAACCTTGTGAGAAAGATTGGCCATTTTCAAATGGGAACATAGTGAAGCACAGTCTTTCTCATCCTCAATGTTTTCTATCACATCAATGATGCCTTCAACTCCCTCTGAAGTCAACACTGCAGATGCATTTGACTTGAACTTCTGTATCAAGTCCTCCTGACTCAATGGCTTCCTCCAGTGGCCATAAAAAGTATGGCAGTTTGCTGCATAACGTTGCCCATCAGTGGTTTGCAATTCAACCTCACTGTACATATTTTCAAAGCTTGGTTTGTTATCTGCTGGTGTTTCTATTTTAACCTTGGACAGCAATTCTTTCAAAGATTTTCGATTTATTTGCATCTCGCTGAAGGAATCTACTGTCACTTTGTTGTCCAAAAGAGCTGAGCAGGCGTTGAACTGAAATGAGTGCCTCGCTTGATGCTGTGATGTAGGTAAAGGGCAATTAATATACTTGGATGGGGGGACTCTAAGTGTGATGCTCATAATTTCACTGGGTTCAAAGCTCCTAACTTCCTCTATCTTTGCTCTTGCCGATAATGCTGCATCTGCAACCCAGTGCATTCCCAAATGGGCGGGAATCCTCTTGAAGGCAACATCCTGCTTTTCTAGGGTCCATTCAAACCTACCATCACCACAGCCAGGCAAAACACTCGGATCATAGTCTCCGTAGTAGATCCCAAATCCACAGTCTATGTCTAGAATAGCTGGATTTCCTTTGAGTCCCAGTTGAACCAGCTGTGCAGCCTCTAAGCCTCTCCGTGTTGCATTGCCAATGTGGAGAGGTTTGGTTTGGGTAGCTGTGTTAGCTAAAGGAGCACCCGCAGAGGACGCAGCCACAGCCAAAGCATGACTGCACTGCAAAGCGGATAGACTCAAGAGTTTAGCTGATGCTGCTGCACTGCCCATCACCCCTACCACACTGGGAGGATGAAATCTGTAAAAACAAAAAAAGTTACATATCAATAACTGTATAGTTTAAGGAGTGATGGGTAAAAACATGATTTTCTTCATTTCTTGATTTTGATTGTACTTCATTTCTACTTGAAGAGGTAAATAAAGTAATTTTCTTCTTCTGAGAGTTCAGACTTCACTGTGATTGGTTAAATCCTCTTGTCACTCACTAAAGATATGACAAAAGCTGACCAATAGGAGTGGGAGTGGAAAAGTGTCTCTGAGCATTCATTCATTAATCATGATTTGGTGATTTTATCCAACGGCATAGTCAAAGATCAGTTTACAATTTGATTTCTACTCCCTTGATGCTCAGACCTAATTTTAAGTAAGATATGTTGTTTAAATGTATTTTCTTTCTAGGGAACAAGGAATAAACAAGTTTGCTGATAATGGCCATATTGGACACCTTTTAAGAATAGCAACAATGATAATAGCAACATTTTCTGTAAACATTTATTATACATTCTGTATTTAGACTGACTTGACAGCATGAAGACACTCAAAGAATAAATGTTCTGCTCCTGGTTTACACAACTGAATGTTTTTTACCTTTCAGGGATGTTTTGAGCCTCTTTGGAAAACCTCAGCAGCCTGCCCTGCACTTCAATACCCACATTAAAGGCCAGGAGCAGCTCCAGTCCCGAGGGCTTTCGGGGCATTGTCTCTGCAAGTGCCAGTAAAGCAGGCAGCACTGCTCCAGAGGGGTGAGTCGCAGGATGCCAAGTGTCATCAAAGTCCATGGAGTGAACCTATTACCAGACCAGTGGTGCTAATGAGAGCATGTTCAGGAATAGTCTTCACGTGTATCGTATAACACCTACTGCAATTCCATTGACAAAGGCAGCATAAGGAGCTGGGAGACTAATTTCGGATTTTCCCCAAATGCAGCTCTTCTCTTCAGAATTGAATAACTGCAATTAGACACAAAAATAGAAATGCTTGCAATTAGATGTGGACACCAGTGTGGTTCCAATTTGACTTAGACAAAATTAATTGATCCATAAGGGAAATTATTTGGACACAGTCACTCTCACATCACAATATATTATAATAACAATAATATATAATAATATCACTTTTTTTTTTTACTTAACATGTTGCAAAACAAAACTGCACCAAGAAAACCCAACCCATAAGAAAAAAAACAAAACACAAATTATAGAGTTACCGTATATATTGGCATATATATCTTTTGTCCTGCAGTAAAGTTCATTGTACCTGGCTGTAAGTGAGAGCCTTGTTGAAGACAGCTGTCCTTGTTCCAATGAGCCCTACACCCAGAGTGTCCAGCATCATTCTTTTGCTCCTCTTAATCACACCATCTGTCAACTGAGCGCTGTTAAGAGCATGGATCCCCACACCAAAGCTCTCTGTAATGCCCTGTAAAGGTGAAATGAGGCTAATTCAGGCCAAAATATAAAGAAAGATCAATTACCTAAATTAACTGCACCGATGGTCTTACCCTGCGCAGCATTGTTCTTGACTAAGATAATATGACATGCTTGGCTTTTTTATAGGTCCCTCTAATCTTCACAAAATTTCCCAATGACACCATAAAGAGAAGTTGGGACTTTCATAATGTCTTTTTTGGTTTTAGTTTTAGTTTAGTTTAGTCTAGTCTAGGATTTGTTTAGGAAAATTATTTAAATTGCATCACTATTTCAGTTTTCTTCTTACCTGTTAATATGCTCAAGTGCCCATTTTAAAGAAAAAAAAGCACTTTAAGTTCAAAGAAATCTCACGCACATAATTGACCACTCCTGTCTTTCACAATATTCTTTTTCTGCAGATGACATGATGGGAATTCAGTGAAAAAGGAAGTATGAGTCTTGACAAAGATACACAATTTGAACATTTAGGATTTTCTAAGGTATTGTCAGGGTTATGTCAAGAACATTGCATTACCTTGTTTATTTTTTGTAAAACTGATGACAGATGTGTGGTGGGTTTGGGTGCATTTAATCAGATCAGGAGTGGATTAAACCCTTATACTGAATTTTGAGGTAAAGTGAGTGTTAACGTTAAAGTTTGTGTTCCCTTCCCTGATGTGGCTGCATTTCCCAGTTTGCTACAATGGGTGTCACTCTTTACATATTTTATAGGTTATTATATGGGTTAGAGGATGGGAGAATGGAAGTTGAAGAATAAAAAAATCCACACTCAGTTTATTTAACTGGATGTTTATCAGAGATCTTGTATGACAGACGTGATAGGCCTATAAGTGGATAAAAGACACATGTCACTAAGCTCTCATATTGTCTTGAAACAGAGCGTGAATAGTTAATGTAAGCCCCATAACGCACGCGCGCTGGCACACGTGGTGAGAACGGGCTTCATAAACAAGCTGCTGCCACTCTGCTGCTCACTTTCCTCTGATCCTGCTCCAGTGCAGTGCGCCTCGGAGCCAGACGCACAAGGACCATGGCACTGGCAGATACGGAGCGCGGAGTGTCCATTTGCGGCGACTCCAGCTCACCCTTCTCTGAGATTATTGAGCTCAATGTCGGTGGGCAAGTCTATGTCACCAGACATAAAACTCTGGTCGCGGTGCCGGATTCACTCCTATGGAACATGTTCAGTAAAAAGTCGCCCAAGGATTTGGCACGCGACAGCAAGGGGCGCTTCTTCTTGGACAGAGACGGCTTCTTGTTCCGCTACATCCTTGACTACCTCCGGGATCTCAATTTAGTGCTGCCGGACTATTTCCCAGAGAAAAGTCGACTGCAGAGGGAGGCAGACTTTTTTCAGTTGCAGGACCTCGCAAAACGCTTAAGCCCACGAATGAGTAAGGACAACTCCATCAGTGAAGAGATCAGTCAGAGCGATACGGAGGAAGGTGCGCAGCAGTGCGGCCCCTCCGGTGCCATGGAGACTTTACGCACCATGTCTTCCAGTGGGGCTACACGCTCCCCGTCTTTAGATTCCAGAAGATCGGGCTATATCACTGTAGGATACCGCGGTTCTTACACAATCGGAAGAGACATCCAAACCGACGCCAAATTCCGGCGAGTAGCGCGCATTACCGTTTGCGGCAAGACGTCTCTCGCCAAAGAAGTGTTTGGGGAAACGCTTAACGAGAGCAGGGACCCTGACAGACCACCGGAGAGATACACATCTCGCTACTACCTAAAATATAATTTTCTAGAACAGGCGTTTGACAAGCTGACAGAGGCGGGCTTCCACATGGTGGCCTGCAGCTCTACTGGCACCTGCGCCTACACCAGCAATGACCCCAACGAGGACAAAATCTGGACGAGTTACACCGAATACGTTTTCTGTCGGGAATAAAAAAAATTATTTATGCCCTGTTGTAAATAAAACATTTCACAATGTAGGGGATGTCTTTGAAATGTGTTGTATTATTGGCTATAATGAGAGACTGTATCACTATGTCTGATTATATTTATTTAAAAAGAAAGCAATTACGCATTCTCAGTATTTAATGACCATAGAGTATTGGAAAGAGGGATCTAGATCCAAACAACCATTAACATCGTCTTTAGGTCTGCATGTCAATAATGACACATTAGCCAAACTAAATCCAATAAGCATATGTCATTGTAACATGCTTGATTATATTGGACACACTTTGTATTATGTATTAGGCCTATTATTATTGTATTATTTGCAGGTTGATTGCAAATATGTAAGTATATGTACATTCACAGTATATGTTCAGCCTGTTCAGATGAATAAACTTTTATTGTGATTCTCAAAAGATGCATTATTTAATTTGATTTACAATTGTCTTGAATCCATCAGCATTTTCTTGTGTTAAGATGTTCTCGACCATTGCTGGCAGCACCATGCTTTCTGTAACATGTAAATATTGCACTAGGTGGTGTTTTTGCCTCTTCGTTTTGTCATATCAATTAAACGTGCACATTTAAATAGTGCAGCTGTGCACACATGATGTCATTATCATATCAAGTATAAGAATGAAAGGGCCAGCTGCACACAAATAGGAGGGGGACGGTGCCAGCAACAGCGCATGAATGGGGAGTCCGCGTCAAAGTAGAACATTGTGACAATGGAGCAGTGAGGAAAAACATGGGGTAACTTAGCCAAATAAAGCTGCAAGGTAGCTTTGGCAACGGAACACGCACATTTTATTGAGGTTTTATTTCTACAGGAAAATCGCTGTGTTTTGAGAATGCATTTTCTTACGGACACTGCCCTCAGTGTGATGTGTCATCTGGAGCACAGTCTCTCTGTATGCAGTTACACAGGTCTGCAGTTATGTAAATATGTCATTTTGCTTTTGCTGTGTTGATCATTTAAAATAATCTAAACCTTATAGACACACATCTGACCGTGCATTTTTGCTTTAATGTGTTATGATATAGGCCTAATGTATGCAGGTGCATTTACCAGGCAGCATTTGCCTAAAATTATGATGGAGAGGCATAAAACATTCTGTGCCGCAAAGTGAACTTGTTGATTTGTATTCTGAGCAGGGTTTAGGAAACTTCAAGTTTCAGAGTTTTTAAGATCACAGTCAATTTTATCAGCACATCTCAACTGTAACCTCAAACCAAACTTTCATAATTTTAATGAAATTTTGACTCAAACACTTTGAGAAATGGTGATATTTTAATCATCAAAAATAGAAAGGTTGTTTCATTTTGTACAGACATTTTTTGATGGTCTATTCTGGATCTTTTATAAGAAGTCAAGGTCTGCATTAGCACTAACAGAACAACACACATTTCTATCTTCGGTGCACTTCTCAAATAAAAAGAACAATTAGTCTTTTGGTCAATTTGTGCAGCAAAGGCACTAGTTTGAAGGGAAAAACATCAGTCTTTTTCTTAAGCTTTTTACAGCTGTTTTCAAATGGATTTCAACAGTGCTTTAGGGCCTATTTAGATGTACTTGAGCAAATACATAGCTGGATGTAACTAAATTAGACGCCTGCATCATAAACCACCACATCTATAGTCCGTCTTTAGCCATTAAACCTGTCTGAGTACTGCTTCAAGTGACCTGCTCCACAGAGGAGACCATACTAATATGCACAGACTCTGGTGTAATGTAGACAGATGTTAAACCAAACCCTTAAACATAACAGTCATGAATGCAGTGACCAGTAACAATAAAATTAAAATATTTATTTCTGAAGCAGCAAATCACTGATGACTAGCTGTATTATGACAGGCCATTCTCTGCAACAGGAAGCAGTCTTTTCAAATGATGTATGACAGGGCAGTGCTCCCAGAAGCGGATCATACCAGAGACGCAGCAGAAGGAATCAAATGAAAGTTAGTTATCTGTCAGATTAGATCCAGAACACCATTCAGTATTCACTGGGACTTCATCCAGTTTTCGCGATTGTTTCTTGTACACAAAACTCTACAATCTTCTATTTGGAGACGTAAAGCTGTTATGCAATACAGACTAAATCAATACGGGTTGACAAGGATCTACTCCAGGTACAGCATGTTTCTTGTGTATTTCTTATAGCAGCACAGTGAGCCCTGTAACTGTGGGGCCAAAGTGCAGTGTGAAAAGTGCACAACATCTAACATCTGCTGGACTCTTGGCTGACAGATGTCTCCCTCCTATGACATGTTTACAGGTCATGGCCTCATTAGATAAACAGGCCATCAAAGACTGCTTTTAATTTGGAGATGTAACTTATATTTCCATGTAAATAGATCTGATTAGCTTCCACAGAGACTGAAGTTTATTACATGTAGTAGAAGTTATTTTTTTTATTTGGTCTTGTCATGGTCAGCAATATTGCAGTGAATCCCAAACACATCTTTTCACTGCAGTCTCTGCTGGAGGCAAAGAGACTGACTGTTCTGGCTCACATCAGTTATTTTGATACTGCAAAACCATCGCAACCACAAACATCTTATCCAGCAGAATATTAGACACATGCATCATCAACTAACCAAGGCCTTATCTGTAAGTGAGTGATAGAGAGCCATGGGAGTTAAATCCTGAGTATCAGCTATTTTAACTGAATTAAAATAAAATTAATTAAAGATAGAGTTGTTGTTATGCACTACTGATGTTTCTAAAACACAGTTAAGATAATTATATTTAAGATTTTTGAAAAAAATATTCACGCTTGTTTCCCATTTTTTAGGTTTCAAATTTTACTTCCTAGTTGTTACCTAGCAAAACTCCTTTAATGTACACAGAAATTATTATCTGACAAACACAAATATAAGAAAACATCTTTATTTTGTGGAAATAATGTTTAAAGTATCTGGAAAAAATGTGTTCCTATTGGGAAAATTGTGCCAAACTTTTGGACAGAATTCTACCTAGTGTGAGATCGTCGGTATGTTTTGATTTTTCTATCTTTCTTGTATCTTTATACTTCCTGTATTTATCTACGTATTTTTCAACTTTCTTTGCAAATTGCTTCCTGATTGGTGTAAAACTATAATTTATAATTGCCATAGTTATAATACCGCCAAATTAAGTAAAAAATCATACACACTAGGGTAGGCTTGGATAAGATGAAAAAGCTCTACATGGTGTGAGCTTGTTATGTAGGTTTCTTATACACACAGTTACAAAAACAAGGTTGAAATAATTGAACCAAGCACATTAAAGAATACATTCCAGTTAAATGATGCAGATGTGTGGTACTTGGAGATGTTGCGTTGCTCTTGACGTCTGATCACATTGCGGTGGAGGCAGACAGAGCGACAGGTGGTCCCTTGATTTCCACTCACTACATTCTTCCTTCACCGAGGTGCCCTGATCGTGCCGAGACAGGTGACATTTAAACATTCAGGATGATTTCTGTGAAAAAGGAAAGGTCATATGATTGCAAGAAAGCAAGAAATAAGATAAATATGACATCTTAATATGACAGGTTTTGAATGATATTTTACAGATATTCATGTATGGTTTAATGAGGTCATACTAAACTCTGCTGTTACTCTTTAACAAATGTACATCAGCACTATTAGCACAAATGTGGTCTGAGTTAGCCTACTATAAATCACTTTAAAGTCCTATATTACACAAAATGTATTCTTGAGACCTCTTGTGGGCTCACCGCTCAAAGAGGGGTCCATAAGGGTCAGGTGCGCTGACTGGGCACACTGGGCGGCGAACTGCTGCCCCCACGTCCCAGCCGGATAAAGCGGAAGAAGATGGATGGATTCTTCTGAGCTTTAAATAATGTTATAATGCTGTTACCTCAACACAAACTTACCCTGAGTTGTCTACATCTCGAAAGCCCAAACTGCTCTGCTCCACCTTGTGATGCTTTCAAGTTAACAGCTCCTTTTATTTTTAGCTCAGTAGAGATAGACAATTCCAGGGCTGAAATTATCCAAATGATTCTACTGAAGGTGTATGATGGAGCACTTCCTGTATTACCACATGACATCAGAAGGTGGAACAAAAAAGAACTCTGCCTAAATATGCAGAGTTTTGACGAGGAAACAACATTATAACAGAGAATTGTGCAATATAGGTCCTTTAAAGATTAACATTGCCATTAAAATGACAGCACCTCATGTACTGTTATCCAATTATATATACTTTATAAGTGAAAAATAACTCTAAAGCATAATACCATCATTCAAAGTGCATGTATTGATTTTATATTCAACTGTGAAGTCAGAGTACTTTCAGATAAGCTAATGCAACAGAGTCTATCAGATCTTAAGTCCCATCCCCGGCCAGTTACATTGACTTACATGAAGAATCGCATGCACACTTCTTATGTCAATCATTCAGTCACTAATGGTTGCACGGTGTTATCCACAAAGTGTTTTATTTGTTTTGCCTTTTGATTTCCCATGCTGCTGTGTGGGACTTGCTGGATTCTCTTTGGATAACCCTCTTTTTCTATGTGCAGTGTACTCAAACCTCCTGAAGGAATAACTGTTCTGGGCACAGGCAGTTTTTGTATCTTGCTGTGTTTAAATGCTAACATTAGCACCACAAGGAAAACATTTTGAATTTAGAATAAATTAATATTCCATACGGCAACTGCTCTCTCCAGACTGACCCTTGCAACTAATGCTTGTTCAAATTGGCAATGAAGTCAATTGTAATTACTGGGATCTGATTAGCAAGATCTGTTTCCTTGCACAATCTTGCATGGTGTTGGATTAGAGTCAGCTGTTTTCCCTGCTGCTCTTAAAATGTCTTTCTACAATCTTACTTACAGGCTATTGTGAAATCTAATGCAGAGAGATGAGCGATGTATTCAGGCACTCTGCTTTCATGCCTTTTCACTGAACCATGAATGTTATAGTTAACATCATTTCATATTTAAACATTTCATTTAAATAGAACTGAATAATCTTTGGTGGTATTTGGTGTCTCTCGCAGCTCCCATGTGAAGGGAACATGATTATATAATGAAGAAATTATGTAATTGTGTTAGTAGTGCATGCACATGAGGAACTGATATGATCGCCAAAGTGGAGATAACCTACTATCGTACTGCTATCATATATGGCAGGAAATGATTAGTAATGCCTTAAAGAGATAAAATTTATTTTTGTTTCTCATTTTCAAACCCTATGTTGTCCAAGCTACTTTACCATGAGATCCAGTAACTACAAAATTACAGCTAAATTACAAATCACCTATTATGAATAATGATAATAATTTCAATTTGCTATAAATTCCCAGTGCGCTAACCTCTTAAAGCAGAGTTTTACTAAAGCAAATTAATAAACTAATGCTTATGCTAACAGCAATACAATTAATAGTATTATTATTAAATTAGTGTCCATATTGTGTTATGGAAACAGTGTAATAAGTTATTAAAATGGCCACATGTGTGAAATAGAAGCAGTTGGTCCAGCTGTGAACTGAATAAACAAAGAACAGCATGTGTCCCATCTCCGCTGAGGTGAGCAACATGGCGGCCTCCTCCTCACCAGGGAGCATCCTCACCCTTCTCACTTAGCCTGCTAATCTCTGCTCTCCATCTGCAGCACTGTCCCCACTGTCTGAACACCACATGTGTACCAGTACATTTCTACTATTGATTACATTATAAAGCATGTCATATGAATGAAGGTCTGCTAGGCTTTCAGAGCAGATAAAAAAGGCAGTAGGGCCAGTAGGAGACTCAGCAGTATTTGTCCATCCTTTCTGACTTCAAACTGTAGAATCTCAGTGGTAGAGGTCACCAGCTGCTACACCTCAGTCAGGAAATCAAATGGGCTTATTTTAGGAAAGGGCAGGGAGGATTTAAAGGGGCAAGAACAACTGTCAAAACTGTATGTAGGCTAGTAATGAAGTAAATGCTTGGGTAGTCAATCTAAAGCATGATAACTGTAGAAGAAAAAAAAGGGCGGGCATGGATCTGTGCTGTCAAATCAACAAATTGAAATCATTATCATATCATTATCATCATCAATCACACACACTCACACACAAAATATACATGCTTTCATTTACTACTAAAGCTGTATAAAGTTGCAAGTAAAAATCTGAGACTAAACCAAGGCCAACCTAAAGTCAAATGTAGGACCTAATATGGACTAATATGTCCGTCTTTTAGTCAGTTTGCTTTTCAAAAACAAGATTTCTGTAAAATGGGGAGCCTTGTGTTGCGATATAGTTATTTTCTTGTGATATTAGTTATTGTATCAGCCAATACTTCGATATTGATATTTTTGTGATATATTGCAGCTTGCTATCTTGCTCCTAACTGCTACCATCACTGCTGTACTTATTATTATTATTCTTTAATATGATACTCGTCTTTTCCCAAACAAGAGTTAACTTGGAGCCTCTCACAACTGGTCGGGAAGTTTAACAAAAGAATCTCAAGTTACTATTTGTGCAATGTGATACTGTTTCTTATCTCAGTATCTCATTTGCAAATATAAGGAGCCAAAGCCTCCAGAAATCAATGTGTGGGTTTAGATGGAGGGGCACAGTCTGACATCCTCAAGTGGCTCGCATTACAATGAGACAAACGAGTGCTTATCCAAAAAGCTCAGCTTAGTGTGTTGTTAATTAAGAAAGGGATTATATACTCCAAAATAATCCAAACTGTGATACAGAATTACTCCAGCGCAAAAGCTTGGATCATGAGAAAATTATTCAGTAACATCCTAAAGCGTGTGTTAATCAACGAGCTATGAAAACATTTGGTTCTTTGTGGCAAATTGTTCAAGATAGAAAAACCCTCAAGGTCTTTATATAGCATCTTCGGTAACTATGGCAACAGCACAAGTCTATAAAAAAACTTATTTTTATTTTGAGGTGTAAACAGGCAAATTAACATGCTTTTTGGTCATTGCAACAAATTATGTAATCATGTTAAATAAAGTTAAGACCTGTTTTGGTCTGGGCTTGCACAGTAAAAAAACACTTGTTGGCAGTACGTGTGTTCCAGTCCATTGCTTATCTGTGCTCCTCCTGCGGACATAAAGTATGAGCTCAGGAAAGCATGAAATTGAGTTTGGAGACAAATGGACGTAACAATGCTTTGATGATAACCTAGAGCAAACAAGAAGTCCATTAGGAGGTTAACAAGCCAAATAGTCAAATGCCAGTTAGCCTTCCTCCTCTGCTATGTGCCCGTCTTTTAACCACTCACAGTTTAATCATGAACCAACCCAATGGCTTGAGTGTATAGACTGACTGTAATGAACTATATGCAGTTTATATGCCAGAGGGCGGGTGGTGGTTGGGAAGCTGTTTCTGTTCATTAAAAGATGGAAATACTCGTGGATAGTTTTGACTATAATTGATGTTAGCAGTGTATTTAATAATAAACGAGGCAGACCACAGGGCAATAGATTTATCAGCATCGTTTACATATGTCTCTCCAGGCTTTCATTTAGATTAGAGGAAAGAGGATTTGTAAGAACAGTTTGCCTCTGAGGCTGAGGACATTTTTGTAATTTGCACATAACAAGACAAGTTTATATTCTATCAAAATCTAAATATTGTAAACATAAATCCTGAATATAAATCTGAACAAATAGTAGCAGTGTTAGAGGAGAGAGGTCCCTGAGGGCGGCCTGTCCCGGCTCCATCCTCTTGGGCTGGCAGTGAAGTATGAAGAAGATAGCAGCTGGATATTAACCTGGGACTGCAGGGCAATCGCCACAGCAACCTCAACTCATCCATTCTGCAGACTCCAAGTCAGCTTTAGGATTACCAAGACATAACTTTAATAAAACGCTGGTTATTTTTCCTTTACATGTACAGCTGGGGTAAAATATTTTAATTCCTTATTTCTGGGTATGGAGAAGAGATAGCACTTCTCTTTTAATCAGCTATAAGCATGATCTGCTGCTAACTAAAAGCATGATAATTATTCAGGTGGGGGATCTGCCACCTGCCTATTGCCATGGAGGAGGAGTTCTTTGTCTAAAATGTTCCACAGTATAGTGTTAAAACTTAACTATCTTGTATTTACTCAGTTATTCTGGTGATTTAGTTGTTAACTGAAAAAAAGGATTCTTACTGTGACCTTGGGGCACCTCCCAAAGTTTGCCTTGCATGAAGATGTGAAAGTCGAGTCTTAAAACCAGGGGGGATCGGCTTTCTCTATAGCCCTAAACTGTGGAACGCTCTACCCCCCCACGTCCGAACAGCCCCTACAATCAAGTGTTTTAAGTCTTAAAACCCACTTTTATTCTCTGGCTTTTAACTCTGCGTGAGTTTGTGTGGTCCTCTGTGTCTCTTATCTATTTTATTTTATTTATTTTAATTCTACTTTGTGATTTTTATGATGTTGCTTTAATTTGATTTTACTGATTTTATTGTTTTAGGGCTGGTATGACCAAATTTGAGCATTCTTTATGTTTTATCTCTGTGCAGCACTTTGGAAACTGCTCTGTTTGTAAAATGTGCTATATAAATAAAGTGGATTTGGATTTGAAGATAGATACACCTAACGCCATACTGTGGAACATTTCTGACTAAGCAATAACATCTCCATGGAAACAAGCAGGTTGCAGAACATATGAAAATAAGCAGTTAGTGGGTAAACTTTTAACTAAAGCAATAGTTAATTTGTTTTTTTCTCAGTACCCTGTGCAGACGTGTTCATCACAATATCAGTGAGAGGTCAGTTTTGTCAGACTGTGCCATTTCTCCATTGATGTTCATTTGGGTTTCTTCTAAAAGCTGCCAGGCACAGAGCCATCTCCACATTGTCCACGTCACCAGAAATTGTTCATATATCAATATATTGACAATAGCACTGCTCCTCTGTTGTAGTGCGAACAAAACAAGGAGCTTACAGTGCAGGAAATGATGGGTTCTGAAAGGCTATTCACCATACAGTAATTATAGCGCTGCCAGCGAGATAATGACTTTGAATGGACCACAAACAAAAGACAGGACTGACAGCTTCACGTTCTAGTGGAGCTTTTTCCTGATAAAATATTGCTTGCTTTAGGCTGTGGTGACAATGTGGTCTCATTCAGAATTGGGTACAGCCTTTTAGGAATCAGTTCTTTTTAATGTGTGGCAAAAAATCCATGATTGTTAACTAAAGCATTTCATTTATAGTGAGTGTAAAAACTAGAACTGGCTGCAAATTCCCCATTAAATTAATTTAAAAGTATAATCGAACTTTTTGTTTTGCCTTTGCAGTGACATCATGCTGGGGATGTTCTAGTTGCATCTCTATTGCCAGAATGTTCAACAGTTACCATGGTGACACAATGCACACAAAAAAGAAACTATACAAAATGGATTTAAACAACATATTTTCAGGAGCCTGTGATCAATACCAGCTTTCACGGTCCTGTTTAAGTGTTTGATTTTCAGCTAAAAAGGGTGAGAGTGACTAAAAACCTGTTGGCTAAAGCTAGTTAACTTGTGACTGTAATTTGTCATGTGAGAGACTTGTTTAAACACACAAATTATCTCATCTGTAGTTCCAATCAAGTCTCCTCTTTCTGCTCTGTGTGAAAATAAAGCTCAGATTAAGCGTAACTTGAGTAACAGAGCTGACAGAGTAGTGCTTACAGTTAGCTTCACACCCCCAGTGAATGTTGATGATTTCAGCTGCAAAGTGTCATTAGACGGGTTCACAGTATGACACTGAGTTATCTATATCTTTGGAGACAAGCAGCTGTTCACAGGTCAGACCTGTGGAGTGGCGACACAGTGTGAATGTGATTCAAGGTATTTTCTAGCAAACAAACACCTGTAATAAATGCAGATTAAATAAATGCAAGTTAGATCAGTTTAATGCCGTTAATACTGTATATTCCAGACAATCTATAATATCTGAGACAAACATGGAGGGGACATCTGAAAAGTTACATAGTTTAAGTAAACTTTATGCTTCTTTAGGGGCTATGGCTTTGCAGTGATTTCTGTGAACAAATCTTGTTTTGCACTGAGCTAATTTACAACTAATTCAGAGGAAGGAAGATGGTTTTATTGAAATCTCAGTGAGCGTGACATGCAAAAAGTCTGTCTCATTTTGCCAATTAACCCGTTATAAATTACAGAAATAATTTATTATAACACAATTCTTTAATTATGAAATAAAGTCCTTGTATTTAAATGTTTATAGACACCTTGTTGCATTTTAAAAGTTTCATCATTTACCCTGTTTACTGTTTGTTTGCCTTTGATTGGTCTAATTGACTGACAGCTTCAGGAAGGAAATCAATAAACTCAGAGGAACAGGAATACACAGTCTCAAGTCTCTGGTTAGATTTGTCTGGTCAAGCTTCACAAATGCAAGACAAAACATCAATGCAGGAAAAGCTTTGGCTGCCATGAGTTAAAATTAAATTCATTAAAAATAATAAAAAATACAAGTCTTCTAAATAAATCTAAGTAAAAATAAATAAACTATTTCTATCCCTAAATTTCTAGGCTTCTTTAAAATAAAAAATGTATAAAACATATTTTGATCTGCATAAAGAGAGGGATTAACAAAGCTGCTTGATAACCACATCAACATTTTAAACCAGACGCTTAGAACATGAATGTCTTGCTAATGATCGCTCTAGACGCAAAGGAATGGAGCGCTCTGAATTATGTAGGTTTAAGCTTATGTAAGGTTTGTGCGGGGAAATGAATAGTTATAAATACAGTATATTTATGAGGTAATATATTCCCTAAATAGCATACAGATTAGTGATTATATGGGCAGTGTAAAGAGAGACAGGGGGAAGTGAAGTTGAATCCATAATCCAGAGCATTCCCTTCACCTAAAGAAAATGAACAATAACGTTCCCTTATTAGTCAAACCATCAGGAGGACAGCGCTCTTCTAAAGACATGGCATCAAAAATATATGACTGAGATGTTGTGATTTCTTCAGCCCACCATCACACACTAAACAAGGGACCAAACTAACAAAAATCTATCATCTCAAAATGTTATTTGCCAATATCACCTTGGAGCAATGTTTAAGAGAAAGCTTTTGTAGAGCTTACTGTTATATAAACACTTCAATTCTTTGCTTTTTGTGATGTGAAAATCAATGCTGTATTGTAATGCTTATGTGGCTACTGGTCAAAAATGAAATGAACTCTTGGCACTGCAAGGCCATCATCATCTTTTCTGAAACTAATTATTGGAATAATATAGTCAGATCCATATAAAAGTCAGAAAGACAATTTGCATAAGCGATTTTGTGTCAAATAAATGTCTTTTTATGTCAGAGAGCAATTATGCAAATGAAGTTAAAAAAATATCTCCACACAAAACAGTCCAAGACACATTTACGTCATTGAGATGAAAGCTCAAATAGAATCTGTCTGACATTCTGTGAGAACCAGGTGTCCACACGTCACTAAAACTAACATCCCAACATCAAATAAAAGGTCAGATTACAGCACATGTTGCACTTCCTTTTATGTTTTTTTTTCTCTGAATAAATTTCAATTAACTTGGATGCACCATGACAGGCCATGGAAGTACTACTGTAACGGCTGTCTGTTTGAGGCACAGTCTATTTACTGGATCTGTAGAAAATATAACTGACATGTGGTAAATAGTCTACCCACAGTGCCCAGTCCAGTCCATAACTCTGTACTGATGCAAACACCAAATGGAAGAACACTGTGTCAAAGGAAAAAGTCAGGAATAAAGGAACACCACTGTGGAAATATAGTGATACTTTGCAGTCACATGTGTATTATTGGGGGAATGTGCACCAGTCATCATGGAGACATCATGCACACATTAATAAATTTGAAGTCAAATAAGTTTTAAAATTGTCTGAAAAAAATACAAAATGGATTTTTAACACATTTTCAGGAGCCAGTGATCAATATGAGTGTTCATGGTCCTGTTTAGTTTGATTTTCAATAAAATAGTGAGAGTGACTGACCGATAAACTGTAGGTTAAAGCTAGCTTGTGACTGTTGGGTTATTTGAGAGTGTTTGTGTGTATTGGAAAAAATCTATAGTACTGACTGTTAATGATAGGTCATGAGCATTTCTACTTCAGCATTAACACACTTTTAACTTGACAATAAACTTGAGTACTTTTGTGGTACGTATAGCCTAAAGCAATTTCAATTTTGACTGCAGTGATGATCAGAATTCTCACTGAAATATGGTTTTGCAGCATTTTGTGCCATATGAATGTCCCTGTTGTATTAGTGTGACATAAATATGGTCAAAACATAGAATATAAAACTTTTGATATGTGTTACTCTGCACGTTTGGATCCATGAGTGACATGCTGTTAATAATCCCAGTGTCCAGCATGGTCACTGTCCTCTCTCTCACATCTATAAAACACCAGAGGAAATGGGGAATCAGTAATTCAGGTCAGGCTCATCTATAGCACTGGAGGAGGATGGAATAATATAAAAAACTAGCTCTCATCTCCCCAGGCATAATAGTCTGCATATCAGGATGGCCCAGCTGCGTCCAGCTGTCTTATCATCTCAGTGCGAGCCTAAGAAACATGTCTGACTGGCTTTCTTCTCCTTCACGCTGCAAAACTACAAAAACTGCAATTCTTTGCTTTCCTTCCTAAAGCAATTCATGTTTTTATGCAATGATGCATTTGGAGATTCTGGGTAATTTTGCAGCTTTAGTTACACTTAAAGAAATAAATAAATAAAGAAGAATGTCAGTATATTTGAAAAGGATATCTCCTGAGCCTTGAGCATTAAAAAAAAGCAGAAACTGTGTGAGGTCAATACGGGAAAATTTTCACAATTATAACTTTAAACTGTTACTGATTTTACCTGTGTCTCATCAAAAATAAATTGGAGAGTGCTCTGGGTCACACAGACAAATTAAAGATGTTCTCCTTCTTGATTGTAACATGGCTCTGAACATGCAGAGGAGGCAAAATAACCGGTTTTCAGCACTTTCCAATCAGCCTTGTGATTTAAAGACTAATCTTCTTCTTGGTGTTATTTTTGGTCCTCTATTGATGTGTATTCCCTAATGTGTGTTCACATTTAATCCTGACAGGGACGCACCTGCACAGCTAACAGCACAGTTACAACTAAAGCTTCATTATTCAATCACTACTTTATTTTTGGAGGGCGCCACATGCTCCAAGATTGACTGTGTCGTGGGTGCCCTTTTGAGAGGCAGGGATTAGACTCACCCCCATTCATAATGAGGACAAGCAGGGATTGGAGCTGATCGTTTCCTCATTGAACAAAGGTCAATGATCAATATCTGTGGACAAGTTTTAGTTTTTACATCTGCGGCGAAGAGGGGCACTAATCTGTTGACTATGAGCACTCCATTACCCCTGTGGCACAGGTGAGATGCACTTTCACATCCGCACTGTTTGTCATTAGTGTTGGGAGCGGAAGGTCCCTCATGAAGCCTTTATTCAATGTGACATTTAATTTGGACTAGGTCAAATGAAATTGCTTATAGAGAGTGAATGCAAGAGTGAATGGTCTGTGTTTGCAAGTGGTGGTCCTAAACAAAGCAGTAGATGCTCTGTAAGCCCGAATGACTCCTAACATGAATATTTGGTTGGATGAGTGAATACAATCACAAATACTTTAAACCAAAGACACACAAACTAGTAAAAGTATAGTTCTCAAAATATGAGAAAAACATTAAAGGTGAACTGTGTTACTTTCCTAGTGGAGGGTTCATCATCAGCTTCTCTGGAGGACCACCACATGGAGATATTGCCTGAAATGATCCACAGTATGGCATTACTTATTTATCTCTACAGAGACACCAGGGGACACCATAGGGCCAGATTACATGTGAGATCTATGGAGAGGCAAGCCCACTCACAGTAAAAATGCAAGTTTTGAAGTCAACAAAAAACATGTTTTTGAGTAAATGCAAGATGGAGACATTTAATGCTATATTTATAGATTTACTGACAAAGCATGAAAACAACATCTCCATAAAGACAAGCAGATGACAAACCCTCCATCAGAAAGTTACACAATGCACCTTTAATGTAAAACAAGAATCATTGTCATATTATAATATGACTTACATACATAGCAAAGAAAAGTATTATTGCCTAGTTGTATCTGGAAGAGAAAAGATAAAATTATTTTAAAGGTGCACTGCGCAACTTTTCGGGTGGAGGGTTTCCTACCTGCTTGTCTCCATGGAGATGTTATTCCCTGAAATGTTCCATGGTATGACATTAAACATATCTATCTAGCATTTATTCATTACAGGTGTTTTTCTGTTGCTCAAACTTTAAATTCTTTCTGTGAAAAGGAGCGACTCTCCACAGATCTGAATTGTACCATAGGGCTGTAGTCTGCTTGTCCACCTCACCATAGATATGATTGATCTGTACTGTGTAACGTTCTAGACAAAGTAATAACATTTCCATGGAGACAAGCAGGTGGAAAAGCCTCCACTAGAAATGTTACGCAGTGCACCTTTAAAGACACTTTAAAAACATACTTTCACTTCATCCGAAAGATGAGGAGGAATCTTTAGCAAGCAGCATTTTTTTTGTAATAGGTCATATAAATTGATCATCTTGCATTAACCTTTTCAAATTCTTTTCAGTAAAAAACAAATACAGCCATTTGCTTTCATCATAATGGTCAGACTAGAGCCTTAATACCTTTAGATCTATTTGCAAATACATCTTACAATAGAATGAATGATGGAGCTCATTGTCGGTTTACTTTAAGTGCACACAATCTCATCTGTGTGGTGGTTTACGACAGTATGAAGCTGTTAAGTGCTCAAAAGCCATGGCAACAGGTCTGTAGAGACTGACAGGTCCTAATTATAGTATAGATTCAAGCTGCAAGTCTAAGCTAAGGTACCACTTTCAACAAAAAGGGTGATCAGGTGGTTCAGACGTCTTTGCATCTTATTTTACCAACCAAAATTACAGTAATAAATACCACTTAAGATACTTACCTTGCAGGAAAATACTGGGGTCAGCTGGTTCTTGTGGGTTGTGCATGATTCCGTAAGTGGATATGAGGCGATACATTTATTTGCAGTTTATATAGCTCACCTTTACTCTTTCTATGTAGCAACGTGATATATTTTGCTTAATAGCTAATCCTTCTGACAACTAATAATCAATGTGAACAGTGCCCCCTTTTAGTTAGGTCATAATATAATTTAGCACACCACAGTTAAATAAAATACTTGACAATGTTTTCCGTTTTTACGGTTTCATTTTGGTAGACTAGACCTTTTATCTTCCAAGTTTTAATTTTAGATTTCTGTATAAGGGAGACGGTGACTCAACAGTGGCAGACCTGACAAAAATCTGGATTTATTTTCTTGAAGCCATGAACCAGTATATTTGTTGCAGCTCATTAGAATTAACATTTACCCATTAGCCAACGAAAATATAAATAAAAATAATCTTTTTATTTAAGATGACAGCCTCTAGGCAACGTGTTTGCCTCTTCAGAGTCTCAGACAATTTAATCCTGCCTAAATCCATCTATCAAGTGAATGCATCTTCTATTTATGGCAAGCGGAGGTTCCTCACCTTGTTTCAAAAGCAATTGAGAGTTTGAGATCTAGAGAATATTTCTACTCTGTCCTGTATGAATATTCATTGGCTGTTTAGGCAGATAGCATTTTGTGACAGTGACAGAATACATTAGAAAAATAGCTTATCAAAGTGTAATCAAATGTAATGCATGCACGCCAAAATGAAATATGCATGACAAATTGGCTTTGGAGCAGGCAGAGCAGGCATGTCCTCTGAACCCTGAAACTAAATCTCATTGAAATTCCTTTCATTATAACGGAGCAGAGGAGGGACAGAGAGGCAGAAATGATGGGAGGGAATTTGAGATTACAGAGGCAGCAGAATCCTTGCACCACAAACTAGTATGTCACAGCGAAACTGTTACATAACTTTATAAAAAGGGACACCAAAGAGTAAATGAACATTTAGCTGTTTTATTTACAAATGAATAATTTCGTCTTGTTTCAGTACAATATTTTCTTTACATGAAAAACCAGATACAATCTTTTCTTAATCAGTGAAAAGCAAGTGCAGACAGACATTTTTAAATATATTTTTCAAGAATTGCTTTATGTTTCCCTGTTTAAACAAAAGGCACATCAACTTACAACTTACATACATCTTGTCTACAAAAAAATTAATACCATAATGGAATGGAGATAGATAACAGACAAGATAATCTCACGTTTTTGTAAACTAATTGATTTTAAAATATCTGTAAGATTTGATATTATAATAAAAGTTTATTGCCGGAAAGGTTAGCCTGCTAAAATCTCTGATACATGCAACTATTTTATACATCTTAATACTTATGAAGCAGAAAGGCAGATAACAAGTTAGCAAGCTTACCCTTTAGATAAAAATAAGAATATGCATAATGTAAACTTACGAGTCCAAAATTACTGTTATGTCTGAGCTATTAGTTATGGCTTAAGTTTTATGGTTTATTATCACAAGTAGTCTCTTCATCAATTTGTTGGAGTACAGTCACATCACATGGAGGTGGGTTGGCCAGCTAAGAAAAAAAAAAGAAATTAAAGTTACATACCACATACGTTACAAAAATAATGATTTCACTTACCTTTGAATCGCATATAGCAGGTGTTACAGTACAAGTGTTTATTTCGTATTCTGACTTCTGCTCCGGCTTGTGATCCGCCAAGGTCCGTCCCACAATCGAAACACTAAAAAATCCCCAAAAAGTTAACAGTTGCACACGGCTTTTTAAAGATAAACTGAAACATCTAAGTGCAGTGAAGGACCAGGGCAGATAAGAGTGAAGGCTCGGGACTAGAAAGGAAAAAGGTGCACTTAAACTTCAAGGTGAGGACTGGAAAAAGCATCACAGTTAAAGAGAACAGATTTCAGAGGAGAAAATGTAAAAAGGAATGGAGAAGTTTGATATGTCAGAAACTGGATGCAGCCGAGATTTCCCTTGGTCCTGAGAAGGTCCGTCTCACCTTAAAACAGCCCAAATGATAACAGAGCCCCAATGACTCGATGATCATGGCTGCTCCCTTCCCCAACGGAGTGTCACAGTATGTACAGATTTTCTTGCCACTCACTGACCTGGATTACAAAGTGTAGAGCAGTGATGTTAAAGCTGAGCACACATGCACAGGACATGTATGGATGGTTAAACACACAGATACATTGCACTGGTATATTATATTAGTTTATATATTGCATCACCCATAGTATATAGATACATGTCCACAAGGTTCTAAATAGAACAAAATAAATTGTGTTTTTTAACATATATGTCCCAATTCGAGAGAAACAAGTTTGAGAGATAATGGTCATATAGAATGTTTACATTTTTATTACTAAAAAGTTTATATTTCTTTTTCCCCTCTCCAAGATTATTTAATTTTTTGTCTATTCTTTTTATCTACTCTTTAAATTGTCCCATTTAGAACCTTGAAGACCACCAAGCTTTTGGGCGACACTTTTACCTGTGCTGAGAGTCGGCCAGTGGCTCTGGAGATCTGGTGGGTGAAGGAGCGGACAGTGAGGGGGAGGGTGTCTGTCGGGACCAGGGGACTGAGGGGGTTCCTGCCCCGCCTCGCAGGGAGCTCAGAGAGGATGAAGAGGGCAGAGTGGAGGAGCGAGGAAGACCTCCTGACGAACCACCGTAAGAGAAAGTGCTACCCGCCATGGCAGACTGAGGCCGTGAGTAGTTTGAGATTTGAGAGTTGGTCCTAGGTGTCCATGAAGAACGCCAGGAGTTATAGTTTTTGGAATCCAGGTTGTCAAGAGATTCACCTCTGCAAAGCATTGCATGTTAGCAGTTAATACAACCAATTTGGCTGCCATCAGGATGTTTGGCATTACATTTTTTTAATTAATTAATTTGCCAACACAGGACTGGCAACTGCCAACACTGGACAAAGCAAAGCAAAAAACACCCTTATATGTTAGGAAGGATACCAAACCAACCACTGTTAGTCATCCCTGGTCTACAGTGAAGTGGGTGTACCTGTGCATAGGGGGCACCTCATGCTCCATGCTGGTGTTCGTGCTGGTGGTGGAGGAGCGTTGCCTGATCCAGCTGCCGTCCGTCAGCAGAGGGGTTTTCTTCTTCATCTCTCTGAGGATCTGCTGTCGCTCCAGCTCGGCCTGCGATGCTGACTGTTGACCCCTCTGAGCCATCGTACTTCCCACCACTGCACACAAACAGGTTACTGAGAACACCTCTTGTGTCAAAAATGTTTTGAATCACCCGGTTTGATTATTTTTCCAAGCCTTGATTTCAATGCAGTTGTGATTAAGTCAAATAAAATCAAAAATAATGACTAAAGAGGCTTTTTCAATTAAGCTAGAAATAATTACTTGCATTGGCAAGTGATTGATTAATAATTTGTTTTCTGCCTCACTAATCAAACATGTTCCAGGAAATGAAATATTGTAGTGTGCCATTATTGACACAGAAACCAATCAGAGAAGGTCACGGGGGGAATGCATTTGATTTGTGGTGTTGCCTCATGTTTGAGCCCACCTCTCTCAGGTTGTCTATATCTCATAACATTGAGAATGTCCCTTCTCTCCATCTCCAGCTCTGACGCTGCTCTTTGTCTCTGAGCCTGTTTATAGCGCTCGCTCGTCCGCTCCTGCATCAGCCAGTGAGCTATGCCCTTTGGCTGCACAGACACACCTGCGCCCCATACAAGCAAGGCAAATTTATTTTACACAATCCATGCATTTAAGATTTACAACTGTAAACTGTATCAAGGCCGTGGTGCATACACGTACTGATGCTGAATAAAATCCTATACAGCAGTAAAGATTCACGTACCACAAGACCAAGAACTATGTTGACAATGGGAGACATTATAGACAGCAAGTATAGATGGAACTTGACACATGTATTTTTACAGAAATGAAAACATAAACTCTAGCTCAAGGAGAAAATGACAAAAACTGACCTCTCTGTTGAGTTCTTTGTTCTTCATCAAGCTGGGGAGATGATTTGGATCTTGTCCTGCTGTAAAGATGCAAATATATTTACAACTCAAGTCCATAATATTAAGTTCCTTGATGAGTCTTAAGCAGAGAAAGCACATAAGTGGGCATAGTTGAAGGAAAAGAAACTATAAAAAAACATAAAAATACTATATAAACAGTGAAGCAGCTTTATGCTATCAAATGGTACCGAAAATATTTTCATGCAACTTTAATGTTTATTTAGAACTGTAGTGAGTCTCAGTGGTATGTCGGTGGGAGGTTTGGTGCAGTTGCCAAAACAAGGGTTTGCTCAGAAACGGCTGCTAAAAGAACTAACATGGAAGACTACAGTGGAAACCCTGTACCCATTCAGAAAGAGTGGATGTGTTTGAACAATGAGAAATACTAAATATTGTACATAAAAAAAATGGGTAGTTTTTTCCGCACATTTGTACCAACCTGTCTGCAAAGGTCATTGACGGCTGGGCATGGAAGCCACCAGCCCTTTGGTGAAGTTGATGGGTGAATGGAGTGAGATGAGCCCAGAGTTAGACAACAAAGATGAATGACAAAGCACATGCATATTGTTATTATACATATTAGTAAGAAGTATAATATATAAGCATTAGCAGATTAGGGATGCAGAGAAGTATGAAGCATAATATACTGAATCTCTATGTAAAAAACTGCTCAAGATATAAGGTAATTTCCAATCCACTTTACACTATGACAGTAACATACTTTTTGTCTAACAGCATCAACCCAAATCAGTTTGTTGTCCAAATTCTGTAACTTTTTACATGCCGTCTTAGTCAATGTGTGTGCTGGAGAAAATACTACTAAAGATACTAAATTGGCATAATTTCTCCTCTGTATGGCTATACACAAGCTTGGTACCTGGAGGCCCCCTGTGGACAAACTGTTCATTACAGATTTATAAATACTTTTTATGATGCTTTGAATCTTAACTTATTAGCTGTTAGTAACTGTTAATATGGCTTTGACAGCACCAAACAGCAAAGTCATGCATTATTACATGCAATAATGCTGAATGGTGAGTGGTGAATGTGTTTGGGACAGAACTGACCACTGTTGTTGCTGCTGTATCTCCATGGCTCTCTCTCTTTCTCTGCGTTGTTGTTCTGCTAGTTCCTCTGCTCTCCTCCTCCTCTCCTTCTCTTCATCTTCCCTCCTCCTCTCCTCTTCCTCTCTCCTCCTCCTCTCCCTCTCTTCCTCCTCTCTTCTCGTCTTCCTCTCGTTCTCCTCCTCCTCCCTCCTTTTCCTCTCCTCTTCTTCCTGTTGCTCCCTCCTCAGCCTCTCCTCTCTCAGGCGATGGAGCTCTCGTTCTTCGGCCTGTTTCTGCTGCTCCAGCTCCTCCTTCCTCTTCCTCTCCTGCTCCTCCCACACAGAGCTCAGGGGCTGGCTGACGAGTGAAAGGGGGGAGTGAGGACCCTTGCTCCGGCTGTTCACCTCCAGATTCACAGGCTACCACAGAGAAGCAAAGAGGAAGTATTTGACCTTTACTGTAGTGTTGATCAGCATCAAATATTAAGCAACTCAGCACATGTCTTGAGGTGGCATGCATTTGTAAATTTCAGTGGTGGATCTATTACACCACGACTAGACATGGTTCTGCTTTCTTTTTCATTTGGGTTTTTTTGGGGAGAGCAGGAAAATGAAAATATCAGGATCTGACTACATATAATGATGGCATAATTGCAGCATAACATTTAGCCGTGCTATTTGCATATATTTAGATGAGCTCCTGCTCTGAGTCATGGACGCTTGCCTTTTGGGGTCCATTGGTTTACTTAGGTTTATGGGTGTTGTGCGTAGACTATCAACTAGATATGCTAAAACAGCCTGGAATGAATTTAAATTAGTTCAGTTTGTGACAGTGTTTACAATACAATTTACATTTTCTATGTACTGAAAGCAGGAGTATAATTCTTTTAATACACTGAGACCAGCAAACCAAATTACACTAATAACTACACATCATGTATGCTAAGGACGAGTGTAATGATTCATTTATCTTCCACTCTTTTCTCCTTAAATGCCCTCCTGCTGTTTCACCAACAATTGACAATGCAGGCTTCTGAAAACACTCACCCCCTGCTCGCTTTGAGTGCTGCTTATCTCCTGTTGAGCTTTGAGCCATTCTTCCTGCAGTTTTTCTTGATCTCGTTTATATTTTTCCTAGAGGACAGATAGGTAAAAGATTAGGACACAGCTACATAAAGTGTATTCCAGATGCACTATTGAAGAAATATTTGATTATTATTATTTAAAATACCTCACCTTATTTTTACATTACAGTTTTGTGTAACTGACCTTGTACTTTAAAGCAATTAGTTACGGATAAACCTCAAAATGTTTTTGAAATCGATAATACTCATACCTGTAGGAGGCGCTCTTGCTCCTTCTGCCATTTCTCTTGCCTTTTTCTCTCCTCTTCAGGGTCCCAGGACCAACGGCTGGATGGAGTGATTGGAGGAACAGGTATCTAATCAGCAGGAAGCACAGATTTAGACAACAGTCAAGTGTGCCAAAAGAATGTCTTCACTGGTGATCGGTAAAGTTAAGACTGATCTTCTTTAACTTATCTTATTTCTTCACCATTCAGATTACACTGAATTTCATAGTTAATAATTATTTAGGCAATTACAATATTATAATGTAGTGTTATTAGTCACTAAAGTCTTAATACTGTAGATATGTCTGGTACTTACATCTGGCATTACAGGCTCTGTTCCTCCTTGAAGAGAGAATAGATCAATTAGCTCAGACATGTACAGGCAAAGTAAAACCTGATACTCTTTGTCAAACTTGTTTTAACACGTCAATAATTTTAGCTAATATAACATTTAAAATGAAAACACACCCCAGCAGCCACTACGGTGGAATTCCTTAAATCAGGAACTATCCATTCACCTAATTTAGTATCACCTTGTAGCTTGCATTTATTTCAGGTAAATGGTTTCAAATAGGAACATTGATTAATTGAGTATGAGAAAAAAAGATCAAAGATGCAGGAATCACACAGGAAAAGCATGCATAAATAGATGAGGCACACACTGACTGTTTCCATACATGCGTTTGGAAAGAAGTTTTTCCACACCAAATGCAGGAAAAACTGACAATTCCACAAGTACAGACAAGACAGGATTGGTATTTGTGGTGGGCAAAGACATGCTGTCTTTAACAGTCTTATATTACACAAAATGGATTCTTGTAAGCTTTAAGCCATGTTAGAACGCTGTTACCTCATCAAAAACATACCCGTTGTTGTATTTTGTTTCATTCATTCACACATGTTTGAGTAATCCTTTATTATTAGTCTGTCTACATTTCCAAAGCTCAAAATGTTCTTGTGATGTCACAAAGTGGTAGTTATCAAGTTAACATCAATGTTTAACTTTAGTTCAGTAGAGATTGGCATTTCCAGGGCTGAAATTATCCAAATGATTTTAGTGAAGGAGTATGAACTTTAAAAACACAGTAGAGCTCTTCCTGTATTACCACATGACATCACAAGGTGGAATAGAGTGTTTTAAGTTTGAGAGAAGAACTGAGTCCAAATATATACTGGATGTGTGTGTTAAACAAATTAACCAAAACACAGCTCTATGTTTTTGTTGAGTACACAACACTCTAAAATAACAGAAAATAGCGTAATATAGGGCCTTTAAGGTATGTCTGCTGTTTGCGTAGTCCTTTTAGTGTGTGATAAATATCATTTTGTCCAGCATGTCTCTGTCTCAGGTTTTGGTGAGAAAAGTCAAGGACCACAGCAGCACACACTGTTTACCACAGAGGTAGACCAGCGCGCTGTCATTGGACCCTGGGCCCCCTAAAGGAAGGAAGGTGTAATGCATAAAGGTCAGAAATAGCCCCCAGAACAGACAAGCATGACACATTTGATTTGAGTTTGCAATCAACTGCTTTACATGCAGTGAACGCAGTTTGCATCTGAGAAGTAATGGACAAAGCACAGAGACTTCAGACACCTTGAATAGAAGAATACAAAGTAATGAATTTTCTAATTACCCAAGTTTTTATATTTTACCTTGTTCAAAAAATTCAGATCTTCGTTTTAAGTTTTTCAAAGATATTGGTTCTGACTCTACATGAAAACAAGAAGGGAAAGAACTCCTTAATTACGGATGCATAGCACATTACAGTAAATCCAGATATTCAATAAGTTCCTATGGCTTTGTTTATCCAAAGTCAGCAAGTTTAAGCCTGGACTGTTTTGTATGCTGCATTCAGACTGTAGCCAAGATCAATTCTGTAACCTTTCTGATTGCGTGTGCTCTGCTCACTACCTTTGTTCCTCATGGTCACAGGCTCGTCCCGCAGACTGCCATTAAGTCCATTGGAGGCCACATCCTGGGTACAGAAATAGCATTGCACATGATCATTAAAAAAGATTACCGGTACACAAATGAGCAAAACACAGTGAAATGTAGAATTTATTTGGTATTACTTACAACAACTTGGCGTGTGAAGGGGTCTTTGGGCGGCTCTGATTTGTTGGAGATAAGTGAAGTAAAATCCAAACTGGAGTTGACTGTCTTAGTATCAGGAGCACCTAGAAGTAGTGGATGATCCGTAGTGGTCAGATTGATGGTCTTATGGCTTTTATATGGCAGGGAAGTTTGGTCTCTGTTCCAGTCTGCACCATGCAATGCAATGGCAAAGATGTACAATCATATGTTTTGAGCTGTTTGGTAATTGGGAAATTGATCAGGCATAACATTATAGGCGTTTGACACATTTACAAAACCGTTTTGTTAAGATGGGCACACGACATTTTTATTCCCACTCTTCTGTCTTCTCTTTTAATTAATGTTAATTTTTTTTATGATTATTTATGATTTAATCTGTTTGTTTGGTGATTCTTGTGTCTTTCTTATTCTGTAAAGCCCTTTAAATTATGTACTTATGTACACTGTGCTATACAAATAAACTTGCCCACTTTATATTTTGATATGACTCTGGCATCCTGCAATTGAGCTACTGTTTCTATACTTCTTAGTAATAGCTGTTCCATGATACACTGGATATATTAATAAATTGACTGATTCATATTCCTTTATCCGTCACAACTTTTCCTTTTTAAGGCACTTAAATTAGGGTATCTCGATTATGGGAAAAAAAAAATCCTAATCTAAATTCATAAAAGCTTTATGAAACAATGATTTATGTACTGGCAAACATTAACTTGTAGAGGCAGTGTCTATTCATAATTTATTAGTTTTAATTATGTTTCAAAAGCTATCGTGGTACTGTAGATTAGACTTTGCTTTGCTCCAAGGCCCATGTTGATATTATATTCACATTTTCTGTAACTGATTGGAGCAAAACAAGCTAACATCATAATTGCAAAATCAAATCCTTATACCTGACTTTTTCTTTATTATTGTTAGTAATTCTAGCGTTTATTTATTGCTAAAAATATCCCATCACCTACCAGCAGAAGCCCTACTGAATAAACAGTTTATGATCTCACATATTTGTGGACATGATGCTATGCCTGATCAGTGTAAATTTGAAAAACCCACAATATATGCACCACTAATAAGCAAGGGGCAAGGTTAAAGTGTGGTTAAGAGGCACAGCAAGGAGTACCAGAGAAACCATCTTCCCCGCCATGCACTCTATAAAAGCTTCAGAAACTTACACAATGTGGCAAACAGGCTCACAGCCATTTGTTATAACTCCAGCTATTTTAACAAGTGCTGCGTGTTAGTTGTAGTGAGCTCTTTTGGGTGGTTTATTATTTTTGTAAGATGAGACGTGCTATGGAACAAGTAAGCCTTTTATCCAAACACTATAAAGAAGCAGCAGTCCCTCACCCAGGGAACTTTGAGCTTGGTGTGGGTAAGTTTGCCACAAATAACACTTCACATGAGAACATATAAGAACAGCGCAAGAGAATATAAAAACCAACCAACATTATTAGTAGAAAGGAGCAACCCACATGAGAAATGTCTTTTACCCTTGATAAAAGAGAACAGTTGGCAAACTTTCACCGTTTAGCTGTCAAGGGATCATTCATGGATGATTTAACAATAGTTTACGGACCAATTTGGGATGTCAAAACTGTTTAGTAATGCACACAGACTGAGCTATTCTGTCAGCTCAAGATTCTAACCTTTAGTTCACCTGCAATAGGCAGCCTCCCACTTTGACTCCACTAAAATCCTTTAAATACAGTGTAGAGGCTGTAGATGACTCACTGTTCTTGCCATGACGCCTTATATCCATGACCAGACTGCCCTCCTGCAAAGCCTCCTCTATGTGGGTTTTCCAGGACGTGTAGCTCATGTCTGCCACCTGGTGTCCATTGACTGTCAGCACCTCGTCTCCAGTCTGAAGCTGGCACATTTCTGCTGGGCTTCCTGTGCAAATACAATGATCAGTTGTTTAGGGGGATCTACAAAGGATGACTACGCCATTAAGATGTTAAACAGGTATCTGAGTCTATTCGACTCCATACTTAAACTCTGAATGTTAAAGGTGGGAGATGTGTAAGTGTGCACATATGCCACATGCTTGTCTCCATAAAAATGTTCCTTTGCCTGGAATGTTCCACAGCATGGCTTTACTGCAAGAATGCATGTGTATACATGTTTTGGGGGGCAACAAAACATCTATAATGAAAAAAAAAAAAATACAGTAGATATACTATTGACGTATTGTGCAAGCTTACACAGCCCACCTTTAACATTCAGAGTAAAATGTATGGAATTTTATAGACTCAGATAACATCTTCAGGAGACAAACAGGTGGGGTACTCTCAACCAGAAAAATCTTATTTTCAGCAATGTTGGTCTATCCGATAAAATAAGATTATTATAATAAGATTATTTTCTGATTATTTTGCTGGTAGAATATATATTTCATCAGTACATGCTAACTAAAAAAATGTGTGAAGAATGAGAGACATACCCAGCAGATCTGACCCATATAGAAACTGCCCTACATAGGGCTGGCATCATCACTGCAGTGGTCTGGAAAACCAACTTGCAGCACAATGTGAAACATTTACTGAGCCAAGACCTCTGTTACCATTCAAACTACTGTACCGAGTCTATGCACACCATTTGAAATAACCTTTACAGAACAACCTATAATTTATGTTCTTTAGTTCCTTTTCAACATTAGAATAAGCCTGCTGTTTATATGTGGAGAAAGAGCATAACAGCCAAAGAAGTAAACAAGGATAAACAGATTGATATTACACATGAAAAATAAGGGGTAAATGTGACTACCTGGAACAATTGACGTGACTCGGGCACCTGTTGAGTCCCAAGCCGCCTGGAAGCCAAAGTCTCTGCTGCTGTTGGGCTTTTGGGTCAGACTTATCCTCATCTCACAGAATTTCTCCTAAAGACAGTTCAGATCAAATATTTAGACAAATTAGCTTTCACAGTAGCTACACGGTGGCAATCAAGTTCGTGTTTCGTTCTGTTAGCTGCCAGCAGTCGTGCCATGAATGATTAATGCCCCTTTAATACCTCACCTGCTGGTGCTAATTCAAATTCAAGATTAAGATCCAATAATTTCCTTTATATAAACAAAAACAAAACAACTAATTTATAATCATATTGCCTACACTTGTAATGTTCTATATTTGAGGAATGCTTTGTAGATAGACAAATGGATACTTTGTTGTACACAATTTTAGTAATCTTACCAAACCTATTAATTCTATCTATGCCACTGGTAATGTGTTAAAAATGACTGTTATTAATTCTTCTTGCCATAACATTTGTAAAATGTATGCATTATTACATTTAACATTCATTTTACTTTTTATTTTTTGTTTATTTCTATGGTATGTGTAATCCATCGGTCATCCATGTAGGGGCCATAGGAGAAGAAAAATTAAACCATTGACAGAATCACATTTTCTTTCGGTATTTCTTTTGTATTTAGGGCACTGACCTGGCTGTTGTCTTTAACTGGAGCAGGGCTAACTGCAGTTTCACTCTTGGTTTCCGCAGGAGCAGGTGATGTACTCTTCTCTGCGCTGTCCTCTTCATCGCCGTCTTCCTCGCTGCTGTGGGCAGAGCTTGACTGGGCCTCATCTTCAGAGGTCATGAACTGGTGATAGCGGCTCGGCACTGAGGATTTCTTAGAAGTGTCTCCATTCACAGGTTTAAGAGAGTCATCCATCTGCAAAGAACAAAGTGGTTTAGAAATACATACTGGGAATTAAATAATATTTTACTTTATGCATTGTACAAAACAGTATCACAGACAGTAAAATGTACCGCATGTCTATTATTATCATTTTATGATCTATGTGTCTTTGACACTAATTAATATTTCTTTCAGTGTCAAGCAGCAACTATAATAATTGCCTCATAATAGGAATGAGTAACACTTTAATTATGTATAACTACACTGTACATTCACTGTTCATTTACTTCTGTTACATTATCAGACCAACTCATGTGAATCATGCAAAAAATGTGCATGATAGCGATGTTCTTGCCAATTCTGCACTAACAGATCAGCTGATGTTTGCTAATACTTATTTGCTCATAACTTTGACACTCACTGTATTGGCTCGGGGCAGTGAGAAGAGACGGGTCGATTGGGTTCCAAAGGGCTTCGGTGCGACAACTGACGTTAGCCGTGAGCTATCAGATCTCTGGTAGGTCCTGGGCAGGGAGGCAGAAACATGAGACACCACTGGAGGCTTGGGTTCCATTGGGATCTGCTGCTGTGGCTGTCTGAACTTTGATTCAACAGAGGGCACCTCAGTTTGGGGTCGTAACAATGGGCTCTTTGGCTCCTGCACCTTCGGCTCAGAATTCAGAAAGGAGGTGGTTGTTGTAGTCTTCACCGTTTCCACTGAGCTAGTCTGGAGTGTGCTTTGTTGTGTAGCTGGTGGAAATGGAGAGCGCTGGTATGAGCTGTAGCTCGCAGAGGTGATAGTAGAAGTTATGGTGTCACTGTTCACTGTTTCTGTGGAGGGGGTAGGAGAAGATGCTCGACCAGTAGCTGTGGAAGCTGGTGATGGCTCTTCGTCTCTCAAAACAGGCCTGGAGTATGAAGAAGAGGAGTAGCGTGGTGTATCAATAGTGTTGCTCCTGCTGTAAAGGGCACGTGGGGTTGAGGCAGGTTTTTCAAACACGTCCTCGTCATCCAAGTACGATAATGATCCCAGTCGGCTGCCTAGGCTCTGACGTTTGGTCTCTCTGATGACCAGATAAAAAAGAAAAGGAGATAAGAAAATGTCACTTTGGTGCAGGTTTTGAATGGATTTGACAGCCACAAAAGATGATGGTAAATGAAGGTGATGTGAAAATGGGCATGCAAACTGCAAGCAGTAGGACTGACATTGACTTGTACTGAATGGCTTCTACAATGAAACAAATGAACTGTCAAATGAGTCACTTACAGTTTCTTTCAAAAGAGCCATAGATAAAGCATAAAAGTAAAACATAACATACTTTAAGTTTTAAATGCTACGTAACAGGAATGCTGAAGTGTTTTACCCTGCCCCACATATACTCCGCAGGTGTGATTTACCTCTCCTCTTGCATCTCCTTGAAGGTCTTTGACTTCCTGTTGCTGCCGTGTGTGATCTCCTCTATCTTCTCCCGCTCCTCTTTTTTCTTCACTATATCAGAGTTGACACTTTTGCGCCGAGACTTCCACTTGCTTAGATCCTACAAAAAACAAAACCTGTAAATCATTCTGTGTAGGATTTTATATTTCTTACAACACAGTAAATGAGACAGATAGTGATGCATTGCTAAGTGACTGCAATCTGCGCACAGCGATAAGCAGAGAATAGTGAAAAGGAGAAGAGGACCGAACAGAAGGGCTACTTTTGAAGGTGTTCTATTTGTGTGCTCTAGGCTCCTCCCGGCTCAACTCTCTGGAGAATATGGGTACTGTGTGACCTAAATGCTACTTCAAGACTTTATTATTTAGCCTTCAAGTGTTTGAAAACACAGTTACATTCAAGTGATTCTTGACTGCAACATAAAAATCTGGCTTTTTATTTAGTCTGTTGTATTTGTGTATTTTTTTTTTTCTAAATAAATACAATTTGTTGTGATTTTATTGTCTTTGATATTGTTTTTACAGCAAGATTTTAAAAAATTTGTATGTTTTTAAGGTGAACTATGGCTGCTGTCAGAGAAATAAGGACAATCTCTACCCAGAGGGGAGTACTGTATCATCTGTAACACCTGCACAGCAATATTTAGACACGGCCTCTTTTTTCAGCACTTGACCAAATGCAATTTACAGTGACACTTTGACACTCTCAAAATGATTCAACCAAACCCAGTGACATTCAGAAAGTATTGCTAAAATAACATAACATCAGGCCTGGGTGCAGACCAAACTGACTGAGGGTGCATCTGAGTTTTAAAAGGATTCAGAGACAATGCTCTTCCATTAAATTAAATGTTGTTATTTTACCTAAATCAAATTAGGGTGCAAACAATTAGATGCAGTGCCCTTTTGCACCCCTGTAGACCCAGGCCTGAATAACATTATTAGATAGATGCATGTGTAGATGTGATATTGAACCTTTTCTCCACTATATTTCTATCAGTTGACATTTATTTGAAAAGACAACATACTAATTTGTCTGTGCTATGCAGGCTGAAAACAATCTACTCACATCTTGCCACTTATCGTCACTCTCCTTGATGCTCTCCCGATATTTCTGTAGCTCCTCATAGCGTGTTTGTCTTGCAGCACTCTGGTCCATGAGAATATCACTTGTTGATTTACTCCTACAGAGAGAGAAATGTTAAAAAAATAAACTAGTGAAAATTATTAAAGTTTAAATTGTGCATGCCATTCCATGGTCCAGCTGAAATATGTTATTAAATGTTAGTATGCAAACCAGGCGCAATGAAAACTTCTGTTAATAACAGACATTGTAGTACACCCGAGTTATGAAAAAAAACAAAAAAAACTTTGCATCCTCACCTCCTCGTAAAATATCACACTTAAATCATAGGGCTATCACAAGAGCAACATGTGCTTAGAAGTCTGTAATGAACTTCTCAATCATAACTCTCTATACTCTAGCCATATGACCCAGTGTACCGGCTGCGTGCATCTCTCCACTTTGTTGCTTTGTCAATAGGGCTTTGTCGAGCAATAAACCTCCCCTTGAACTTGGCCCCGTGCCACACAATACATAACGTTATGTGTCAGCATTTAGAGACTGGAGAGTGAGAAGAGCAGTGACAAAAGCAAAGGGAGAGAGAACCACAGAGAGGGTGCGACTGAAGAGGCAGATCTTAATGCAAAAGTGCCACATTCCTGAGAGGCCGTATTAACTCACCCTTCGAGACTGTCCTGTCCTTCGAGCTGTCTATAAAATGAAAAGAGAACCACAAACAACAGGGATGATTTAAACTGTACGGGAATCCCAAAATAAGAGAGTTTATGGACCACTTGAAGACTTGAGAGTGCATTACAGCTAAACCAACATGCAGCTTTCAATTGGCTAAGAGTTTCAGAAACATCCTGCACAAAATAAATTATAAAAAAGGTTTTAACAGTTTTGTTTTAAGATATAATATTTTCTTTTTTTTTAACCACATTCTGTATGATAATGGTCTTTCCAATGATCTTTAGGCAGATTAAAACTTATTATAAATTATACATGGTCTTTTCAATGAGACACAAATCCCAACATCTCACAAAGGTAATAAATATGTGTGTTGTATTTTATAATCTTTGGTCTCTATTTCTGTCTGTATACTTTAACCTACACTGTGAGAATATGAAGTATAAAGTATAATATAGCTTACTTGTTAAGTTTCCTTGCTGTGACCTTACTGGTGTGTAGACACGTATGCTTCAATAAACAATGCTGCCTTTATAGAGAATGACTGATGTCATTGGAAACGTGGCTTTATATGTGGAAAAGTCAAAGTAAGTCCAGATGGCCCAGACTCAGGTTAAATGGCAGCTTTGTGTGCTGCTGTGGCTGCTAGTGCATGTGCAAACACCAGGGTACGGATTTGTGTTCATGTTACTATGGATACGCATCTTCTTTTACAGCAATGGGGAATTTCTATGGGACCTCATGGCATCATCTATAGACAGGAATACAGTGTTTGAATTGGCATGTTCATTAGTCACGTCTTTCTACACTGTAATGCTGCTGCATTTTGAGTATCACATGTAAGTGTGAAGTTATTTCTCTGCAACATTTGGCGATGACCTAACCCTCATGATAAAGCCTATAAGAAAGCATTTAGCAGATTACAACAACTTTAAGAGCAATTTTGTTTATTAATATTTTATACCATCTTAGGGCAACCAGATGTATACTGTGCATTTATTTGTAACATAACATTCCCATTTCATTATTGCTTTCTTCATAAACCACACTTTAAACACATTGCATTATCAAGAATACTGTAAAGTCCAGTGTCATTGTCTAAAAACTAGCTTATATTTACTGACAGATTTATTTTCATATATTTATGTCATATATTCCTAACTTACCATAACTTAATTCTTCTTAAATATGTTTGTTGGTAAAATGCAGAAAAGAAAATACAACAAATCCACATTACAGTCATTCTACTGGACAAAGTCGAACAAACCTAATTCTTCTGAATGATTAATTTGGCACCATGTCTCCCATTGTAATACAGCAAGCAGGACAATCGCTGTCTCCAACAAAAATATAACACATCATCCAATCTCCGTACTGAAAAAGTACCAATGTCCACAGACCCAAAATCTGTTCCATCCAATCAAGTCTATCTATGTCCTTAATGCAGCCAGTCTTTCCAGCAAAAGCTTCTTCCTGTGTTTGAGCTGACTGGCTTCTCTGATAGTCTGCCATTTTTGCAAATCCTTCTCACTACAGGTTGAAGGCACTGGTGGACCCTTCTGACTGGTCAAAGCAACTCTATTACACACCTCCAGTTTGCGAACCAGCATATCATCCGTATCAGGGTGCATCTCTTTATCAAGTTTGTTTGCTTTATTGCATTCTATTTCCTGGGTTAAAGGGCATGGAGGGCAAATGAGTTTTGCTTTTAATTCAGGAGGTAGAGTCCAAGGTTCTGGGATAGGCATGGGGCTGTAGTTATCTGGGGCACCGGATAGGGGGCGCTGCTCGTGGGATGTTTTTTCTTTACGATAAACCACATCATCTTCTTCTATGTCAGGGAAGACCTCCTTCTCCTCCTTCTCCTCCTCTGTGCTGTTGCGGTCATGTTTTCGAGTTATAATATTTAGCTGGGGTTCTGATGAGTAGCGTGGAAGCCTCATGGGTAATTTCAGCATTGCCAGATCTGTGTTAGACTGAAAAGCAAGGGTCCTTCTGGCAAACATGTCATCATTCTCCAAGTCAGGATACAAGCTGTCATAGTCCAACTGGTCAGGGGGCTCTCGGGGGTCTTGGCGCCCATAGAGGGGCCATCTCTCACATTTGACCAACTTGGGGCCAGAGGTGGGGTCCACAGGGGGAAACACTAAAGGAGGTGGCTCTAACACAGGGGACTGTATCACAGGAAGTTGTGGTGGTGGGGAGTTGGGTTCAATATAGGAACTGCAGGTTGGCAAAAGGGAGAGAAAAGGACAGAGAGTAGAGGTGAGTGCATGCTTGTGAACTTGATGACAGAGCAAGAAAAATAGATAGAGACATGTAGCAGGTAAACAATTTGATTCAAATAAGTTGATCAAATCTTGAAATTCCTAAACTACAAATCATCATTATAAAGGCTAGAAAGCAGCGTATTTCAGAGATCAAGTAAATGTGAGTACAGCTTGTTAAGACTTCTTCAGCAGTTTAACATCTGTCCTTTATAAAGCAGCAGGCAGGAATCTCAGTCCATATCAGTTAGAAGTGTAGATAGGGTTAGTAGTATGTTCCCTCAGTGTCACAGTCATGCAGCTGTATCGACCTTTTACCCACAACCAGGGTGGGGTGAGCTGCAGGGGGCCTATCTGAGAAGGACTGAGAAGGACCAGAGGAGCGCCCTGAGGAGAGCCATGGACTGATGTCGCAGTCCGAATCATCTGAAGACGAGCCTGATTTCTTGTAGCTAAACAGCCAGAAGACACCATGAACAAGACAGACGACAGATAGGTGGAAAAAGAAGAGGAATTTATGAGAAAATGCACCATTCATTTTGATTTTAAAGATGATGTTAATGACATGCAGTGACTCTAAAAGTATAGCAAGATACAGTATGCAGCCTTTATGGAGACATTTACTTTAACTAATGTTGCAGTAAGGTAATGTATGTGTACTTCTATGTCATGCCCATTCCTCACACACCTGAGGCCTTGCATCTTCTTGTACCAGGGTCTTTTCTGTGAGCCCAGTTTGATTTTCTGAATGTGGACGTCCTCTTCAGGTGTCCAAAATTTGGGTAGGAATTTGTCATGAGACAAAGCTGGAGGCTGGGGTTTGGTACCTATCTTTCGGGCGTACAGATCATCTTGGACAGGGTCAGCGTGGCCCACCTCATCATCTGAGTCCTCTGAGTCGTCATAGTCCCTGAACAGACTGTCAGATGACACGCCAGTGCGGTGGTCCACCCTCACGGAGCGCTGGGGGGAGTGTGTTTGTCCACAGTCATAGGCACCAGTTGTGCTGCTCAAAAGAGACAGCCAACCAAACATGTCACAGCAGCGCTTAGAAAACACAGCACACCAACCACGCAAACAGCAGTCTTTTCTCAGCCAATCACAACTCATGTGAGATGATGCAGGATGAGTGAACCATTGCAAGCTCTAAAACCAAACTTTGAGGCAAATTTTGATTTGTTATGCTCATAGCTTGACCCTGCAAGCCTAGAAACTGAGGAGCACAGCAACTGAAAAACCACATCAATCGCAGAAAGAAACCAGGCAGACTGCTAAGTTAGAAAGAGCATAATTGATTCAAACATACTACGTATGGTTATGGTTGATGTAAACTTAAACAAGCACTGTCTCATGAGGCAAGCATGCCATATTCACTCTGGAACTGCTCTGACCTGAGGCAGGCCACACTCTGCTGTGGGACAAAGCCAGGATTCAGATTGGCTTGGGGCCATGGCCCCCTCCTAGCCTCAGATGACTTGGTGCCTGCCAGAGGGCTCATGGGCATTGCGAAGTTTGTGGGAGTGGAGGGGGTGGGACTGTGGAAGCGTCTGCTGGCCAGGTCGTCCAGGACCAGGTCAGGATCAGGGCGGTCCAGGTCAGAGTCACTGCCACTGTCTTCATAGGAACAGAACTGCCCTGCTGCAGGCACCGGGGACCCTCTACTGACATAACAGTCAGATGAGAGCCTCAGCAATAACAGCAGAATAGCAGAAACCCAAATGACCATCACCACAAATACCAGTGATGGAAGAGGAAGTAATAAACAGTAATTTCTTAATATAGTTAAGACAATTCTAAATACAATCTATCGAAACTTAAGCGTAATTTCTGTATGTGTATGTTTATACCTGGTGATTGGGGCTTCCTCCTCTGAGTAAGGGCTTGTCCAGCTGCGGCGACTGTCGTCATTGCGCTCTGCTCGTTTTTTCCTCAGTGGAGCTGGAACGTAGCCTGTAGTCTTATCCTTGGAGGGCAGAAACTGGTTAAACTGTGTGGTGGTCTTAGGCGCAATTACAGCTGAACGCCGGTAACTCAAGTTATCCTTGTCAGCCATCCTGAAGGCTGGCTCTGGCTCAGTGTCACTGCAAAACCCTGGAACATGAAAGAAGGGTGTGAGAAACATAAACAATGGCATAACATGTTGATAAAGGTGCTAAATAAGGACACTGATCCAGTGATGCCAAAACAACAGAGACCTTTGTTTTACATAGGCAATGTCTCATTGTCTGTCCTTAAAAAAATCAAGAAGTTTTATCACCAGTTTTATAACTAAACTAAAGCTTTATTTTCACTGAAAATAACAGTGTTCCAATGGACACCACTAGATGGCATTAGGTATTTGTTTTCTCATATGGGAGTCAGATTACTGGCTTAGATCTTTCACATCTTGCCTGTTCCCAAATATTTTAAGTTTGAGGTAAATGAACTGTAGGGAAATATTTTGTGAAGAATGTAACACTCTGAGGTCTGTGGAACTCAGTTTAACAAGGGCTAGTAGCAATTGTTCCAAGTTTAATGTAATACAATAACATTTCCTACCCTCACTGCTGCCTTTGATATCCGATGAGATACTGTGCGGTCGAGATCCCAGGGAGTCTAAACTGTCCAGGGAGTCGTCTCTCCTGTGACCCCCTCCTCCACTTCGAAAATTATGTAGGTCTTCTTGTTCTGAATACCAGCTATCTCCAAAACCACTGTCTCGCAATATGCTGTTGTCTTTTTGGGGAATGGATGGAGACTCGTGCAGAGCCTTCATGAACAAAAACACAGAAAGTTATACAAGAGTTAGCACGGACCTCCCAAGTTAAGTGACCTCTTATTTACCCTTTAGAATATAATGAAATGTTTCTCTATTTACAAAGAGTGTCTTGTGTGTCAAACATGTAGTGCCATAATGTACAGTATTTTCCTATAATGACAGTCTTTATGTAACCCTTGGAGAGACATTGACAAGCTAAAACATGTCAGTAGTGACAAAACAAAACTATTTTAGATCTTTAAATCCCTTAAAATTACATCAGACAATGCAGTTGTAGCCTTAGCCTTATAAAGCTTAAGTTAACATGGACTAATACTATCATCACATTGACTAAATGATAGGGAGCGGCGAGGGCACACTACCTATAAATCTAAATGTGAGTGAGGTGTCACATTCAACCTAGATGTGCGTATGAAGACACACAACCTCTATTTACACTAGACTGGGTGCACTGTATGGGACTGCAAACAAGATTAAAATAGTTGAGTCAGGGGATTAGGTCATTTATGATTTAACGTAGCTTTGGTTTAGTGGCCAGCATTCAGAGGTCATTTACCTATTACGGTCATTCTTTATTTGTGCACATACCATAGAGAATATAAATAAGCATAGGGTAATGAGGATTTAAGCTGTGCTTCCTATGGCCTCAAAATGCAATATATTGTCATATTAAGGCTCTCAGTGTCGTTTACCTTGTACAATGCTGTGCCCAACAATCCCTCAAATGCCTTCAAGTTTAAGTAAGGTCCATTATACACAGGGTCACACTGGGCCCTTCTTCCCAGCCAATAAAGGGTGATCAGCACCTACAGAAGGGAAAAAAAATACATACACTTAATAATTAAGACAATATATTCAATTATATGTTGTTTTTTCATACATAAATTTTGACTTTTAAATGTTTTAACACTTTTGACAGTGAAATTAAATTAGCCAGGTTTAAGACTAAATAGCTGAAAAAAGATAAGACCAACTTTGTAAAATATTTTATAGAAGTACATAGTAAAACTTCTTGCCAATAACAGAATATATATATATATATATATATATGTATATATCATGCTATCCAATTGTCAGTGTAAATTAACATACATTAGTCCAAGATATTAATGCTGAGAATACATTTATAATTTGAATGACAAATGAACCATGAAGTTTACACTCACATTTTTCAGTCTGCGGCTGGTCTCCTCGGCTCTGTAAGGCAGAGAGCAGAAAGCAGTGGTGAGTGTGAGAGAAAATGACAATAAAAGAACAGACAGAACAGAGGGCATGCTTGTTTGGAACGGTGTGTTTGTGAAAGAGCTGGAAACACACAGCACAATCCTGACCACTGGCAACTGCTCGCTCCACTCACTCTCACACAAATAAGCTCACTCAAAAACAAATATAGCCAAAGTGTGGGAATGCTACTACACTAAACATTTATCATTTACACCAAACTTTTCTAGAGTTAGTACTATTGAATACAATGGAACCATTGTATCTGATTTGTTTATGCAAAGGCTAAGGCAAGACATTTTTGTGGTGAAATAAAGTTGTTGTGCTGCGATTCCATTGACATTCATTACTATTTTATTCCTGTGGCTGTTAACATTGACTTGTTAGACAATGGCATGGGTGGACCAAAGTTATTGTATAATTTATTGTCCTCCACTGGGGAATTTTTCATCTGCATTTGACCCATCCACCAATGCCACTAGGGCAACCTTTCAAGAGCAGAGGGCACTGCAGGGCACAGGGACTCATCTCCAGATGTTCAGCTAGGCTTGGTCAGTACTAACTTGGAACACTGACAGGTTTTCTGTATTGCCTGTTTGCTTCCAACACGATTTTTATTTATCCAGGTTTTGGGACTTGCACAGGACTTACATACAGGTTTAACTTTGTACAACTAAATCGAAATGACTGAAATGCTACTGTGCAACAACAACCTAAAATATATACTTATTCTTGGTTTATGTATGAGTCATTTTTGTAGCACCTTTGACCCCAGCAGTCTATAAATCACTTTTACCTGGCCTGTCTTTCTGATGAAAAAAAAAAACAAACACACCCTGATCCCATAAGACAAACATAACATGAGCAGAGTGTACCGTCTAAGTACTTGGTATTTTTAAAGGGGCTGTAAAATGTGATAAGTATAATATAGGATGTAAGCACAACAATGACAGTGAGAGAAATATGAGCCTTTTCACATGGCCTTGATGAATGCTACACATTCCGACTCTCATGCAGTAATACTAGTACAACATATGTAACAACAGCCGCATGCTATGTCACCATTGCACTAGCTAAGGGTCTTAAAATGACAAGACTGATTTATGTTGTACTAGCGTTAGGGATCAAAAAAGTACAAAAGTTCATAGCTAACAATGTATAATAGGGGTGTGCAAAGGTATGAATATATTGTGATACTAAATTTGCTGATCTAGTATCGTTATTGTGGCTTCCTTTATCAATATATTGTTTACCGGTATCATATTTTTTGGTATTTTATCACATTTTTTGTTGCTTACTTAGTGAAAGGAAAGTTGTTTATGCAATATACTGTTAACGTTGTCGTTGTTTTTTCCTGTTTTGATATGTCTGTGTGTATGTTTGGCTCATCCATATCTTGGAACGCCCTTAGAGGCAACTGTTGTTGCGATTTTGGGCGCTACAAAATAAATTGAATTGAATTGAATTGAATTAACTGCTTTGATTATTAAAATACATGTATTTCATAATAACTTTGCAGTAGTGGTTTAACAAAGTGTTGTTAAAATGTATTTGGTTCTTAAAAACAGCATTATATCACAGTATCATGTGCAATATATAAATTATTGCATGTATCCCCGTATCATAAGAGACCGTGTGATTCCCAGCCTTAATGTATAATGTGACCATAAGTGTGACTGACTATTCTAAAGGCTATTAAGTAACAAGGCCCTGTAAATATTAAGTCTATACAAGACTCACTGATCCCCACAAAATGCAACATTCTTTCATTTGACTCCACAAGGTCTTTAATAAAGTATATTTTTGTATTTCTTTTAGCTGGGTGGTTAACATAGCAGTGTATTCTGGACCAATCCCCAGCCCAGATAAATGGATATGGGTTTGAAAACATATCACAGAAAAATAATGTATTCCAAACAAATATGCAAATTCACAGTAGGCAGGGAGCTATTAGAGAAAGGCAAGGCAATATTTTTTTCAGTTGAAGAACCAAGGCATCATTGGAATGTGTTTTGTTTTTACAGCACGTAGACTGCGTTTATTTATTGATAAAATGAAACCTTATCAACATAGAGTCAAATAACATTGAAAAATAGCTCTCCAAAAGGCTCAGCACTAATGATGGAAACTCAAATAGACATTTACCAACTTGGCATTGCAAATTTATGGGCTCCATAAAAGAGGCGGGAGGAATATCTTATGTGGCTTGGAGCTGAAGATTATAGCAGTGGTAACTTTAAAAAGGTCCAAAGAATTACCACAGCCGCTCCCATAACACTCATTTATTTCAGTTACACTAGATGAATAGGAGAGCAGATAAAAGCCCTATTTGCTGCCTTGGGACTAGAGGGACGCTATGTTAAATGAGCTGAGTTCCCTTATGATTATGTGTCATGACAGGTCTAGATTAACAAATCACACTAAACTACAAAGTGGATTTCATATTAAAAGAAAGACATTGTATCTCAAGTGACAACCGATGATGAAGGAAGCATTTGATCCCTGTCTTGACAAATTAGCAGGTTGCTCTCATCAAATTGACAAATGATTTCACCCATACAACCTCAAATTATTGTCTGTACCAAACAAACATTAACACTTACGCAATATTATAAACAGTGTATACAGCCTTAAATATAGTAGCATTATAGTGGCTTAAAGTATTTTCTGTTGAGTCTGCAGTAATCTTTGTCTGTGATGGTTGGGTATCTTTGCCAAAATGCAGGAGCATCAAGAACAATTATTCTACCCTAGGCTGTAATAATGCCAACTTTGTACACTTAAGACAATGACAATGAATTAAAAAAACAAAGACCTTGAAATGAATGGGTGTGTTGCAAAGTGTAAGCCAAGCATACCTCTGAAGTGATGTCTACTTGCCTGGGTACATTTTCCAACATAGGATAAAGTATTCGCTCATTAAACGTGCCACACACCCAGGCGTCTCCAGATACCCGTTTGGTTGTGTGTGAAAAGCATTGGCCTGGCATCATTGTGTCATAATATTAGAGACAGTGTGGCCTCTGTGGACATAGGGTGAGGCTGGTGCTTCTCTTTCTCCCCACCAGCCAAACAACTATAGAACTTGTGTTGTCTATACAGAGCCATTCAATGCTATAACACATGTGACAACAACACAAGGAATAAGTCTGATTAATTAAAATCAGATGATAAGTAGGAAAGGTTCAGTTGCTAACACAATCAGTACAGTTTCTACTAGGGTACAAAAGTGTTTGACTAAAGTATTTAATACCCTAACCAAATTTACTTGAGAACTTCTTGATTTAAGTAACATGAAATTAAATACAGAATGTATGGGGTTATTTCCCATTCTGTCATGCATTTTAATAGGTACAGTTTCTCTTGGTGGATCTAAATGCTTTTGGATATATAAAAAAGAAAAGAACAGAAAAAAGAACGATGCCCAAATAAGCAAAATACTGAAAGTGATTGCACTTTAAATTCTTTAAACCACACCTTGATGCTTACAAATATGTGGCTCTTTTACATGTACTACTGGTGTGTCCTCTTAAACGTTTCAAGTTGTTCCTGGTGTCAAATATTATATAACTATAATTATATGGTTATTGCTCCCTCTCTATCAATAGTCATTTTATGGTCCTTCACATTCCTTGTGTTTTAAGTGGCGGGAGCACTTTCTCTTTTCAGTTTGGACAGCACTTGCCTTCGTCAATAATTTGCTTAATCAAATGAGAGAGACTTTGAACCCCTCTCAGCAGGGGGCATGTCTCAATAGGTAGAGGCTTGGCTAATAGCAGTTAATAAATTATCAATAAAATGTGTAGTCATCTTAAGACCAAATGCTTTTCATTCCTAACAGGTGATAAAAATTTTTTTTTATTTATTTGCTACTGTGAACTGCTGCACCTCTCTCAGGTCATAATACAGCAAAGTTCTAAATGTATGTAGGAAGACCCAGGGTATGGGGCATAAATGGTTTCAAAGCTAAAGAGTACATATATTTGTGAGACAATGTACAAATGCTGTAGCCTATCTAAGCAGCTAAATTAGAGGAGTGGGCAAAAAGAGGTCATGTGTCTCAGCCAGAGACAGTAATGCAGCTCCAAAGCAGCTGACAAAATCTAAAGCAATATAGTATATAATAATACTCTATTGTGTATGTAGGATTATGCGCTCAGCAGTCAGTGTGGTGGCCAGCTACACTTTGAGGCACTGACAAATTGGAAATGGAGTTTTATACTTAGTGGTGAAGTGTAAATATTGACTGTCATTCGGAGAGTGCCAGTGTGTCCATATGGCCCTGAAGAGGTCCAGAGGAAGTGACTTCAAATGTTAATGGCACAGTTTAAAATGTCGTGACTCATTTAGAGCTCTCCATTTCCTGGGCAGCTGCTCTGAGCCTGATCAGTCCGAAGTGTTTAAAGATTGATTCAGATTCTGCTAGTGTGGTCTCACCTACAATGATTAAACTCTCTTATCAGTGTTACAGCAGTTTGTCATGCATTGTAACGATTTTGATGTATAATTTATTTGGCACTGATAAGACATGAAATAGGATTTCACAAGAGAAGAAAGAACAGTGGTTTCAGATGGTGAGTCTACAACTGCAAAGCTCAAAGGTCAGTACAGATGTCCAATAACCTTTTATGGTTTTGCTGGATACACACAACCAACCCCCTTATAGTCTTCATATTTTCACCATTATATCTCCAGAAAATGCTTTAGAAATCTTGAATAAAAGTGTCAGTCCTTAAAACTGGTCATGGTGGTTCTGATGTATTTTTTTTTTTACCTTTAGTCTGATTTTAAAATATGTTTAGCTTTGGCTTAATCGTTGTATGAAAGCTTTGTTTTAGAGGTGGAAACAAATGTAGAGTAGAACATTAATATACAGGGAAGATTGTATAGACTACAACTTCACACAAGCACGTAGCTGCTGAAACAGAATGCAGAAGAGCTGAGTACAGCACCTGTCAGACTGGGTTTAAGGGAGTGGAGCCTGGACACACACCGGGGGTAAAGACAGCTGATAGACAACTTTCTCTGGCTCTGTTTTACTCTGAAACTCATTTGCCTATAGCTAGTCTCTGAGCTGCAAGAATAAACTAGGCATTGGTCTTTGATTTTTCTTATATAAAAAGTTTTTGGCCAACGTAAATATATGAAAAAATTATAACTACAAAAACTACAAATCCCAAACTAATAATCCTTGAAAGGTTGGTGTTAAGGTCAAGCACACAGATGCAAAAGAAGTCCTAATGTTAGCCCTGATCCTGGGCTAGCCAACGTGACCCCTGTAAGGCTAAAAATAGGGAATAGGGACGACCCCTTCTGCCCAAACTGCCTGTGGAGTAAAGTTAATTTTGTTTTTGGAGTATAGATAGTTAGATGCATAGATAAATCATAGTTTAAAATTTCAATACTTAACATGAAATTCATCTTGGTATTGCTTTATACATAGTCAGATTTGAATATTTTAAATGCCAATTATCTGCTTTTCACATAAATCTGTATCAGCTACAAAGTTGATAACAATATTGTGTAAAGGAACATAACTGATAATGCATTATAAAAAAGACAATCTTCAAATTTATGACAGTGATTCAGCCATTTTGTGAACGCTGTATCATAGGGCAATAGAAGGCTAGAAGAGAGAGTTTCATAACAATAGATTTGTTTAAACTGGTTTCATGTTCCAGTAAATGTCCATTAGATGTGTATAGTTGTGTTTGAGGCATAGGCTATACTGTTAGCACTTATAGCAGAAAGAAAGATCTTAGATCATGGGAAAAATATGACAATAAATTATAAGATTTCTTTCCAAACTGCCAGCAGTAATTTAATCCACAAATTAATTTATAATACATGCAGGAATAGCAATTTTACATTTTAAATAGTATTTGTCTTTTACAAATTTATAAAGTTTTATGTTTTATCAGACATTTCTTTTTCTTGATTTAATGCCACAGAGCATTATAACAGCGCCCTGGGCTGTACCTGCAGGAAGCACACTTGTCTAAAACTGAACAGGTCATTCAACATACCACGTGTACTTTGCTGCCTTAGGAACAAACAAAAACGAAACATTATATTATGCTTAGGGTGTCTTATTTTTAATCACTAAGATTTGGCATGTGTTCTTAATGATTTAAAACACCCTGCAGTAACAATCAAAACATGTAACATCCTGTAGCCCAAAATCCCGGTGACGTGCTGGTTCTGACAGTTTGTTGTTCTCAGATCATAAATAGATTATGCAGCTTGTAAACAGGTGCTTACACACACACATAGAACTTGAAATAGCCCTGACCTTTTCCTTTTACCTCATGGTCAGCTTTCCTCACATGGGGGTACATGTGTCTACTACACACTATGTGTATAATATCAAAGTACATCAATGCATTACAGTCCATTAACAAATGTACAGTCGGGTCTTGGTGAGGAACCTGAACCACTCCTGTATGTGTAAATGGCTGTGAAGTTATAAGGCTGTGAACTTACTTGACAGTGACTCTTGTAGACAGGTCCTGGAGATCACCGGGATGAAAGAGTTGTGCTTCTTTTAGTCCAAATTTGCCGCAGGCTCTAAGGAAGACGTTCAGGTTATCCTGTACAGAAATCAGAACAAGGATGAGGGCTGCTGGTCTTTAGAGAAATGAAACAATAATCACTCTTCAATTCCCTGACAGGAACATAGCCCACAAGTCATTGCTTTCAAAGTTCATATCACCCGAGCAGGGACGGACAGGGAGGAGCTGTGTGCAGCAAATAAAGAGCTACCAAGGGCTGAACACACACAAACACACATGTGGGGTGTGTGGGAAGGACAGGCTGACAGACAGCAGCAAGACTACCTGTGGGCGGGGCTATGGTGGGGACAAAGTTAAAACCAGGAAGGATGACATCACAGCCCTGCAAAAAGTCCTGCCCCAAAGAGCATGCGACGCATGCGAGAATGAATAACAAGAGCACACTGCCTGTCTGCCTTCTACGGACTCTTTCTTATCACACCCAGAAACTGTCCCCTCCCTGCTGCCAAGCCCTTTCCTCGAGAATACCTGTGGAATCTGTGGGGTGGTGAAGTATTTTGGAGACATTTGGTTGCTATGAAACATGAAGTCTGGTGACAGAAGTGGACAAATATTTCCCTGAAGCAACTCATGAAGAGGAAGGTGTGGAGGGACAGCGTAACCTCCTGAATGTCAATCATTAAATATTGTATAAATTCTGATATTGAGTTAATGTTCAAATTGAGAAACCATGTGAGTCACAAAGCAAAAGCACATACCTTAAGAAATCTACCATACAATGCACAGAGCCAGTAGAGTTATGAGTTTTCAGATGTAAATCTCTTATTTGTAAGCCTTCATTTCCCACAAGATTAGGCTGCTCAAAAGTCTCTCATTTAATGACACATGGCTTAACGTGGACTACCATGATTAAGGGGTAACCTCGCTCTATATTTAAATTCCCAACATGCTTATTAGCAAATAGTACAGGGGTGACGACCTCTCTGTGCAGGTTCCCTGCAGCTAAAGGTTCTGTGTGCCCATAAACAGAGATTTGGACTGCCCTGGGGCCCCCCGCAGGTCAAAGTTCAATCACATTTTGTTACAGGCAGATTCTCTCCAATATGTCCTGTATGAAAAATAAATATGTCCCCTGAATCTGTGCTATGGTTATAATATAGTATAGTATAGTATAGTATAGTTTGTGTGTGTGTGTGTGTGTGTGTGTGTGTGTGTGTGTGTGTGTGTGTGTGTGTGTGTGTGTATATATATATATATATATATACACACACACACACACACACCACACACACACACACACACACATATATATATATACACACAAACTATTATAGACTTGATAATAGACTTAACTAAAGTTGATCATTAAAATGTTCATAGGTGTAAATGCAAACATAGTAACATAGAACATTTATTTACTATGTATAGCCTACCTAAAATGTATTTAGCCCTTTTGTTGCCACGAATAAGTTGATTATAATTAGACCATAATGTATTGTAGAGAAAAAAAAACTGTGCTGCATTATGTGTGACAATGTGGAATCTGCACACATAACATGAAGAGATAATACTGTTATGCTTTCTGTCATTATAATCTGGGAAAATATGCTGTGCTCCTCCATTAGCTTCTAATCCTGTCATAAACACTGAAGACCCCAACTTTAATTTAAGACTTCAAGAACAGAAAGGTGTCTCTTACGACTGCCTATCATGGTCCAACAAGCTCATTTTTCCACATGGTTGCACTGTGGCCTCGCTATTTCAGTCACCATGTTCCAAATGATACATTACAATTACCCCAAAGTGACCCTGGCCTGTGTGTAAAACAGAAAGAAAAGCCAGTCGAAATATCTTGCAACACACTCAAAATTCTCAAGGAATAGATTTTTTAAGTTAAAGAAAATATGTGAAAATTTTAAAATATATATGCCAACATTTAAAAATGTTAATTTGTTAAAAACAAGAATCATTATGCAATAAGACATTAAAGGATAAGGTTGACAAAAGCTAACTGATATTAAAAGGGCACAATGTACATTATGTCATTAAACTAATCAACTTGTTAAAAACATGCATTCTTACTGTGTGCACCTCTCAAAAGATCTGACATGTACCATGACCTGATGACATTACCTGGAGTTTCCATAGAGATACATAAGTTTAGAAAATTCAGTGATAACATGCTCTCGAAAATGCAAAAAACATTTTCAAGTTAAGCAGCTCTGGGCCATGAAAATTTTGATCTAGTCCAGCAACTAGCTCAGAGATGTTGGTGCTGTGGAAACATGCAGAACTGTGTCAATTACAGTGTTTTTACATTGCAGTCATCATTAAGTCTGGCTCTAGCGTGTCAGGCCTAAAATCAGGGCAGATGTTGAAGTATCTAACTTGATCCCACTTGTGTGCAGTGTGTGTACCCCACAATCAGACGTCCTCAGAGGGCAGAGGAGTGTGTGGTCCTCATGGGAAACATAGCTGCGGACACGAAGGAAACCGGAGAATAGACACACCAGAGCAGCCAGCGTTGCAAAATATTCCACAAAAACAAAACTGCCCACTTTCACCATCTCTTGTATATACAGCTTGCACTTGAGACGAATGTCAAGAGTAAACAACTCGTAACATTTTTATTAATTTTTTTAACAAATTATCCGATTGTGTGCAACATAATCAAACAAACATGTGGAACACTAGTCAAAGCATCTCTCATCTCTATGGAAAATCTTTAGGTAAATCACAGCAAACAGAACTGCAAATTATATGGTAAACAAGTATAGAACTTATATTATACTTATACTGCCATGCTATCAGTATGGCAAATCCTAATAGGGTGAGAGTGCAGGGTAGTTTGTTCCTTTAAAGTGCCCATATTAAGTATTTTCTGATCTAAGTTATAATGCTTTCCTTTCCTCGTTGGAATAGAGGATTTTTAGCTTTGGAGATGCAGACAGAGTAATAATAAAGGATTACTCAGACACGTGTGAATGAAACAAAACACAACTCCAGGTATGTTTTTGATGAGGTAACATCATTATAACATGACTTAAAGCTCACAAGAGTCAATTTCGCGTAATATAGGACCTTTAACCACAAACTTCACAAACAAATACCCCTAACTCTTTGTATATTTCTCCCACATGCCCTTTGTGACAATTAAAACCCATGAGGGCATTTCCCCACATTTTTCTGCACCAATAACACATCTGATGTAAAGGTTATTTCACAGTATGAGGTGGGGGCCCTCTTGAAGACTAAACGTGACGCTATTTACAGGGAAAAAAAGACCCCAAACAAGCCAACCTGATTACTTTAGGAGGAAGATTATGCTTGCAATGGGGAGAGTGTGAGTAATGTTTGTTTGGAGTACTTTTCTCTGTGTGGTTGGCAGTAACTGATAGCTAGAGGCCAACCGGGAGCTTTCACATTTGCTGGAGAATTCATGATGGAGAGGTTTAAAGTCTGGAAGTAACACACCACTGCTACTGATGTAAGAGATACTTGAGCTCATTATCTCCGCAGGTGCCCCAGACAGTCATGCTAGTCATTATCTCAATGCAAACATGGAGGAATTTTGTATTAGTTGTTTACATAGCCTATGTTAAAGGGCCAGTCTGTCTCTAGATCGCTCAAATTGTCTTTGTGCAAAACATTGTCAGTGCATAAGCCTATCCATGGGTTTCGCTTGACTAGACAGCTGTACTCACTTATACAAGAGCACTTTGTGCGGGATAGGTTAAAGTGGATATTTAAACCCTCTACCTTAATTGGGCAAAACCCAAGATAAAGCTTGCTATTATGATTTTCATATATTTGTTTAGTTGCAATTATTATAACTACTGCTACCACTCGTGGAAGTAGCAGCAATTACTACTTTTCACTAGCAAAAATAGCATCAACAAATACTTAAAGGTGCACTATGTAACTTTTCTGGTAAGTCTGGCACCTGGTGGTGTCCATGGAGATATGCTAAGGAGAATGCTTTTCCCTGGAATGTACCACAGCATGTACCACAGTATGGCAGTAAACTTGCTTCCTCACCTCAAATCCTACCTGTAAATTGGCTTGGTGCTTGTCGCCATGCAAAAAGATATGCTTAATATCACATTGTAAAAACTTCCAGGCAAAGCAACAACATGTCCATGGAGGCATACCCTCCTTCAGAAAGATACATAGTCCACCTTTAAATGAGTCAGATATAAAGAGAACTTTGGAAGACATGAAGATGCCTTGTGCACCCTTGTGTGGAAAAAGTTTATCTTCCTCTGTCTAGCTGACTAAAACTCCCAGACAAATTTGTCCTGTCACTACATTTTCCTTTGACTTCAAAGTGTCATATTTTGGGAGCACTCACATGTAGTGAGTGGCCTTTCAAGTTGCTCTCTGTCCACTGAACCTATTAGTGTGGATGGATATAATCAGTGACAAGAGGCAGAGGAGAAGACCTTTATGCCATTGAGAGTTCAACCACAGCAGTCCCAGCGAGCAGCAATCGCTTCAACTATAGCACAGCTTCTCAATACATGGATTAGCAAGTATTTAATTGAAGGACTTCTACTATTAGAAATAGCATTATCCAAGTACAAGTACATATACTTTTCAGTACACATTAGCTTACACTATTATACTATATTAACTTAGCAAAATATAATAGACAAGAGAATTACATTTTCAAAATAAAATATTAGTTTCTTTAAAGTTACGGTGTGGTCTATATTGCTTCTGAAATAGATCAAGACAGTTCTAAAAGCCCAATTTTGTCCTATTAGTGTTATTTGTTTCAGTACTAATATTGTTCAAATGAGTATCTAGATACAAGTTTTGATCACTAGTATTATGGTAATTATTAATACATCACTCTTACAATTACCAATGCATATTACTAATAGCTGTTACTACTACTTAATATGCACAGTAAACATATACCTAATCTTATAGTTTACATTTTCCATCCATCCATCCATCCATCTTCTCCCGCTTAATCCGGCTGGGTCGCGGGGGCAGCGTGCTGCCCAATACTCATAGCACCTGACCCCCCCTATGAACCCCTCTGCAGGTGGTGAGCCCACAGGAGGGTGGACAACATGGTCCTTGATGTTAGTTCATAGGGGTGCGGGCATGTTTTGGGTTGATGGGGGAAACCGGAGTACCCGGAGGAAACCCATCCAGACACGGGGAGGAACATGCAAACTCCACACAGAAAGGCCCGGGCGACCCGGGGATCGAACCCGCAACCTTCTTGCTGTGAGGCCTGAGTGTTGCCACTCAGCCACCGTGCCGCTAGTTTACATTTTAATTTTATTTATTTATTTTTTTTCCATGTAATAACAATAAATGTAAAGTACAAAAGACAGAAGTATATTGGAAAAGCTTACCAGTCCAGCAATAGGTGTGGGCAGCCTGTTAACCCGCCTGATGGTCCCTGGTTTGAGGCTGTTGATCAGACTGTAAAAAAGCAGCATGTAAGTGAAAACTGTGAGACATTGGTTAGACTTGTTCCTCTGTTGAGCACTGGACAAAATAAGCGTCTTACAATGTGTGTGTTGTGTGTTTAGGATCTCGTTTAATAGTGGCCACCTGGCTTCAGTTTAGTAAATGGCCACTCCTGCACCCCCATGTAAATACACATCATCTCCTACACTTTCCCATCGAGACCAGCCACAAGCCAGTCAGGAACCTGGTTAAAAAGGGTAATAGATTTTGAGCAGATGCTACCATAAAAGGTGAAAGTACTTGTAGTCTGCTAGTGCTGTAATTGAAATGGTTTTAAAAAGTAGTCAACATTTACACAAGTAAAACTAACAACAAAACAATATTACCTATGTCTCTAATACTACAGCAGTTACTGTCAGTCTAAAATAACCAAACAAACCACTAATCAAATAAAAAATCTTGTCATGAATTTAAAAAAAAAAAGAATAATAGTATGTATTAATAAAGTGATTAACATATTTTGATGAGTAAATATATAGTTACCAGCTCTGAATTTAAATCAGTCCAACTTGTTTACATGGCAGCAGACGGAAGAAGGGTGGAAGAAAAGTTCAAAACACAACCTCAGCACTGGTCAAAATGAGTATTTTTGAGTTTGAAGTGCTTTCTCAGCAGACAGACTGGGTGTGATAGAACAAGGTCACTTATTTAGCACCAAAACAATAGAGGACCGCTGTGATTGTATCAAACAACATATGCTGCAAGCTAAGTAGGATGTAATCATATGTGCAGCAGCCCCCACCAAACATTCCTTTACAAGCTCTTAGAGATAACAACAAAACAATGGTGATGGAGGCTGGGGTCCTAGGTGAAAGCGATTTAATCTCTGCCTTCCTCTTCCTCACACTGACAAAACAAGGACAGTTATTGGAGTCAAAAATGTCTATGTAGTTCACGGAGTGCAAACACTACAGTCAGGCTCAAATCAGCAGATCGGGACACTTTGAACCATGGCCAGAAGAGGTTGGAGGATTCTGCATGGGCTGGTGCTAATTACAGTGTCCTGCTGAGTCAAAGCAAATCACCTAGACATCTTCATCCTCCACTTGCACCCACATAAACATGCATAAGTGAGGGCAAATGCAGATATCATAACATGTACTTGAAAAGATCCTCCAAAGTGAAGATCGGTAACTATCTTCAATCCAGTGAGAAAATACAGTGGGAGGCTTTCCATTGACTACATTGCTTTTCATAGCACTCATAAATCCAAGATGGCACTGTGCCCCATCTACAAATCTGTAACATCTGTCAACCAGGCAATACAAGTCATGTAGAAATAGATTACACCATAATATTAAACAAAAGCAGACCTCATGCAACTGACAGTGGAAAGACTTGAATAGTATTGCAATATGACAAGAAGACATGGAAAACCACAGAAACATAAGTCTGCTCCTGTTTTGAATGACTTAAAAAGCGATTTACTTACTCACACAACAGCACGCCGTTCTCAAGTGCTGATCGGAAGTCACTGCTCCCAAATTTTTTCTTGGTTACTGCCTGGGAAACAGAATAAAAACAGTGAGCCAAAGTTGCATGCACGGCTGGATGAGGAGAGAGGGTGGGTGCGTTTGTGAGCGTGCGTGTGGGGTGGAGAGCTGGGAAAAGAAAGGTAGGATGTTGAGAACAGTTGGAGAGGAAGTTAGAGGTATTTCCTTCTTAAGTCTTACAGTGTCTCTGGGTCATGGTTGAAGGATTGTTCTAAAGGTATTCCATAAGAGTGAAACTGCAATGGTCCCCTGTTAAAGCTAAAAGTTCCCGCTAAACTGTGCTAAAACGGCCCTGAAGCCAAGCAGCCCAAAGCCACAAGGCTCTGAGAGCATCTGGATGACTGGAAGAGCACAGCACTGGGTTATAGCCTCATGCCTTTCCCATGATCTCAAACCACCAAGCCTCATTATGTGAACAAGAAGAGTACGGCCCAACTAGCACTAAGACTAAACCATAGGAGTTAGACCTGCTCTGGTCTTGTATAGATTTTAAATCAGATGTTGAGATGCCTTTCCTTATCAAGAATTTCAAAATTAATTTTTTGAAAATTGTGATTATAGATGTCTCAGTAGATAGATTTGTAAGAATAATTACCTAAATACCTGATTTGTAAAATATTATTTCTTTTCATGCCACATTAAACTTGTTTTCATAAAGTTACATTGATTACATAGTGTAATCTATTGTACAATGAATAAATGGAATACACCCTTTTTAGTCACGGTGTCATTGTGAAAGTGTAACATTGTGCAGTTTCGTCTCACAACATTCGGAAAACTATGATTCCACATTGCGAAATCCCGATTCATGACATAAACCTTCATTTGGACTTGTCTTGGCATGGCATCCTAATGGTAAATTACTGTTTGTGACTATGTTTCCAGGTATAATCTAGTTTAATACATTAGGTATTAGTAAGGGAGTAATGATATCCAAGTCTCAGAATACGATATCGTCACGGTATGAACCTAATGGTACGATATTTATTGCGATATCATGGGAAAGCTCACGATATGGTGGGGAGACTCACAATATTACGATATTATACATAATAACAAGACTAACATTATAAAATTCTTTGACCAGTCATTTGGTACAACTTTTATTGTCATTAGGGATGTAACAATATCCAAAGCTCTCTGTACGATATTTTCATGATATACATCTCACAGTACATTATTTATTGCAATATTTTGTGGAGGCTCACAAAACTGTGAATATGCTACTTTTTTCCCAAAAATGACTTCACAAAACTTAATCCAAAGAATTTAAATTTAAAAGTGCTTAGATCAGTTATTTCTTCATAGTCTGCACTAAAACAGAGAAAAAGACCATAGTCTATGTAGTTCCCTCTGTTTTTTAGCTATTCCTGCATCATAGCTATTCATTTAAGCAAAGAGACTTATGATTCGATATATTGTGATGGTCCACGATCGACCTTTGACAATACAATATCACGATATTTCGGTTATTGTTACAGCCTTAGGTATTAGTAATATGAATCCATTTAGTCACTGCATAATTACACATGCACATGCTTGAGTATTCACAATACTACAAAGACTAGGACAGCTGGCTCTAGTTGCATGCACACGGTGTAGAACCAAAACAAGTTGAACAAGTCACACCATCCCTTTGGGTCAGACGTGCCCCGTTCCAGCGCTTTTGTCCTGTTGCTTTTAAAGATAGTTCAAAAGAATAGACCTTTTTATCATACTTGAGTCAAGCCTATCATTACACGGATTAAAAGTGAGTGATAGACAGCTCAAGTAATTTACAACTTTTAAGACCGCCACAGTAACTTGAGCTGAAAATACCTAAGATTCCAGATGAACTGTAAACACAATTTGAGTTTTGGCACATTTGGGTCTGTGTGTAAAATTTTAAAATAACAAAAAGTGAAATGTGTCAGTAAATTCTTGCTTTATCTTTGCAAAATATACCAACATACTTCCTCTGTAATGGCAATAATAGAATCGTAACCACCAGGCAGTGAAAACAAACCACAAAGATATGCATGCAAAGGCTCACTGATGCAGAGCAAACAAACTTGACAGCACAAAGCTGGCATAAGAAATCCTGACCCCTACTGTTAAAAGTTAGTGGGACAACAACAGATAATGACAGATAACACAAGTGTTCACTAATAGAACAGAATACAGGGTTAAGAGAGAGAGAAGGGCTGTATGTATAGAGAAAGTAGGAATTTGATCTCAGTATATTTACTGGTTCTAGCTTTACATAGTATAAATCCATAAATCCAGAAAATAGAGTACATCTGGACTTGGGCTGCATTCAGACTCATAGTTTGAGCTCAATTTAGTTCTGATGTAGGCTCCTGCTCTAGCTCTGGTCTACTCTAGCTAGTCTAGACTAAGGGTGCATTCACAATTATCCTGGTTTTGTTTTTGGTTTAGTCCTGATGTAGACTTGGTTCTAATCCTGGTTTAGTCCTTGTCTAAACCTGGTTTAGGCTTAATTTAGTAACAGTTTTTATGAGGTGTGTGCACGCACTAGGGCTCAAAGATTTTAAAGAAGTATATTCACTTTCCACAACAGAATGCAGTTCTTTCTATGTGATTGATGCTTTTTGACAGGAAAGCATGTCGCAGAGGCCATGGGTTCACTGCATTATATACTCTTCCAAAAGTTAAGCCACAACCTCATTTTACCTCTCAATTGTAAAAATATGCTAAAAAGTAAACACTCGAAATTAAACCCCCTTCAGATGCTATAAGGGGTGTGATCTTTTAAGTCTGCAGGGTGGGTCCAGCAGCAGTGAGTGAATATTTTCCTTCTTCACTCGTCATTATTAGAGGCATAACTCCCAGTCCACTGAGCCCTCTCTCTCCTGCGGACCCCGTCATGTGGAATAATAGCTCTAATCTGCTACAGCACACAGCAACTTTGATTTAACAAGCGATTTAAGGCATGGCCAAAGGTTTCAAAAACAGCTTGCCTTCCTGCTCACATCCTCAAGAATGCCATACAGTAGAAGAGGAAGTCAGCTTTGTAATAACTTTATCTTCCACATCAAAACAGTAATTACATACATTCACATGCCACATTAGTAACTCAAACAAAAATTATGGTTCACAACAAACATGCAGTAGTTCAAACTTGGTTAATGTTTTAACTTTTATCATCTGATTCTGGTATTGACATTCTCCTTTGATCAAATTCCTTAAACACAAAAACCATAAGATGTTTGGGGTTGAAAAGCCAGTAAAGTCACAATGGGAAACCAACAACTATTTTTATATACACAACACAATCTATATCCAAAAGCAGCTTTAAAAATGTTGATCTAGTAGAATACAGGTTTGAAACAGCACCTTTGCGTCCGTGACAAAGTTATTGTTTATTCATGCAGTGCATCGAGGCAAATCAGTATTTGAAGTTTGTGGGGATGCAGCCCCCTGTTAATTGTTCAAAAAGTTCTTTGTTCCTTCTTTACAGGAGTATGGAATGGAGTGTAAATGGGACAATGTCCAAATCATTTCTAGATCTAGCTCTGGAAAAAGCTCTGCAGAGAAGCCACTAGAGCTGACACCATCATCATAATAGAACAACGTCAGCATGCAACAACAACTGAACGGCAGTGTGAGGTCTGGCCTCACGTGAATACGTCTGAATGTAGAGGACCTAATTTCTCTAATTGCTGCCTGCCAAAACTGTGAAAGAACCAGAATAGGGCCTATGAGAGGTGACTAATGATCAGCTGAGCAAAACAGTGGGCCAGGTCATAGAGGACATCTCATATATACACAAGTCCTGGAAACATGGCAGTACAACGCAGTTTAATATAGTAATAACACAAAATAATCATGAACATCTAGAACATACAAAACAATACAACCCCACTTGTTTCTCACTGATGCCGTCATTCAATTGACAAGGGCCTCCATTATTGTGGCAGTGCACTGTGGTTTGTACGACACAGTGGCCTGGACTGACAGCAGGCCAACTCTTTAAGGGTCTGCTACTCTTACAGCCATGGCAGCTAATGCAGGAATGTGTCCATGTGACAGACTCCAGACCATTTAGTCCAGTTTTTAAGCACCCTACGAACCTGGTCGCACACATGCCTCTGTTTAAAGTGCTATAAAGCCTGACAGCTTGTTAATCATTCAGTGGCACTAACCAACAGCCATAACACTTTCTTTTGAAAGAATGGTGTTAACCTCATCCCAGAAGTCACTCTTTGATTGCTATTGTACTGCCCACGCGTATTCCAAGGCTGTTAAATAATAAATCCCTTGTTAAGATTCTCTTGTACAACCTGGTCAGCCACCTCCCACTTTAGCCTCACCTAATCTGCCCACCCCTGATTGAAAAGATCATGCCCACACTGGACCACCAGCCCAAGTCTTCACAATGGGCCAGTGTGCAAAAGTGTGAGACTCTGATGTCACATCAAAAGTATTCAGGTTCACTATCATAAAATTAGGGCAATATTTGTTTAGTTACAGCCCCCGCTCCATCTCTCAAATGTCTGCAGCCTCATACTATGAAGTGTGGAATACATGAAAACCATGTTCTTAAGAGTTTAAAGGCGAAACAAGTACTTCAGGTGTGCTGTTATGTAACAAAAAAAAAAAAAAAAAAACAAAAAAAAACTGTGGAAGTCATTTAACTATACAACTAGTATAATAACTATGGCCTAAATTAATAGTCACTGTCTTCTGCAACTAACATTGTTATGTTAGAAATTAGAAAACATCTTCAATGAAGATACAGGCTATGTAGCCCTATTCAAAATGAGTTATACCATTGCACAGGTTTTCTGGAAACAGAAAACATGAAACGTTATATAGAACATATTAATAAAATCATTTACAATATTTTGTGTATAATCTTTATAACCTAAAAATAGCTAAGTAATAGGCAGAGCAGTTGAACAGGTCTAGGCAAGATCTAACATGGGAAATAGGGTAGCATAAAAATTCATGAATAATGGAAATGTCAAATGCGAGTAGGGCTAGTCTACAGAGGAGACTAATAAATGAACCAACCACAAATCATGTCTGAAATTCCTTGATTATAGTTTGTACAGGTGAAGTCAAGGGTGACATACCTGTGTGCATCTCTTAGCCTGAATTTGTCTTCCTGAGGGAGTAAGAGCTGAAAAAAGATTATCAGCTTTCCTCCAGAAAGACAAGAAAAACTCTACATTATGGCTAAATACATTTGCGTAAGACTTCTCAGCAGTGTAAACTCTAAAACAAATTGGTGAATTTTAATCAATAAAAGTAATGAAGATACATTTATGATGTGTTCTTACCTCTATCCATCTCTGCGCCTCCAAGTAAGCTTCTTCATAGCTGACCGTGGACTGCTCACGCCACTCCATCACAAAAACCTTTTTGTCCACAGTGAGGGTCCAGTCAGTGGCATAAATAGACCCCGTTCATGCAAGAACGGTGAAGCACCAACACAATGGACACACAGAACACGGATCAAGTCAACAAAACTACAGGTGAACAGGCACAACAAGCTAACAGGTCTTTAGAGATGCTCGGGTTAAACCTACACTAATGGTTTCTGTAAAACCAAATGATTTCTTGCATCACACTGCTGCACGCTCCTGTGCCGAGCCTACCTGAGGTTTCATCCGACACGCCTGTGTTATTCCTGCTTTGTAGTTTAATCATCAGCTGTTGGGTCTCCACCTAGTCTGCGATCACAGTCACACACTAAAGTCAAGAAACACGGCTCACCTTAGCGCTCCGAGCAGAGAGAAGGCGGCAGGAGCAGACGGGATTGTCCTTTCATAAAGTTTGCGGCTTTGGCGGGGGCAGTGGAAAGGGTGGGGGGTTCACAAGAGGGTCCAGAGACCAACCACAGCTCCTTTGTGCATGCCTCCAGGTGAATAATCTATGTTCTTATTTCGAGTTTTATGGTCATATTGAGCTATCGAAACGGCATCTTGGAGGGGGACTTAAAGGCACCTGTGCAGTTTGTTACAGCCTGATATAAAAAAAGAGCTACAAAAGTACAGACCGAAATCTTGGATCTCCAGGCAATGAGCGACTCAGGTTACTCTTTCATACAGCTCCACCCAGTGGGGGCTCTGCGATAGTACAAAGTTATCTCAGCAGATAGCAGCCTACAGGGCAGAAGTGTCCAAACTCTTCTTACCGAGGGAATCTACACCTATTCGAAGCGGGAACCACAGACAGATGGTCATTAGAGTTTGTCGTTCAGATTGGTGCCAGTACAGAGCCACTGCACCTTTAATGAGGCTTGGGACATTAAGTCTGTGTAACATAATGTAACATAAACTTTGTTCTATCTTCTTATTAATACATGAGCAGTATCCATTTTGCCAAAACTTAATTAACAGTGTTTTCGCTACATACAACAGCAATATGTTCAGAATATAATAAAAGTCATTAGAAGAAATCTGGTTTATTTGACAGAATTACAAAATGTAGGCACATCCCTGAAGAATAGATACATAAACCAATTGTCAATTTGACTCCCTCATGAAACATTTCATCATCTTATTCTTGTTATAATACTGTCACCAAACACAAGTGCATTTGTATTTTTGTTTTAAAAATAGGTTGCTGACATATTAAGGTGACAATCCAAGAAAATGCAACATTTCCCATGAAGCAAAACACGTTAGTGCGTTATAGCAAATTTGAACACAAACTATGCTGCATACTCTGTATACAGCAATCCTCAAATGTCGAGTGTTTTTAATCTAGCAACTCATCCATAGCAACTATTATTTTAAAAGGATGTTGTCGTATCGCACTAAACCCTTGCACGAATCAGTTTCTTTTTGCAGAGAGATCAGAGCTGATCTAGTGAGCACTTGAGAATGTTTGGCAGTTCCTTTTTTTGATTTCACACATCTAAAAAGTGTCAACACTTTAATCTTTGCTTAGGGCGATAATGGTGAAACAAACTTCATCTGGGTCTCGAGCCATGAAGATTTTACAAACATCTACTGCATCCTTTAAAAAAAAAAAAAAATTTTTTTTATATATATATATATATAGTGGATTACTAAAAAAAATAAATTTCTTTATTTTATAGTATACTTTACCTCAAAGAAAGTTTCCTCTGTAGTGTTTCCATGCATAATAGGAAAAGGCTTACGACCATCTATGACAAAGACATAGAAGCATGTAGATTGATTAGGCGGAAAATAATATTGAAAACAAATTCATAACTGTAAACTTGAAGAAGCTAATTACCCAATTCATAAAGCTGTCCTCCCACATTAACAAAAGCTATGAAATGCAAATTAACTCGTTCATCAGCGCTTGGTGCCTGACAAAGAGAAGGAAAATGTTGTCATACAGTATATTTAAGGAATAAACACAATAAAACTATACAAACCTCAGTCTGTCCTTCCTGAGCACTTGATTCATGTGTAACACGTATACTCTGCAAATAATAAGACTTAACAATTCATATATTTGTAAAATAAAACAATAAAAGGATTAAGGCCATTGTTACTATAAAATTATATATTCAATACCTCATCCTTCTCAAGGAATACAGCCTTTTCCTCAGGGTTCATTTTAGAGGTATTCTCAATAAATTTCTTGAGTGGGGAATCAGGCTCTTGAGTAAAACACAAACACAATTAAAAGAAGATTTAAAAACATAATGTCCAGTACAGCCAGGGTCTCTATCATTTTTCACCAAAAGAGCTACTCCAAAACACATATTACACACAAACACAGGCTAATCATCAACTTTAAATTTTTTGTTGCAGCAGCAGTGAATTAGTTGCAGGGCTGATACAACAACTTAAGAATCCTTTTATTTGTTTAACATTTACCTAAACAAATGTAATAACCAACCATTTGTTTGCATTATTCCTTTATAATAAACATTTAAATCACAGTAATGCTATATTTTATTTCCATTGCAAGAATATTTGATTATGTTTCTGTTGACTTGATACATATACATTATTATGTATCGCAACTGGTTAATCAAAATGTATTAATATTTATGTTAAATTGCTAAAAGCTTTGGGGAGTTGACTGATAAGGGATGAAGAGCTGCTCCCAAGGCACAGATGGGAGATCCATGCTGTTCAATATGTCAGGATTAGATGGAATGAGTATAATTATATCCAACACAAATGTCTGTTTACCAAACTCCAGATGTTTCAAGTTGTTAGCCACAGCATGGATGATTCCTATTGTTCCACAGGCATTTCCAATTGTTTGTTTAATAAAATAGACATCAGGGGAGATGTTTTGCTTCCCAGTCTTCAGCCTTTCTTCCTCTTCTTCCTTGAATGCCTCATACTGCACAAAAAAGAAAAGTACAGTGGAACAGGGACATCAGTATGAATTATACTGGTAAATACACTAGTTTACAGGATTTGAGCATACCTTTTCTGTAATGGGGAAGAGGAGGAGCACTGCACACACCGGTCTTGGTACCATGTTAAGAAGCTCTGGATCCAAACCATAAACATCTCCAAACTGCCAAGTTGGTTTCATCCCCAAACGGTTAAGAAACTGTATTTTGGAATAAGAGGGCAGCAGGGTATGCAAACATAGGTTCAGATCAGGGCTCTACGCTAACTTTTTTTTTCAGGAGCACACGTGCCCCTAAGTTAAAAATTTTAGGAGCACAGAAAAAAAAATGGGGGCACAAATAGGTTTTCGTTTTGAACGATTATTACAGTGCAGAACTTGCGCACACCAACTTATGTGAATGAATTTAATACAAAGAATTATGACTGTACTTTTCCTGCATGATCGCAGTGTTTTTATAAATATATGTTCATTTTATCTGATTAATATTTAGATTTAAAATAAGACAAACAAACTGTACTGTACTTAAACACTCTGTGGCCCTTTTTGGACCTTCACCACAGTTTGAGAACCTCTTCTTTAAGAGAACTTCCACTGCATTTTACACAAAACTGCTTCAAAGTGAAAAACATAAGTAAGATTTTTAAACCTGTATTTTCAAATTCCTAGGTGAAGTTACTTTCTCTCACTGGTTTTACAGTGGTCTTTAGCCTCTGCACATTTACCAAACTAAACGCACATTGTGACAGAGTTATTTGGCATTTTCTTAGGCAAACTTCAGCCCACATATCACCTGCTCTGTGCTGTAGCTCTGCTCTGTGTGGACACTGACAGAAAATTAGTATTGGCGTATGTGACGTGAGGCGCAAGGATAGGTAGGGATACCTGCCCTGTGATGCACGTTGGTACACAAGGGTGCGCGCTATGGACAAGCCGCGCGCTGCGGAGCCTGTGCTGACGGGCCGCACAGTGTCTGCGGGCTCCAGTGCACAGGCCGCAGAGAGACGTCCCGCGTGGTCACGCACACCGGTACAAGTTTATTGCAGCGGCCGTAATGAAATATGATCACACTCAGTATTCAGACCTTGAGTCCGTGATAAGACCGAGTCCAAATGCGCTCGAGTCCGAGACAAGACCAAGACAAAGCTCTCGCTTTAGCGGAGGAAGTCCAGCTACGTGGAGGTGTTTACTGAGTGGTGGGACAGGTGTGGGTCCTGCTGCGGGGCGCTCCTCGTTGAAGCTGGGTGTGGGTGCGTTTTGAAGCGGAGTTTGTTCGTATGAGTGATATCAGCGCACACGCGGAACTCGTACGCTGGGGTCAGCGCTCGCGCTGGGAAAGCGTGCGGCGCTTTAGGGGCTCCAGGCTTGGGCACGATTCTGAAGTCCTAGTGTGAGTGCGCCCCTAATGTTTGATACATGTAGAACGTTTAACTTGTCACGTTACGTCTGTGCGCAGATCTCCTTATTGTGGCTGCAGAAGCACTCGCACATGTGCGCCTGTTTTATTTTCCTCGTTCGCACGACGAAATATTTACTCGCAAATGCGAGTGAAATGGGGGCACTGTAGAACCCTGGTTCAGATGCCCATGATTAGGCTGATAAGATTTTCAAAATACAAAAAATTGGGACATCCCTGGTTTGGGGTGGTGGGTAATAATAAAATTGTGAAACAATTGCGTAATTAAGGTAAATTGTTCTGCACTCTGCATTAATGTGAGTCAGTATACTCACATTTTCTTTGTGTTTTCGTAATTTTTAAGCAGCTTTTCTGTATTTTACCTAAACAAGTGACAATGTATGCCTCTCTACTGTTGGCAGGGATCAAATTGGTCAAAATAGGGACTCCTGGGACATTTCTTGTATAAAACTGGGACAAATCACTGGTTTTTGACAAATCTACTGGGACAGGGGACAAGGGGCTCAAAACTGGGACTGTCCCGGGGGAAAAGGGACATCCAGTCACCCTATTTAAACCTGAAATAGACCTGATATACTCCCCGTGTAGTCCTAGCTTATTCCTGGTTTAGATCAAATTGGTACAAAATAGGGACACCTGGGACATTTCTTATATAAAACTGGGACAAATCACTAATTTTGGATAAATTCACTAGGACAAGGGACACAGGGCTCAAAACTGAGACTGTCCCGGGTAAAGAGGGACGTGTAGTCACCCTGCCCATGATGAATGTTTAGGGCATTCTCCACAAATACTCAGGAGCTTGAAGCATACATTATGGCTTTAAATAAATTAATACAGGCCTACAGTTACGTTTTTTGTGAAATAAAATATCATGATAAAATAAACCAACCGTTTAGCTCGTTGTTAAGCCTACTCTGTTCCATTATATCATACTTCATGATCCAAAAAACTCACCGTGGTCATGACCTGAAAAGACACAAAAACAAAATGCACGGTTAAACTTCTGCATGAATAGTCACCAGGCTTCAGCTTTTGTTATAAGACAGTTAGCTCCTGTTAGCCCTCTCATGCTCATAGAAATCATGCTGATGAATGAATCAGAAAACATCGAGATTTGACAAAAGCTAAACCTACTTACTTCTGGATTTGATTCAAGTGGCAACCAACGTGGGGAGTCCATTTTGTGATACTGTAGTGTAGATAATTAGTGGACAAATGTGAGCTAAGAGAGATTTCCCAAATCTATTTGACAGCTGGAAACCGCTTCCGCATTGGGACAGCGCAAGTCTGTGCGACGGGGGAAATAGTGAACATGAACCCAAACAAGACACTCTGCAGAGTTTATACAAGGACAATTATTTATGAATGATGATCAAAACCTTATAAATCGTCTACTAGTAATAGATTTTTTGGTGATTAGTTTTAAATACTGTAAGTCCACGTAAATGACATGTTACACAGACCCAGCAGTGTGGGATAATGGACTGTTCCAAGGGCCAGGGCGTAATCCACGATTCTGCTTCACATTTTCACAAGAGCTGCTTTTTGCTCTGAGACATTTTGAAAACAATATTCACAATTAACTTTTAGTCATAATATTGAGATCTGGGGGAAATTGTCAGTCACAATATTGTAATTTTTCCATAACAGCACTCCACAAGAGGGCTCTCTCATCTGGAGAAGTATGCCTGCGGCAGAGTTAGGTAGGCTAATAGTTAAACTTCAACACAAAGCTCTTTCACATGGTTTATTTGTAACTATTAAATCAAGACACGTTTTTAAGATCTTTGCAGTTCATCTGTTTTCTCTTTGATTTGCCTTTGGTAGCGCCACTCCAGCTCATAAAATAACCTTATAGCTAGCATTGCTATTAGCATTGTTGTTTGACAGGCTCTGGAGGAGAGGGCATCATTTTACTTTGAATATATGATTATTCTTACTACATGTGTTGCGTTTTCTGTTTCATGTGTTTCAGCTTCGAATAAGGTCGTGGACATCATTACTAGATTACCACCGGATACATTTTCTGAAATAGTGAGACTTTTTTTGTCTTACAAATATTTTTGCAGAAATTAAATGAGAACTACAATTCTTGCCAGTTTGTTTTACTTAAATAACTTTATTATGAATTATTGTTTTTCATTATTTACAGTGTTTGCACATTCTGACCTACCTAAGTGGACAGTCCGCTGGAGTTGATTCAGCCGTGCTGTCTAATGTCAGTACTTTTTTTCCCTTTTCTTGATAGTTATTAAAGGTGCTTTGTGTAACGTTTCTGGTGGACGGTCCGTCTCCATATAGATGTTGTTGCTTTGTCTGGAATGTTTCACAGTATGATATTAAACCTCTATTTTTATGGAGACAAAACCAGGCCAAATTACGGGTCAGATCTGTGGCGAGGCAACCCTGCTGACAGAATTGTTTTTTTTTTTGGCATTTTTGACCTAAAAAAAACACCCGTAATTGAATAAATGTAAGGTAGAACTGTTGAATGTCATAGTGTGGAACACTGACATGACCATAGAAACAAGCAGGTGACAGACCCTGAAGCAAAAACTTACATAGTCCACCTTTAAGATCTAGGAAATAGGTCTGTCAACTCTTCTTTTTTCTTGAATGGTTCTGATCTTTGTTGTTGTTCTCCTGAAAAAAGGAACTGTCAAATGCTGGTACCTCACTTAACCTCGAGGATTTACAGAGTATTACAAGATATGTTTTATTAACATTCAGGTATACAGCACATTAGAACCAATAGCACAAATTATATTTAATGTGTTTTATGAATATAAATACCTTTAGTGAATCCATATCTGTATGGACAGACATGCTGGAAAACACAACCTCTCTGCTGATGGTTTAGTGTCAAAGTTGGAAGAAGATGGGAGCAGGTGGGCCAAACCCTGTCTCCAAGTGATACATAAGTTATGGAGTGAACATAGTGCAGAAGTCCAGCTACAGCAAGAAGCTAAAGAGATGCTCAGCATTGGCCAGGTACTTCCAATAGCATTCTTAAATGTTGACTTTCATGACCATATTTATGTGATGCTTTGTGTTTGCAGTTAGTTGACATGCAGTGGAAACTTGGCATGGCAGTGAGCTCAGACACCTGTAGATCACTAAACTCTCCGTACGTGATGGTAATGCTGAAGGTGGCTGATCCCTCTGGTCATATCTGTCAGAAGTCTTTTGAAATGACTATTCCACAATTCCAGGTTTGTATAAATTGTAAATAAATTGTTATTTGAGTGCTCAGAATATTTATTCCACTAATTAAAGTAAACACTAACTTTCCTAGTTTGCTGGATTATGCTTTGATCGCATGTTTCCCATTCTCCTGCTATTCTTTAACTTTGTATGGCAATACTGCAATTTTCCCACTGTGGGAAAATTAAAGGTTACCTTATCTTTTTCAGAACCTGCACACTCATTTTAAGGATATTGCAGCAGTAATGGAAACCATATGATACAATTCAGTACATATTTTTCCACATTTCTCAGTTTGTATCTTTGTATATGTTAGGGTGTGTAAGTGTTTATTTTATTATTTTGTTATTTTATTTTGTTTTATTGCTACTAAATAAACAAATGCTATTGATTATTGAATTTTTTATTGTTGTTATTGTGACATAATCATTTACAGAGCATGACTACAGCATTGAACTCATAGTTCACACTATAGCTTATTGAGGTAACCGAAACGTGAATAAAGTTGAATAATCCTCATTTCATGTAAGACATCAGTGTCTATAATTTTAGTGCTTGTGACACAGTTCTTCGTACGAATTAAATATAGGACAGCATCTGTTTTAGCCAGTGAGGGAATTTCTTTGAATTAAATTCTAGAAATTAGGACGCAGTGCATAAAAACCTTAAAAACAGCCAAAGTGTATGTCAGTATAATTATTATAGGCCTATAGATAGAAATAATTTGTAATGGGCAAAACCATGGATGTATATAATAAGAGCACTCGTGGAACAACTTTGATATTGAAGAAAAAAAGCACTTGAGTTTGGGTTACAGTGGGTGGGGTGGAGCCTCCCTGTCACGTTTCACATGCTTCTGTTCAGGGCCCAGCACATGGGGCAGCAGCGCTGGGCGGGCCGTCGACACGCTCTCTTCGCTGCTCCGCCTTTTCCAAGGCGCTAGTGGAAGAAAGGTTTTTTTGTCGTGGTACAGCATGGGAAGAAGACTTACCACCTCCAGTTTATGTATGTTCTTTTTTTATTGAAAGGTGTGATTCGCCTAAGCGACGAAAAGTTATACATATGTGTATTTTAAAAGCTGCAGTGTCGTATGAGCCGCCCAAGAGCGCACCCAGGAGCAACACAAAGCGCGTCAAAGAAATCTAATTTCACTGGGAGACTTTTGTTTACACAGAATGGACCCAAAGCCACGTTTTCCTTAGCACGAGTGGCTAGGACAGTGCTGCATACTCTTGACATCTAGCTCACAGCACAACCATTGGAGAGGATGCCACATGCGCATAGTTAGGCTACTTGACTGGCTGCCCAATAGAGTTTTTGAAGATTTTTTTTTACTGATTGGGGGAAAAAAACATATGTTTAACTCCTGCATTTTTGACAAAGTCACTTTGCTTGGCATATGCAATATAGGAATGGAACATTAGTATAGTTATTCTTGATATTGGGACGAGTAAACAAGCTTTCCAAAACATGGAGAGCAGCGCGGGCGAGAAGGAGACCAGCCTCCCGACCTCTGACAGTGACAGGCGCTTCGCCTTAAGTTACATCGGCTGGACTACGTTGGACAGGCGGACAACACTGCCCATGCTGCCCTGGCTCGTGGCTGATATTCGCAGGAAAAGTGAGAAGGGCGACTGTGGGCCTCAAGTTCAGCCTAGGGATGTCCAGCTGGTCCTCAACCCTCCTCTCCTACGTTGTGTCCCCTCCAACAACAGCAACTCTTCCGTATTCATCTTTGAGCACAAAGCACAGCTCATCTCTCGTTTCATACACAACAGCAATGATCTCTCTTATTTTGCCTATCTCCTGCGAGGACAGCCTGACAACCCCGAGTCAGAGATGTCCTGTCACGTCTTTAAGGCCTGCGACCCCAACCAGGTAATACTGTCAGAATGAATCCATGTGCAGCAAAAGTTTTCATGGTACTGCAGTTGCATGTATACTAAACTTGTTTGCCCTTAGCCTGCTACATCATTGTTGCAAAATGTGACACAAAAGTGGTAAAATTGCATTTGATCACACAACAGAAATGCTTGAATAGAAGCCTATAACCACAATGCCATCATTTATACACACATGGTCTAGATAATGACATAGGTAAAAACATGTTTTCCTTGGAATTAAGTATTTAGGCCAGTGCCAGTGCCAGGACGAGGAATTGAGCACAGCGTTTTTTTGACATAATTAATCCTCTCCTTGTTTTCCCACCATGGGAAACAGTGTGCCAGAGGTGGAGATAGTAAACCTATCGGTATTTGGAAAAATGAACACATGCACATGAAGACCAAAACTAGGTAGAAATAAATGAGTTAAGTGCATACATGTGGGAAAAGACTTGGGAGGAGTCATGTTTTCCTTCTTTGAAATATCCAATCTTACTCAAAGAGCATTTGCATTGATTGTGTCTCATGTTTCCTGAGGTATGTGAGTGGCACAACCAGGCTGTTTGTCTGCTAAGAACAGGAGAGGCAATAAGCACGTTTGAGGTGTCAGGCTTCAGCCTCATTGAAAAGCGCCTGTGGACATCTTGGATATACATAGATCATAGCAGCCTCATTATGCATACACAAACTGGTTTAGCAGGCAGCAGTTCCCAACATGTAGACAGTGGACCATGAGGAATGCATGGCTACACTGTTCTTAAGCTGCCATGTTTAACTCTCCCACAATTATCACTTATATTTCATTATATACTCATTATATAAGAAGCATTACTATTATTCCTCTTTCATATAGGCCAATCTATGCTGAGTTACTATATAAAACACCTAACACCCTGACAGAATAAAATGCTATGGGGCACTGTATTACGCTGTATTCTGAACCTGAGTTAAAGGGGTTAAATAAACATAAAACTTACATTTGGTTTCATTGCCATACAGACTGTCAGTGTATTTCTGCAGCCTTCTGTTCATACCAAACAAGAGAATGAAGTGTTCTGGCCTTAAGATTAGGTAGGCTCAAGGACAACTGAAGCGTTGGAGGATATATGTAAACTTGTGAAAGTACCATTATTTTTTCGCACAACATCCCATTCATGGTGAAAAAAATGCAGGTCCTGTCCTGTATTTTCCGCCACTTTCTGAACATGAGACTGCTTGTTAGTTCAGCTAGGTGTGTTCTATAAATGTGTTAGTAAATCTGTTTAACTTATAAACTGCTTGAAGTTAAACAAAGACTTTCTCTCTAAGTTGAAATGTAACCTTTTACCTAGACTATAGGCTCTGCTGTGTTCTTCCAGATACACAGACCAACACAAATAGAACTGAGTCAACTCCTTAAGCCATTGATGGGCACCATGGGCCTGCACAATATGTAACCCCGTATTTTTCTCTGCCCTCTATTAAAACTACACAAACCTCCAATGCTCCACTTGGCGAGCTGTGGAGCTGTGGCCTTGTTGAACACAACTGGATAAGGTCACAGTCTAAATACAGTTATACTCTACTATAAACATCAAACGTGTGTGTTGTGGCTAGTGCTTATTTTATGTGTAGAGATCTATAAAAAGACCCCAGAATTATTTAACTGCAAAGATGAAATACAAATACTGATGGTGTTTAATAAATATAATTCAAATTGATAATAATAGCTAATATATTATGAATGACAGATTTACATTTTAGGTCATTGTTGTGTGTACTGTGTAGACCTATGAAACAATGTATAGTATAATGGAAATTACAGCTAATGCCAGTTTTAGATAATTAATTCTAGCCCCACTAACCCAACAGTCATTATGAAATGCCTTAGGCCTAGGCTTGTGTCAGTTTGTGTTTAGTTGGAACATGAAGTTTTTAACAGTTTACCAGTGCAGCTACTGACCTACTCACTACTGGAAAAGCAGTAGTGGTCAATATGTTAGAGTGGCAATACATTGTAATGTGTCTTTTAATCTATATAATAGAAAAACTGTAGCATAATGACACATTGCTTTTGTATAAGCTATCCATTACCTTTTAATTGGCTTTTTATGTTATTTGCTGAACTTTTAGACCAAAAGAACCTCACTGCAGTCCACTGGCTACTATTTAATATGTTTTTCCTTTATAATAATATAGTTTATAGGGAATTTGAGTCACTGATATGCAGGGTATTTCTGGGATCTACAGTGGCTCAGAGAGGACAATGCTTCATGCTTGTTTTGCCTTAAGCCCTAAAGCTGGCCTCATTTATTGGTGTTTTGCTCTGTAGACAGGATTTGGACAACCACCAAAGTCATGTATCGTCATAGATACAGATAAAAGGGTAATATTAGGTGAAGGACAGTTGTTTGAATAAAGAGAGTGGACTCTACCTCATGCATCATTTTGTTTACATCTTTTTCATGTTTTTCCATTTGTTACATAATGTTTCTCCCTTTGCATTGCAAATGTATTTACTCAACAGTCTTATCAGATATGAAAGCTGAGGAGTGAAACCACTGGTACTTTGAGGGAAGATCCTGGGGCTGACCTTGTCTCGGCTGCCTTGTTTTTTTTTCTTGTTTCTTTTACAGCATTTCCTCTTATGATTGCTCTCTGCACATTCCAAAACATTGCCCAATAGTTTCCTACATGCACTAAAAGAACTACACTCTCTAAACATTGTTGCTCAAATGACTACTGTAGGTGCTAAAATGTGCAACTTGGCAACATATATTAGTTAAATGGAAGACATAATGACCTCTAAGGTTTTGTTTTTATTCCTCTGTTTTGCCTTGTGCCTTTTAGCGAGTGGGTGTTTCCTGGCCAGGACCTAAAGTTATTGTTGTCCTTTGGCTTTGTTACCTCTGTTCAGATTTCCTTGTCCTGAATAATTCATGAAAGTCATACCATTGTATGCCCTGAGCACCCAAACAGTTATAATTTGTTGTTATGTAATGTTTTAGTGTGTTTATCTTTTATCATTTCCTTTGCTTTAGGTTCCTGAAGTCATCAGCAGGATTCGACAAGCATCCAAATCCGTTCTTAAGGAAGAAACTAATCCAAAGCAGGAAGCTGAAGAAGCATTCTACAATTCCCAAAAGTTTGAAGTGCTTTACTGTGGCAAGGTAAAAAATCTGAAATCATGATTTTAACAAAGTCATGTATATAATAAAAGTAAAACATGATAATTTTTTTCCAAGGTAACAATTGGTCATAAAAAAGCTCCATCTACCCTTATTGATGACTGCATTGACAAGTTCCGCCAGCATGAGGTGGAACGTAAACGACTCCAGCTACCTAATGGTCAGCGTGGGTCAACAGATAACACAACAGTGGAGTTTTTCATGGGCAGTGAGTCAGACCCTCTGTCCGCTGTTTTAAATGCAAACACAGAAGACACCAAAGTGCCTGCAGCGGATGACATATCATTAGGCGGAACAGGTTTGGAAAAAGCTATTTCTCTCTTTGTACGAACTAATGTCAAAGCAGTGCACTGTAATTACCATACATTACTTTCTTCCCACATTTGCTCTCACAAACACTCTTATTCATATACCAGCCTACATGGACATTTGAGACTAGGTGGGTGAAGTGTCTTGCCCAAGGACATAACAGGAGTATGTGTTAGAGTCAGTGCTGCCCCGCTACATTACTTGGTATTCCCAGTGGTCTTCCATCTAGTAAAAACAACACCCAAATCAATAACTGAGTCAACAATGAAAATAACAATGAAAATAACCATAGCAGTTCAATTAGTAAACTAGATTCACAGTTAACCTACCGTTTATTATTTGTACATTTGCTGTCTTTACTATGTACGGTATTTTGTCATTTTGTTTGCAGGTAAAGCTGTATCCAACAGTGCCAGTCAAAGTACTCTGCGTAGTACTTTCCCAGAGTGTATCCTGGAGGACTCTGGTTTTGAGGAGCCTCAGGAGTTCCGTACTCGGTGCAGTAGCCTCGCAGGGAGCCTACAGAGAAAACCTGGAGAAAATGTCATTCTAGCCCCCACACGACGCCGCCATGCTAGTGCTCCCAATAATGTTGAGCCTTCTGACGCGGACAAAAACCGCACCATGCTTTTCCAGGTAAAACAAGCAATTTTTCTGGAAAGTAATAACACACTGTTTCCTGATAGGGGCAGCTGCCCACTGGTTAGTTATCTCTGAATCCAGCTCACAGTTGCATTTTGCTCTGGGTGTGGACTGTGAAAAAACGGATGCTTGCTTATGGTTGAAATAGATTAGTAAGACAAATTTTGTAACAGGATTGTTGTTTGTGTATGTCATCCTTTGCATCTTTCAAAGCTCATGAGCCTTAGTCTAAAGGTAATACCATGATGTTTTTTTTTTCACAACCTAAACCTTAGAAGAACTTGGAAGCCACTGTGGAGTGGTTGCCTCAGAGCTGTTGCACACTGTAACTCTTCCCCTCAGTCCTTTGCACTTCTCTGTTACTACAAATCATTTTTATATGGGAGCTCTTGGCTGTCCCAACACAGCCACCAACCCTGATGTATGCTGCTCCCAGTTGAACAGGCTTTAACTTCTGAATAGTATTTTGTGATCTATTCAAATATGAGCATAAAGGGCCCCTTGAAATGCTCCAATGTTTACCAGCTGCTGTGCAAAGCTATATTTAACAACTGGAGCACAACGCTCAATATGATACTCCACATAGAAGTCCATAATGTAAAAAATCATTTGCGCAGTCGTGTTGACCTTGATTCTAAATGTGTTTATGTCTTTCATTGACCATGTCTCCAAACTGTTCCAGGGCAGTGCTTGTCACAAGATATTGTTTATTATTATTTGTTATATAGTTAGTATGTCAGTGTTCTTCAGTTTATTTTATGTTTTTGTCAAAAAATTGGCAAATGTGTTGTTTTGTAGGTTGGGCGCTTTGAAATAAACCTTATAAGTCCGGATAGTAAGACAGTGGTGCTAGAGAAGAACTTCAAGGATATCTCATCGTGCTGTCAGGTTTGTTTATTAACACTGACTGTGTTTTGTGAAATGGTCATCGTATCCACCGCCTTTCTGACTATGCTAAAAGTATATTCTGGAATCAAGCAATGACTATACAAAGCCAATATACAAAGCCAAATTCTTAAATTACCCTGGACCAAATTCCCACAATTAAATCCAGGACTAAACCTCTTCTTTATCAGGATTTACCAACACTAAAAGACAAACTTTGGATTGGTTATGAATTAAACATGGACTTAACCAGGCTGTAAAACTATCCCTGAATAGCTTAAAAATGCAGGCACTATTGAGTGCCAAGAGAGACTGTCCTATCAGTAATGCCTGTGCCTCAGTTTGAGAAATAAAAATCTAATTTAATATAATATATATGCATTAATCTAGTGTTTGTTTATATGTTAAAGGGTATAAAGCAAACTGACCATTTTGGATTTATTTGTCGGGACCAGTGTGAAGGTGGTCCTAGTCAGTATATCTGCTATGTGTTCCAGTGTGCCAGTGAGTCTCTGGTGAGTGGTACACACTCTAGAAAATACTGGTTAGCTCAAAAACATTGAGCTATTTCGTCACACCTCTCTGTGTTGTAGGTGGATGAGGTGATGATGACACTGAAGCAGGCTTTTAGTACAGCTGCTGCCCTACAAAGCAATAAAACCCCGATCCAGCTGTGTGAAGCATGCCCGATGCATGGCCTACACAAGCTCTGTGAGAGGATTGAAGGTACCATGTGAACTCACATCTGAGGCTTTCCTCTGACTCATGAATAGACTGATGCGTGGTCTGCTCTGCTTTTCACACACAGATAAAACTACATTCTTGTGTCCTCAGGTCTCTATCCACCTAGAGCAAAGCTAGCCATCCAAAAATATCTTTCCCAGCTCAATGACAATGAGCAAGCTGAGATTTTTGAGCGAGTCCAGGTAAAACGTGTGGAGGATATAGGAGATGAGGGTGCATTATGTAATAATTTAAAGTAAATTACAGTGTATAGAGCTTTTTCAACAACATATATACATGTATGTACAGAGGCAGAAGCCATCGTCAGATCAAGAGGAAAATGAGCTGGTAATTATCCAGCTAAGACAGTTGTGTGAATTAAAGCAAAAAACCCATTCACACCTTGGAGATGCTCCTCAGGTAAAGTTTCAGAATGGATGAATTATATCTTAACTTCAGTATGCTTGTTATTTTCACTGTACTTGTACTTTTGATTTTGAACAGAATGCAGCCAGTAGCTCACAAGCTGGAGATGGAGCAACCAGTGGAAGTCGTTTCAAACTCGACGTTTTCAAAAATAAGGCTCGCTCTTCCCTCACCAGTTCACTGGAGAACATCTTTGCACGGGTACAGTCCTGCTGGAAAAATGAAATAATAAACCATAAACCATATACATTTGATTATTAAAACTAAAAACCCTTAGCACCTTCTTATCCAGGGATTTAGATTAACCTATATCTCTCTCAGTGACACTGCACACACCATTATCACCATCTGTTTGGGTCAATATTGCACAAAGCCTTGCCTTGAATTTGAAAAAAAAAATCACCTTCATAACTATATGTTTGTCATATTTGACATATATATTTTGATTTATTTTCACCAGGGTGCCAGTCGGATGCGGGGTCGTTTGGGAAGTATAGGAAGTATTGGAAGCTTTGATAGGGTGAGTGTAAAAAAACAAAAAATCCTTATAACTTGTATAATTATTATATTAAGAACAAACTTGTACTACTCTACACTGTGTTTGCAAAACTATCACTTGTTGACTCAGAATGCCACTGTTGTGCAAAATGTGTAATGAATGTGTCATGTAGTTACTTTGACCAAGCACCAGTCATTAACAGCACGGTGTAAGTTGTCATGTTGCACACATTAGCTCTGTAAGGCTTGCCGTATTTCAGTTGGCATGTAACTGTTGGATTACCTGTTAAATTAATATTTTTTTGTGCCAATGTAATTGGAAGTGCACGAAGAGTTACACATTTCAGCAAATTGTAAAACATCGTAAAATACATTACTGGTATTTATTTTAGTATGTTTATTGTCATCTGAATTTTGTGCCAATAAGCAGGAAATCCAAGTCAGGATTTCCAGTTGTATGACTGCTGAGCTTTGCATTATGTACTTCCTTTTTGTCACAATAAGAAAACATAACCTCTGTCCTAGTTTGTCGCAACAAATAAGGCTCTAAACTTTTTATACAGTAAAATATCTGTTACATGTTTTCAACTTCCGCTGTGTTTTAAGAACCAGCATGTCTCTTTCCTTGCTATACCAGTTTTAAAGAGGAAGGTTACAGAAGCCAGAGAAAGCAGATAGGGGGGTTGACTACTCTGAAGTCCTTCCCTCTGATGTGTTGATGCCATGAGTCACAGGACTGCATTAGAATACAATAGCTCTGGGAGTTTACTGCATGAGGGGAGACATGAGGCAGCAGTGGGGCTCAATAGAAAGTGGAGACTGGAGTAGGTCTGGCTGTGGCTTACGTTGTGAGTGAGGTGAGTGCATTTCTGAAACATGAGCTGCTGTTTTATTTGGCTTTGGGCTTGGCATTGCCTTCAGGTTTGAATTACTGTCTATTTCTGGTTTTACGGTGATAGCACTTTGACTCTCTACTGTCAGACAATAAACCAAACTATTAAAATGTAGAATAAACACAGTAGCCCAATTATCCTAATAATAATTATCCTCATCAGCAGGATGAGGAGTCTCCAGACCACTCACCTCCTGGTTCCCCTCCACACTTTCCTGATGACGACCCAGAAGCTGGCATCCAGTTTCGGCGGCGCGCTCACACCTTCAGCCATCCACCTGTGAAGAAGCGCATTTCCTTCGAGAGTCACCCCACCACTCAGAGTAAACACGCCCCTCTGCGCAGACAACAGTCTGTCAACCCTGAGCTGCTGCAGAGCAGGTACTGTACCAGGCTTAACTTTGACCATTGGCTCTGAGCTGTTGCAATAGTGGATGTTTTGCAAGCATGGCTTTTGTGTTTTGTATGAACACATGATTAAGGCTAACAAGGCTTTAAAATCTTGGAATGTAATAGTTTGATTTGATGTGCAAAACCTTTGGTCTATATATTTTTCAACTCCTACCTATCCCAGCAACACAATAGCATCACATGTTTCCTGTTTAGGTTTTGATTTTTTTTTTCATAGATTTCTCTTCCTTTTTTGTTCGTAGTTCTTTGTGTAATGTTTGTTTTTATTTGTGGGCATTTCATGTTTGGCTCACTACAGTCCGGTGGCTGTCTCGAGAACACGCAGTGTTTCGGAGAGTGACTCTACCTTCAGCCTCCCCACCTCCTTCTCCGCCCCCACTTTCCTGAAAAGCATTTACCAGGGCTCCCTGAGTTCCCTCAGCTCCCTGGCAGACAGTGGGAGTAACAAGAGGTGAGAGGGGGTCCTCATAACCCCCTGTGCACAGCCCCCAAAACAGCCAGCAATCTGTCACTGGGATGACATGGCTGCAAGGTTTAACATTTCTATGCTGGGAAAGCAAACACCCCAAATTGGCTGTCCAAACGTGTAACATGCCTCTTTATTATTTCTACTACTTCACCCCTTCTCATGGTGGAGAAAAAGGAGATTCTGATCTTCCATTTCTTTTGTGTCACAACTGCTTGTTATATGCATGACTAACTAACACAAACATTATTTGGAGCTTTCTGCCACTTCATTAAAAGAGTCATTTTATTGTTGTGTGTAGTGCAGTTCCACTTGTCTTGATTTTTATAGCAGTTCATCCAAGACAGTGCAGTTGTGCCTGAGTGGCAGAAAGTAAAGGTTAATATTTCCATTATGAATGAGCCTCAGCTGTGCAGACCGCTGTAAAATGTCACTTCCACAGGATGTTTTCCTCTGACAGAAATCCAATCCGTTTAGCACTTCTGTTAATGGTGTACCAGTAGAGTAAGAATACTGAAAACACTGACCCCTATAAATGATTTTGCATTTTTCATACTCACAATAATGTGTATACCCTAGCCCACTGTCACTTTCTGATTAGGACACTCATTGTTCTGTACTTTTCTAATGTATTTTCCAATTTATGTAAGCAACATGATGAGAAAAACAGTTCTTGGTCTCTTTCACTCTTTGGTCTACCTTTGTTGACTTAAATGACCACTTGTATGATGACAGTGGGTTTAGCTTTTTTTCTTTTTAATTGGGCTGTTGGGAAATTAGGAAAAATAAAGGAGTTATACTATACCTACCTAAACCATACCTTATTATTGGCAGTGTTAATTTGACTCTGATCTGGAAAATATTCTGCCAGTACTAAAAAGCATGTTTACTCATTTGATATCAGGCTTCTAACAGGTACTGCATGAATGCTTTATGACTGAATATTTGCTTTGTGGCTGATATTGTAGAAACTAACTGTCAAACACAATATTGAACTTTGCTTTATTAACAATACGTACATGTTAGTAGGCCTGTCATGATAATTGCTATAGCGACTTATTGTTCAATATATAAAAGATGAAACTATATATTTTGGGGTCTATAAGAAATTAACTGTAAATTAATAACTTCTTGGCCTCATTACAGATGCAAACTAATCACTAAAGTGTTTCATTCTGCTGTTTATTTATTGCTGCTCATGTTTTTTTGAACAATATTGTCGATTTAGAATAGTTTTTGTGGTTTCAAATTAAATTAGTTTCAGTATTATTGTTTATCATCTATATTTACTACTGCAATATATCGCACTTCAGAATTTGTTATCATGACAGGCCTGCATGTTAGTTAATAGTGTTAAACATTTTCTTTCATCATGTTACAGTTGGATGTATAGGGTGTATGTGAAATGGCTTGAAAGGTGGTTGTAAGTGGACACCTGTCTCTTTCACTGAGTATCTGTGACACTTCTCTCTTGTCTCATAGCAATGGCGAAGGTAGGAAGAGGACTTTGTCAGGCTGCAGTACTGACTCCCTGAGCGCTCTCCCTTTAACCCCACGCCGCGTCTCCTGGAGGCAGAAGATCTTCATGAGAGTCGCGTCTCCCATGAACAAGCCAGCGGTGTCTATGGAGCACCCAGGTTCGGTAACACAATTGCAAAACCAGCATTATAGTCCTGTGTCAGTTAGTAGACTCCATGGGCTATTATTTACAGCTATGCATGATTTACAAACCAACTTCTAATGCGCCATTGTTTTTTTGCAGGTATTTAATGTTACATTTTTAATTTTAATATCAAAATACATAGACCAATATATAAGGACTATTTTGTTCATTGTAAACTTCAGTATTGATTTATAGCTTAATAAGAAAAAGTTTAATTGATTTCTTGTTCCAAAAATGATAGGCCTCTTCATAGTTTCATTCATAAATTAGCATATTTCCTAAAACCTGTTTTTGTTGTTGAAAAAAAACATGTGATTTTTGAACCCTACATTGATGACCTGGAGTCTGTATTTTTTTAATATAGAGGGTAGGTGAAAACAGAAATTTTCTGAGCACTCAAACCTCAATACAGGTTTACTCAAATCAATCAAAATACACCTCAATAACTTATTGTTGAGGGAATAGTTATATTGTGGTATGGTCCTGTCTGCTTTTAATGCTTTTAATGCTGCTCTGCATTCAGGACATGTGCAAAACCCGTAAAAAAGTATTTATCTCACATTGCTAACATTTGTCTAATTTTATGTCCTGTATATGTTGTTTTTTTTAGACCATTCTGACACTTCTGAGCTGCTACCTCTATCTCCCTGTGCTCTGGTCTCTGGTCTGGATCCATTTGGTCGACTGGAGCCCATAGGTGGGGACCACGCTTCTGGAGAGAGGCCCAAGAGGACTGCAGTAGATTACAGGATGCTCTGGAAGACTGCCATTCACCAACAGATCCTGCTGCTGCGCATGGAAAAGGAGAACCAGCGCCTCGAGGGTGGGTTTGTGTAATGATGAAATGAAGCATTTGAGTCACATGAGCAATACACTGAACAAAATGTCTTTTGCAGTCTGTGTAATTGTGTGTACTTGATGTTGGAGTACAGTTGATATTCCGAGCACACGAATCCTATTCATATTTTGTCACGTTGTTCTACACAAGGCACAAGGAGGCTCCTTGTATGCCAAAGATATGGACAATAACAGCTTGCCTTTACATTATGGGTGGAGGACCATTTTATGTTTCGTTATGAGGGTGAAACTACTTTGCAGATATAGTACTTGCATTCTCAGTCAGCTTTATTGCGTTGTATTTAAGGGACGGTTGTTATACAGCCTTCATTAAAAACAGGAAGTTTGAACAAAAGGAGTGGAAAGAGGGAAGGGCAAATCCATGGGTGAATATTATACTGGACTTGCATGTAATACTGTATTTAATTACTGGAAGTAACTTGCTTGTACTATTAACAACAATGAGTCTCAATCAGATGACAATGCAACTTTATAATTAATTATTCATTATTCAATATCAGGGTGTATGTTTAACAAAGTGTCTGTTTTCTTTTTTGCTACTCTGACACTACTGATGGTCTTTTTCAATAGATGGTAAGCAATATCAGTACATGCTTTGGGTTCAAAGCTAATGTTTTGCATGAATCACACTTTTTGGCTTTATATGGTCAAATTAATCACACATTGTACTGCTTGTCTCTTAGTTTATTCTTTCAACCTCTTCATTTTTCCTCCTGTACTTTTGTTTCCCGGTGTTCGTATAAGTGAAGTACATTTCTTGACATTTCCATGGTAACTGTTGGGAAACTATCAAAGGGATTGTTGGCTCATTTTCTCTTAAACTGGCCAATTACACGTATCTACCAAAAATACATTGTATTTAACAAGCATTCTAATAAGCATAAACCTTTTATAGCAAGCCGTGATGAGTTGCACATTCGTAAGATGAAACTCAACTATGAAGAGGTGGGCCAGTGTTCAAAGGATGGTCAGGCATTGTGGGAGAAGAAACTGTGCGCCCCAGGCAGAACCACAATCCCACAAGATAAAGAGGAGATGTACCGCGCTCTCTGCCAAGGTCTGTACTGTTAGGCATGCTAGAGTGTGGAAAACTAGACACAGTACAAGTGCTAGACAATCTATTATGCACGTTCTCCCTTAGTTGTATTTTTTTTTGGAATATTATGCAGAGCTGCACAATAAATTGCAATCAAATCATAAACATTATTTGTATTGGCACAATTATCGCAAAGGTTTCAATTATTTAGATAGTTGAATGTCTATTCAATATTCTGTTTTTATTATAGAATATCTTGTTGCGCAGAGGTATACAAACATGTAATGAAATTCATGGGATATTTTTATTAGTATTACCAGTTCATGTTTCAGCCTCTTTTAGTTGTCTACAATGTGCACTTTGATTCTCACTTAATTTATATGTTTTATATGTTCCTAGGTGTTCCAAAGAGCCGTCGAGGAGAAGTGTGGCTCCTTCTCTCTCATCAGCACCGACTGCGACACAGACTTCCCCAGCGACAACAAGCCCCTGACACCCCGTATCGAGACCTGCTCAAGCAGCTCACAGCACAGCAGCATGCCATCCTGGTGGATCTTGGTCAGCTCAGTTATTTAGAATATATACTTAAGTAATTTAGTGTTTCCTAGTCATTTTCCATAGTCCAATTTTGTTTATTTGCGTATGAGTAATCCTAAGAGTAATATGAGTAATATTGATGTTGTCTTCCTCAGAGTTGTAAACTTAAGACAATTTATTTTTGTCACCGAAACTTAAACTTGTTTAAAAAAACAAACTATAGTCTATGGATGTAAACAGCATCCACAGTTGTCACAAAAATTGTATTCTTAGCTTGCTCATAATTGCTACGACTTTCTTTCCATTTTCATGCCTAAAAAATAAACAGAAAAAAGACATTATTTCAGTTCTTATTTGTCTCCTCTTCAGGTCGGACCTTTCCCACCCATCAGTATTTTTCCGCTCAGCTTGGTGCTGGACAGCTCTCCCTCTACAACCTTTTGAAGGCCTACTCTTTGCTGGACACAGAGGTAGATTCTTCACTGTAAAGTCATTATAACATGCTGCTGAGACTTGCGGTGGTTAATCTTTGTGTGTTTATTTTTGCAGGTTGGCTATTGTCAGGGAATCAGTTTTGTAGCTGGAGTGCTGCTGTTACACATGAGTGAGGAACAGGCTTTTGACATGCTAAAGTTCCTCATGTATGACCTGGGCATCAGACGTCAGTACAGACCTGACATGATCTCTCTGCAGGTGCGTACACAGACAGACTACGTGTTTCTTTTAGAGTGAAGTACTGTTTGGATTGGCTAGGCTTTAACCGAATATTACAAGGACTGTTAATTTTTAGTAGGACGATGAACTTTAAACTTGAAGCCTTGAGCAAGAAAGTTGGCATAGAGGTTGTTTTTTTTTCAGAAGTGAAATAAAAATGAAAAACCAAGGCACATAGGCACATGTTATTACACATAGTTATTTTCAAGTTTACTATCATGAGTATATTCAATATAGCTGACATATGAAGCCACCTTTTCTCAAACTTTAGTGCAACCTAATAAAATATTTAGCCTTCCAGGTCTAAAATAGGACTGCACACTTGCTATAGCAGTTATAAAGAAGGACTAACCTGAAAGAGGAGAAAAATTTGAATTATACTGATTGTAACTTTAGCAAATACTTAAAGTGGAATCTGTGTAACACCTATATACTGTAGTTACCACTCTGCAACACACAGTCATGTGCTCGTACTTCACATTAATGCCACACCTGCTTCATGCTCTGTTAACTCCAGTTGAAGTAAGATGAACTCCGCGTGGGTATATGTGCTCGCAGGTGTGGTAATGTTTAATCTGTATGAGCTAGTCTGGAGACACAGCACTTCCCTTTTACTGAAAAACAGCAGCGAACAGAAGTTTGCTACCGTTGTTCTTGACTTCTTGGTACTGTTGACCTTTTTTATTTATATACTATAGAATTGCATAGCCTCACTCTTCAAAACTTTTGCTAGATTACTCATTTCAGTAACTGTCTAGGACTTGTGTATGAGACACTGTTTATCTTCTTTCACATTAGGCAATACACGGTTGCCTAATGTGGTGATTTGATGTCTTTCAAACTTGAGGATCTTGCAGTTCCAGCCTATCCAGTTTGCACTTGTTACTGCCTGTATCTGTTGCCTTATGTTATTGTATGCCACTTATTTATTGTTTGCTTGCAGATTCAGATGTACCAGCTCTCTAGACTGCTACATGACTATCACCGCGGCCTGTACAATCACTTTGAGGAACACGAGATCTGCCCCAGTCTCTACGCTGCTCCGTGGTTTCTGACACTGTTTGCGTCTCAGTTCCCTCTTGGCTTTGTTTCTCGCCTGTTTGGTATGTCTTCTGCAAAGTTCACAATCATATTGCTTTTACATTTGTATTATACCACTAATGGCATTTTTATTTTACAGATTTTGTGTTTGCCCAAGGGAATGAGGTGATCTTTAAAGTTGCCCTGTGCCTTCTAAGTAGCCATGAGCGTGAAATAGTCAAGTGCGATAACTTTGAGAGTATTGTGGACTATCTGAAAACTACACTCCCCTCGCTCAATCAGACACAGATGGAGCAGACCATAGCAAAGGTACAGTAGTGCTACAAGTCAACATTACATAATCACTATGAGACCAGTGTGGTACCAGTTATTATAAAACATTAAAATAATATAATAATCATTATATTGTACAGGAGAGCTACTATCATTGTAGTATAATTTTGTTTCTGTTGTTTTAGTTGATGGACATGGATATCTCCAAACAGCTGCATGCGTATGAAGTAGAGTACCATGTTCTGCAGGATGAGATGTTAGATACTGGGCCACATCCTGATGAATCGGAGCGCCTTGACAAACTAGAGAAGACCAACTCACAGCTGAAGAAACAAAACATGGATTTACTAGAAAAGCTACAGGTAAGAATTGACATTATTGACACTTATTTAGTATTACCCCAGCTCACCAATAGATGGCACCAGATTACAACAGTGAGAAGGAACGTGTTGCCGTCTCTACACAGTCCTGTGGTTTTCCGTTTTTCAAATTAGTATAAAAATATACTTTTAAAAATAAAAATATATTTTTATTTACTTTTTATACTTTTAACTGTCCCTATTTAAATGTACAGATTATCCTTCAGTAGTCAACTTCCGTAGTCATTTTATTGCTTTTTAATACTTATACTATAAGTTCAATTAAAATAAAAATCAAGTTTACTGCAATTGCATCAACTTATGGTCTCACTTAAAAAACATGTTTAAAAGGGTTTGACTAGAATTGGCTGGTAATTATTATTATTATTATTATTATTATTATTATTATTATTATTATTATTATTATTATTATTATTATTATTTTGCATTATTAGCTGGTGATTAGCTAGAAATGTAAATCTGTTATTCTAGTCAGTAATAACATGAAACTCTACGTGAAACCACAACATGTTTTCGCTGAGCTGACTCTAGTTGTTTTGAGCAGGCGGCCCGTCAGAAGATCCAGTCCCTGGAGACCAGCGTGGATAACTTCCTTTCTCGAGAGAGCAAAATGAAGCACATGATCCGCTCTCTGGAGCAGGAGAGGGCAGCCTACCAGAAGACCATTGAACGCATGCGCTTGTGCCTTCCCTCTGACGCCCTGACAGATGTTGAGATGACCCAGATCAAAACAGGACCAAATGGGAAAGCCAAAACTGTAGCCAAGAAGCCATGATGACAACCCTGGGCAGATGCGCACACAGAAGTGAACAAATAGACGTTGTGTCTGAAAAGACTACCGGGATTTTTTACAGCTGTTAAAGTGCTGTACAAGCTTTCACATGATGCCTGGAGTGGAGGCATCCAGACTGTATGCTTTAACTGTATATGTCAAAAGATAACAGGAAGAAGTACATGAAGTTACAATGGCCACATCAAGCACTCTTTTTTCAGAGAGAACCAGGGAATTTCAAGCCACTAGTGAGAAAAACATCTTGAAAACAACACTGCCTTGATAACTTTTTGTAGCATTACAACAGCAATGAACAGAAGCAATCTTCAGGGTCAATCTCCAGACATTAGCTATGTCAACATGTTTTTATGACTTTGAATGTGAGAGCTTGGATTTATGAACTAGCTTTATTTTTCTTCACTTGAAATATGTGTAATCATTATTTTGTTTATTGAAGCGTTACACATCTGTCAGTTCCAGCCCACACATTATCTGATTTTGTAACGCTCACCACTGCTTTGTGCACTGTACATGTGATTGTACGTGCTGCTTAAAAAGGAGGAAGTGTTTCTTCCAGAGCTGGGGCAGGATGTGAGATTGTCTGCAGTCTCAGTTTCCTGTGCGACTGACCGCCGTGTCGCCCTGTTTTAGCTTCTTGTTGAGACTCTGAGGCAAAATTCACACTACGCAGGAAGCTCCGATATAGAGAGAGCATAAACACGTCTGAAGGTGAAATGAATGTAATACAGTACTGTAAAAGCAAAGATCTTTTTTAATCTGAATCTCAGATAAGCCTATTATACATTTATAATCAGTGGGTTTTGTATCAATCAACATTTCAAGATAATGCATATCTTCGATCACTGGGAATTTTACAGTACTGTGCAAAGTTTTTTGTATCTAAAAATTGTACAGAATGTCAACAAATCTTGAAGGAGTTAGATAAAGACAAAACTGAGTAAAATGAATGCAGTATTTTCAGTAAAACAAATTTGCATTAAGCAAAATATAGTGTAAGTTGGGTAAGTGTATCCATTTTGTGAACATAACTCAAGCTTTTGCACTGTACTATACATTGCAGTTGTGAGTCTCAAACTAGTGTATTTACTGATCGTTTTGACAGTTCGAGTGAGTTCACAGCTTGTCCCTGGATGCATTTTATATTAGGGTTTTGTATGTCTGACTACTGCCAGAAAGTGAATCGGCCCAGGTTATACTGTCATTAGAAGCTAAGTGATAACTGTCACCAAAAAGCACTCATTGTCTGTCAGTTGTTCTGTCCTTGAGATTTGTTTGCACTGCAGTTATCAGTCATGGCAGTATGCTTGGCCATACTTTTCTTTAGTAAAGGGCTTACGTTTGCTGTAAAAGTGATGTGTTCTTCTGGTATTTGAGGTGACATGGCAAACCTTTACCAATCTTCTCATGAATAATATAGAAAAAGGCTTTCCTCTGAACAGCAAGAACCCCCTCTGTAGATTTGTTTCTCTCTTAGCATTTGTCAGTGTGTCAAAGGACTGGCTGAAAACACATTTTTCTAAATTTCAATATTTCATTTGTACAAATATTTAAATGTGTAAACAAATAACCAAAGAAGTATTCAAAACGATTCAGAATATGTATCTTGGTTGCCACAGTTAAATTTTGTTATAGTTGGAATACAGTAAATTGCTTTTTCTACTTTTCCCTATGTTTAAGGCTTTCTTTTCAGCTAATGCTTTATTTCAAACATGGAACTTTATTGAAAGTGATGGTTTTCAGTATTTGGATTTGATTGAGATTTCAAACTCTCAATTCATGTAACAATGAAACTGCCTTGACTTGATTCAATAAACCTCACCTTGTCTTGTTACCTGTCTGGCCTTCCCTCTCCGCATTGAGCTCTCACAATTAAATCATCTATTAATCACCTACCTACCATTTCTACTGTGAAAGGTATTACATCTATAGGGTTTGGGTTATTTTACTATTTAGATTAGATTAGAGCATTTGTGTTTTTCTTTTACCAAGGAATTTATGAATGAACACCATGCCAGATACATACTATTGCTAATTTCCTAGAGGTTGAAGTAATATGTTTATTAGGAAGTCGAACTCTATTGGTACATAGCCTAATTTGTATGTTAGCTTTGAGATGTGTATGTTTGCATGTTAGTTATTTCTAGCTAATACCATTATCACTATTTTATTTTTTATTTTAAAGGTGCACTGCACAACTAGTCTCCATGGAGATGTTAATGGTTTGCCTTGAATGTTCCATGATATGACATTAAACATATCGATCTAGCATTTATTCATTACCGATGTTTCTGTTGCTCAAAAATACAATTCAGATCTGTGGAGACTTGTCCCTATTTACAGAAGGAATTAATGTAACGTAGTGTAGTGGTGCAATGTGCTTTTCTCCCTTGTGATAAATAAAAAAATCTACACTGTGGAACAGTGTAGATAGAGCAATAACATTTCCATGGAGACAAGCAGGTGACGGACTCTCCACTGGACAAGTTATGCAGTGTAACTTTAATATTTATATGTGGAAAATGACCATATTAACCATTTCAAGCATATGGTAGTAGACAGTTAAGTAGTACGATAGCCATTCCACTCATTTTTTCTGTCTAACCAAAATGTTGTGCTCCCCAGTCTGACCCTGGAACCCCCACAAGTGACGGTCAGAGCCAGAGTCCCATCCCTCTAAACAAAAGGAGTCACATTCCGGGCGTATTCCCACAGTATTCCCACACGAGGAGACATCCTGCAGCAGAGGCAAGAGCGGGATACTGGGAATTCCACTGGGACCAGAGCTGGGAACCACACTTCCTCTGCCCTGGAGTCTTATCAGCGCTGTTTGTGTTTTCTCTCATCACTCTCCTCCTATCTTCATCCTCTTACCCTCCTCTGCGCTCCTCCGGGTCTCCTCCTCATCGTCCCATTGGAATAACAAGAATCAATTGCTTTCACTATGTATGCGCCTCACCCTCGCTTCAACAGTGACTTACTATTTTGTTGACATGACGTACTTTTTACTGAATTAAGTTTAATTAATTATGGGAATAGGTGGGACAGTGTTATTCAATTGTTATTACAGACCAAAGGAGCGACTTGAGTTTCTTTTTAATGGCTTGGTAAATTACTCATGACATTTCATTTAATTGTGGGTGGACATTTGTCAGCCCTATAAATGATAGTTGGCCAGAAACTATAAATTCTTAATTAGAAATATCCTGTAGATTCTTAAAAATACTGGTTTATTTTAGTTTAGCTCCCATCACACATCACTTCACTTTTGCAGGATAAATATCAATTTGATAAAATAGATAACATGTTTCCTTTGGTTTTTTGGCTTCAACCAAATTGTTGTGATTTACTGTAAAATAAATACTGTCACTAAGGCATGTGGAGTCTTACTGAGGTAAAACTAATAGCAAAAGTAGTATTACCAAAATAACGCATACTGTGCTCATCTCATCTGTATATTCAGTTAAGTATCGTATGTTCATAAATGTGAGTAAGACAAATCAAAACCAAATATGAGTGTTCACGAAAGCTGTAAACTTGTAAGTGTTTTGATGAGAGAGGGAGCTGGCCGCAACAGGAGAAGAGAGGGGCAGAGAGGAGCGGTGGCGTGAAGGAGGAGGTTAGACAGAGTCCCCCACCTTATATGGAATTTCATACAGCTCTGCTTGTGGTGGAGTCTGAACTGTTTCTGCAGAGGCACTCACATGTAACCTCCTGGACCGAGCTTCATGTTTCAGGAGAGCTACTGTATATAACAGCAGATTTAATAAAGGTGCACTATGTAACTTTTCAGGTGGAAGGTTTGCAACCTGCTTGTCCCCACAGAGATGTTACTGCATTGCCAAGAATTTTCCACAGTATGGTATAAGGCAAGGCAAGTTTATTTGTAAAGCACAAAACAAAGTAATTCAAAGTGATTTACAGAATAAGAAAGACATTAAAATCACAATGCAAACAAATCAGAACATAAATAATCATACAATTAACATTAAAAGAGAAGAGAGAAGAAGGCATAAAATGTATCTGTGTCAATGTAAACAAACAGCTAATTCTTGAGCAATGAAAACATGCAGTTAAATAAACTGTTAGATAGATGCTGCTGAATATTCAAGACAATGCAATAATAACATCTTCAAAGAGCAGAGGAAAAAAAAGTGCCTATGACAGCTTGGACGGCTAATTTTACTAAATCACATTTAAGATTAAGATAAGGTCAGAGGCTAAGGTTAGATTTTTGTAAAAACATTCACACTTGTTTTCTCAATTTGGCTATTTTTTAGGCGTAAAATTTTACTTCCTGATTGGAAAGCACTACAGAATTCCATAACTGTTACCGAGCAAAACCCCTATAATAAACAGAAATTATTATTTGACCAAAATAAGTAAGAAAACACATTTATTTTACTGTCACTGCATTTAAAATATCAGAAAAATGTGTTTCTTATGTGTAAATTGTGCCGAAGTTGTGGCATCTGTATTTTGAAAACTCAACTTCCAGTAACTTTCAACATATTTTTCAACTTTTGTTCACAAATTACTTCTCGATTGGTGTAAAAACTATAATTCTTTTTTACAGCAGGTATAATCCTTTCAAATTAAGTAAAAATTAGAATCACAAAAATCTGTCATATGCACTTTAAAGTAGAAAACCCCCTCGTTCACACAGTAATAGTGCTACATAAGGAGAAGGAGGGTCTGTGTGTATTTGGGTAGAGACTGGGACAGCTGTTGAGACTCAGGTGTGCTCTGTCTAGTCCAGAGAGGATAGCCTGCTCCCATGAGGTCTTCACTAACACATGCACACTTCCCACTGTCTTATAGTTTAGCCATGGCTTAATTCTCTTCCTTTTCCCTTTACCCCCATGTTCCACTCACACTGACTTTTGACTCCCTCCTCTAAAGCTGTACCACAAACTCTTGGCTAAGACCATCTTGGATCCAATTGGGTTTTGCTCTCGACTCAGGGCCTTACCCACCACTGACATGTTTTAGTTAGCACGCTGACAGATTTGCTTCCTACGGAGAGCTTTTCTATCTCTGTACCTGTCATGGAGGAATCTGCCAGAGGGATCCTGGTGCTATGTGGCAACAGCCAGGACGACAGAAGGAGCAGGACAATAATGAAGAGGCAGACCGGGTGTTGAATTAAACACACAGGCAAGCATACATAGACAGACACTCCAGTATAAGCATTCCCATGGCTGTTCTGCTGTGGTGTACCCCTTTAGTTTGTTTCGGTGAGACCAGGTACCATCAGCAGTGCCTGGAGATTCTTGTGATTAATGACATGTCGCTCGTGTCTAAACTCTCTTCATCTGGTTGCTTGACAAGAGCCACTCCATTGCAGTTTCCATCTCTACCCCTGCCTCCGCATCTCCTGCCCCGAGCTGTAGAGACATTACCCACAATCCCCTCGGGCGCCAACAAGCTGCTGCTCAGTATCACCCAACTTACCTGAGCCAGTACACCTTCATTCATGTGTGCGCCCTCAGGAGGCCAGCAAAGACGCTACCCACGCACGAAGATGACAGATTTATTTCAACCTCCAATCAAAAGCTGTCTAACCTTACAATTTCTTTTGGTTAAGATGTGCCACATAACTGCAACAACTGTAAGTAACAAGTCTGAAGATTTGCCCTCAATTCTTAGTCAGACAGTTGTGTCCGGGGTCCCAGGTGGCGCAGTCATCACAGTACAGACTTCTGCTTCGGTACATGTTCTAATCAAATTATCCAGCTCAAATTATCCAGGGAATGATGAGACGAAGGCTCAGTAAGAGACACCAGGCAGAGGAATGGCAGGCCTAAGGAGGGGGTGGTCAGACCGACAGTGAGTCAGATAGCCACCTACAAAAGGATCATCAAATATAAGTGCAAATAAAGTTTGTTTATATTGAACTAATTTGTGTGTTTTTCAAGTTCCAAATTTTGATGAACAATATCAAGTGAGCAACTCTTAGTAATGCTTGATGCAGCCATTAATGATGACTAAATGTAGTATCACGATGCATTTCTTTTGTTAAACATGAACACATTTTCTCTTCACACAAATCCCATATTATACTTACAGTTCTTATCTTACAGAAAATGGACTCTTGAGAGATTTAAACCATGTTATGATGTTGTTACCTCCTCTAATACATACCAGGAGATGAGTTGTGTTTGTTTTGTTTTGTTTCAATCACATGTTTGAGTAATCCTTTATTAATAGTCTATCTACATCTCCAAAGCTGAAAATGCTCTGTAGTTTTCAAGTTAACAGCTTTTAGTTTTATTTAGCAGAGATTCCAGGTCTGAAATTATCAATCCAATTATTGATTCTAGTGAAGTTCAGAGTTTAACACATGGCATCTCAAGGTGGAGTTTTTCCATTTGAGAGAAGAACGCAGCCTGAATATGTTGGATTTGTGTGTTAAACATGTGTGAATGAAACAAAACACAACTCCAGATATATTTTTGATGAAGAAATAGCATTATAACATAGATCATAAAATTGCATAATATGGGCACTTTAATTATAATTGTGAAAATGGTTACATGACCATAACATTGTTAGTAAAATAGTACAAGTGATTGGGTGTGTCTCAATTTCTCTATTGTGATTAATTGTCAGTTGATGAAAATCTTACACAAAGATGATTTATGAATAAATTTATATGGTTAACAGACAAATGCCATGCCATAATTCTACTATTTAAAACACTCTTCTTCCTTTTATAGATCATCTGCTGCTCTCAGTCTTGCTTTATTCACCTGTCCCGCCTGCCCCACCCCTCCACATCTCCACATCTCGGCTGTCACCAAGGTAACAAAAGAAACAACATTGTTGGGCAGAGGCTGAGTGCTGTATTCTTGCCACTCAAGAAAATGTTGAATAGATAATTTCAAATTGATTCAGACTGTGCTCATGTCTAATGGCCTGTGTGGGTTTCTAATGTAAGTGCCTGCCTTCAGAGCTCTGTGTATACCAATCATTTAAATCTCCTCCACCCCATACCTTTTCATTAGCAGATCATATTCCTCCCATTCCTTTCTATCTTTTTTCATTTAATACCATCTGTACTTTGAGTCTCCCACTGTGCATCATTAACCTTTTCTTTCTTCTCTTGGTTAAACCCAGTGAGTACATTCTGCTGTTCCAGACTGTGAGGACTGGCAAAAACCAGGCTTGCTGCGTTGCTCAATGGAGACTGGAGTTTCACCCGCGATCATAACTACATCCTTATTAGCCCCTGAACAGATTCTGCAAGAGCTCTTCCCCTATCTCGTCATACACCACTCGGCATTGTCTCTTACCTTGCTGTATCTTACATAATACCTGTCAAACCTTACCACAGTGAGAGGGTGTCAAATCGAATCCTACAAACTGATTCATCTGATTTGACACTATGGACAAGAATGTGCTTGGCATTTTCTCACGTACAGTAGGTAGCCACTGCAATACAATTTAAATTTAGTAAAGAGAGACAAAAGCATATGTCAACGTATGCCCACTGTACATGTCTAAAAACAATGAATGTAAGGTGTAATTAATGTTTCTCATGTAGAGCCGTGGGTGAGGATGTAGTGTGCGGTCTCTCTAACAAGCTCCCACTCACCCCAGCGGAGGGAGGCAGGAGGCAGGGCTGGAGTGACTGTGAGCCTGTTAGAGCAGTGGGTTGCGTTGGCTGTGTCCCTGAGTGTGTGCGTGTCTATGTGTATGTGTGTAGAATTGTCGCTGTGTGTGTGTCCATTTGTGTGTGTGTCATTTCGTGTGTGCTGTACTGGGATGTGGAAATTGAATGGAGCCTTTCAGTTCGGCTGCTCGTCTCCCCGGGGGTGAGAGACTGGTTGCCATGGTTATCCTGGAATCCTGCTGCTAATGGGTGGGAGTTTGTGTAGCTCTGGCAACCCGGTCCGTCTGGGGTGGAATATGTGTGCGTTTGGTGACTGTGTGTGTGGATGTGTGTGTGCGCCTTGGCCTGTGTGTGCAGAGGGGGTGTGGCCAGGGGGACAGGGCGGAGGCTACATTCTAGGACAGGGGAGGTCATACTGTATATGTGGGAAAATAAGGGACTGCTCCAGTACACTTCAGGATCATAATCGATGAGCTTACAATGAACTACACCAGACTGGGCCCGCTCAGCCATAGATTTTAGAAGATGAATTGCAAAATGCAAAGGTTTGAATGACCACCACTAGATATCAAAACTATATTCAGTGTCAGATTTAGACAAATTGAAAATTGCATTACAGGCTTTAGTAATGTTTCAATACCACACTCCAGATGTTCATAATATTAATATTTTTAATTCAGCATTTCTGGGAAAAATACCATAGCTTGTTAGTGATGCACTGATTGCCCCCAAGATATCGGTTCAGTCGTTATCCAGTTTTGGTCTATACATTGGTGTAATGTGATGATTTAGTGGCCAGTGTTGGCCCAAAAGTCTCATAGTATTAAACTTGTATTTTTGCAAAGCTGTTCTGAAGTTACAATACACATTTGGATTATTTTTACCTTATACTGTTTGTGTTTAAAGGAAGGAAACTATTTTCAGTCTCTGCCCTAGTATCGTTTGATATAGGCGGATAGTTAAAGTATTGCCATCAGTATTGGAAGACAAAACCCTGGAGCGGTGCATCCCTATAGCTTGTATAATAATCCACAATAGGTTTTAATCACTATATAATAACACTTGACTCTGGCTAGAGTTATTTCTATTAAGGGATTATGAAAAATGAGCCTAGACTCATGTAAAACTACAATGGAGTGAACTTCACATCTTACCTATTCAACTTCAAGTGTTTTTTGACACAAAAATATGGCAAATAATTAATTCTTGTGAGGGTAGTAGAAGTAAGGATAGAAACACTTTTTTGTATTATTTGTAAATCAGTATCTATTTGACTTTTTAAATGTATTTCAGAACATTTACAGAAAAACATTTGTGTAGCCTGTCACTAACACTTTCTTGCACAAAATATTTAATTCCTCCACCCGTACAATGTGAAATTACAAGCATACTGAATAGTATAATCTAGTCGTGATGAAATGTTCCTGTGTTTTTACAGCATTATTGCAGGAGTGTTAAGATAATACAGTGAAATGTTTGAGCCATGCCATCCTTTTACCCTTAGGCGAATCGCACTCCTAACTGGCACATACTAGACCCAACAAAACACAGGACACACACTGCACAAACACATAGGAAAAGATATGACTTCCTCTGCTCTAAAATCATTGATGCACAATAAATATTTAACCAAATTTAGTGTAACAATGCACATTGACAGTGACTGTGGTGCATATTGCCAATAGTAATGTATGCCTGTGATATGCAATGGGACCAGTTAATCCCAGGTTTTCCTCTTCTTCCCAGTGTTGTGGTAGAGGGGATCAGTCTCACAGATGTCTTGGCTTCTGTTCGCCTTGGAAGACTCATCCATATGCTGCATGAACCCCTGTGGATTTAAAGGAACTTGGCGCTACAATTGACTCTCTGCCCCTTTCCAGTTATTATGTATGGCCAATTCATTGTAGTCTGGAAACATTAGGGAAATGGCTCTCTTGTGGAGCGTCCAGACCGAATAATAATGAAAAGTGAAAAAAAGTGTTTAGGCCCAATTATTAAAATGTATTGTGTTTTAGTAGTTTGATTAGACTCTTCTTTTGGAGGGATTTTCCATTCAAGTTATGTTTATACATGATTTTGGGTGACAAAAACAAATTGTGATTTTTCTAACATTTTGATTAGCTAATATGTTTTAAAGGGTAGGATTCTGCTTAGAGTGCACGTTGTAAACAACTCTGGTAGTATTAACATTTGAGAAGACTGAAATATGTCTGTTAAACTAATACAAGTATCTTAACTAATCTATATGATCTAAATACAAAGACAGGATATTTTGTTCTTTGCTGAGGAATTTCCATTACCTTAAAAATTGTGGCCTTTGGAATTTGTAATTTTGATTTGATTGTGATATAAAGTATATTATACAGCCCTATATAAAAGAGTTCTTCCCTCCTCCTCTTAACAGATGTGCAAAGAAACAAGCCAAGTCAATGGGAGGTTAGAGGGACCTTGATATGTTCCATCCTTTTTCACTTTTACAACTCAAAGTTAGCACATAACTCTAAAGTCAAAGTAACTCTAATCTCAGATTGTTATTTATGGAAGACATTAGTGGGAGATTATATATCCTAAAACTAGTCATTAATGCCTCAAACACAAAACAGGCCAAAACCCACTGCCACGATGAGTGAGCGTCTAAGATTATGTAATGCATTCCTTCACACTGCGTGAGTCAAAGAACTCATAGTCAACTTTGTGGATAATTTACTATGAAAATACCACATAGAGATTACAAATTCATATCTGATGCTATAAATATCTCGTGCAGATCATTGAAACACTTCACTTTCAGAAATCTGTTTTGCATTGAGCCCCCTCCACAAGTCTTCGTCTTATTTTTGAGATTTCCACTCTGGAGCCCAGACAGCCATAGCCTTGACTTGGGGCCACCCCATGCTCTCACTGTCCAACTATTTAACAAACCGCAGTGAAACAGCTTTAATTCCTGCTTACTGCAGCCTGACTGAGTTCAGCATTGCTTGGGGTCTTTTTGGAAAGCTGCTGTTTGAGGCCCAACAGGCCAGGCAGGCAGACAGGGGGAGCAGCGGTCCAGTGCAGTGGGCTTACACACCCATGGGACATATATGTCAGTCAGGGAGGGTCTCTGCGGAGACATTCACTTAGTTATGGCATATTTCAATGTTTCTCATCTATCATGGGCATCCTATACTTGTGGATTTTTTTTACAGGGACAATAGATCCAAGCTGGACTTAAAAGTTTACTTAAAATCCACTTTAAACTTTTCAATAATGAGTTAAGGTGTCTGTAACATAGTTCAGAATGAACAGCAAATACGTTTGGTCCATTAGAAAATGACTAATACTTCTTACTGACTTCATATTCTTTCACATCTTTTTAAATAAAAGTTTCAAAAGTCCAAATTGTGAACCAACTGAAATAGAGCACAAAAAATCATGGCTCTGTGTCCACGAAACACTGGCCGTGCCTGTTTTTGCTGACACAGTAGAGTGTGGATTTGTCTGGATGAAGGGGAATACATTTATGGTTTTTGAGGGGTGAGGGCCCATACCAGCCACCCTAGGGTCTTGTTATCCTCTCCTCTGCCTGTGCTCTTGGGGCGACTTTAATGAATACTCCTGTTGCAGTCCTCCTCTGGCTCCAGTCAGGCTATCTACAGGGCTGCCCCCCACCACCTCCATCCTCCCCTCGGTGTCTGCCTCTGTACGCCAGCGCAGGTCATTCTTCTGCAAGTCCAGAGCTAACACGGAGAAAACCAGGGAGCTAGGTGATCGAACTGAATAATTGATATGTGGAGCTCACCTCAAGAGTTTCTCTGAAAGCACAATGACCAGTATGCACCAAGCCCTGTACACATTTGAAGTAATATGGTGTGTGGGTTGCAACTTTTTTACACATATTGTATTATTCTGTTTCTCTGTTTTGTTGTATAGCTGATAAATGTAACACTAAGTCTAGCACTATGCCCATTTTAGCCACAATGTTTTGGGTGCATGTGCTTATCTAAAAGGGATTTGAAAAGAATTTGTGTTAAAATACTGTTAAAGGGTCCATATTACGCTATTTTCTGCTCTATGTTATAATGTTATTTCCACATCAAAATGTTTCACACACAAATGCTGCATATTAAGGCTCTCCTACACCTTTACACCTTGTGATGTCATGTGGTAATTCAGGAAGAGCTCCCCTGTGTTTTGAAACTTCATACACCTTCACTACAATAATTTTGATTATTTCAGCCCTGGAATTGCGACTCTCTGCTGACTAAAAGATGTAAAAATACTGAAACGTAACTCTTAACTTGTAAACTTCCACTTCATTACATCACAAGGTGGAACAGAGCATTTTGAATGGTGGAGATGTTGACAAACTAATAATAAAGGTTTTCTCCAATGTGTGAATGAAACAAAACACAACTCTGGGTATATTTTTTACCAGGTAACAACAGTGTAACAAGCTCACAAGAATCCATTTAGCATAAGAGGACCTTTAAAGAAATATGATATTGAAAAAATAGTTTGGTCAGAAGCAAAACTATCCAAGAAAACAAGTGGTGATACAAGACATTTTTGGTGTTTTGTGATTTTTCAGTTTTTAAGTTGTTAACACATAACTTCTTCACCTCCTGAACATTCTGTTAATTGTTTCTGCAGCCTGACAAACATGGAACTTGTGGCTTTGCTGTTCCACAACATTAGAAAGTTGCAGTTTGTGGTTGTAACTGAACAAATGAAAACAAATACACATTTACATGTTTGATCTTCTTTGGGATGTTGTTGGCACAAATGATGTTTTTCCTTTTTGGGTTAATTCACTTATTAGCAAGAGCAACTGGAAGATTTTAGAATAACAATTTTTGCGTAATATTTCCCCAGAACTATAGAATGAGCTTCAGCTACTTTCTTTTGTCAAATTGTCATAGAGCCAATTGTCAGAGGTCTCCAAATGCTAAACAGACCTACACTTAAAGCATGCATACTCTTTTTGGCAAAGGCACTGTAAGGCAGGTCTAAACTAACTGTACATGTGCGTTTTATGAACACTTGTGGAATGCCCCCTGCAGAGCCTTAACTCCAGCACTGCATATGTGTTTATGGGAGTGTTTTGGCAGGAAGAGGCAGGGCCCAGTCCAGAATAATGAAATAATGCAGGAATGTGGTACAGTGGGAATATCCTGAGTCAAACACAAGGCAGGCGTAGGGTCGGGGGAGTGACTTATGGGAATCTTTATGCAAGATAGGGATAAATGACACGGTGGCACTTGTTTAACATACAACTTTTCCAATCCAGTTCATTCCTCATCCCAAGGAAAGAGCTTTCAAAGCTGTGAGTCATTGACTGAATTTCTCCATGTGATATGTGTGAGCCTCAACTGTGGCGCTGTTGAAGTCACAGTGAATATGAAGTGCTAGTGTTTCTCTGCAGGCTGTGCATTAGGCCAGATGCCACGCACTTTCGCCCACATGCCTCCCACAAGCCGGCACCCGTATATAGAGGGCAGAATCTGAGCCCAAGCTGCAAGCAGGCAGATAAAGACAATCTCATTGATGTAGAAGCAGCTCACTGTGGAAAAGAGACATCTCTGACACAACCCTGCCTTCCTCACCAATGCTTAAGAATCAGATTAACTACCGCAAAAATATTGTGCTCAGGCTCCAAGGCAAAGAAGCCAGTTCTTACATAGATATAAACCTGTGTATGTGTGTGTGTGTATGTGTGTGTATATGTGCGTGTGTGCAGAGCCATAAACCTGCTGTCGCTAATGAAATACCTTTAAGTGAAACATTGACGAGCAGCTCAAGCTATCTGTCCCTTTAGAATCCATGTTCTTATTGATGTAGATATATACAATTCTATGCCAGGGGGATGTTACACCCACCATGCACAAGAATGTGGAAACAATGTTCTTGCTTAACTGAAGTTATACATTTTATGTTATGTATTGTCTTGTCAGATGTCAAGCTCAACAAAGAGCAGTAACATATGAGAAGTTTATGCAACGTTTGGAAACTCAAGTCTATTTTATGCTGATTGGATGAAACATTGATAGCGACAGCTCACTACAATGGTAAACCACATTAACATTGTGTTCAAACTATAAAAATATACAGGAGCTGCTGCAAGTGAAATCTATCTTTTCAATACTGTGATTACACATTACAAGAGCCTGTTGTCTGCCAAAACTAACCCATGCAACTGGCACATTTACATTTGTTTAAATGTTCATTAATATATATAATACGTCCTTTTCTTAAATAAATAAATGATTAAATAAAATAAAAACTCTCTACTCTGACAATGTTCAAACCTTATTATTTATATTTTTTATTTGTTTATATTGTCTTTATAATATCTATGTTATAATGTCTTTCTTCGTCTGCAATTATTTGGTATATGAATTGTGCTCTACAAATGGACTTGTCTTGGTTACCAATCAGGATGACAATTTAAAATCATTAGCTGACTTATAAATAAACATTACATGCACTCCAGGTACTAACAATGTTACTTTTTAAACATAAGTACGATATGTAACCATGCTTTACTTGTACAGTATTTGTTCTTTCTTGTAGTGTCTCTAACCCTCAGTCTGTTGAATGTTTTTTGTTCACTCTGCTCCTCTGCCAGACCTCTCCTTTACACGACCTCACCTCTCTCGCCTCCTCCCTGAAATCCACTCCTTGGCAACCAGTCTCTGCGTCTCTCACAAAGGTAGACAGCCTCTCAGTGGTGCCACAGCAACCCACTGCAACATCAGACAGTGAAGCATGCTACATTATTAAGCAGAATGAGCTGAGAGGGGCTATTGAGGACAGAGCATGGTCACGAGGGAGTGGGAGGAGAGCAGACAAAAAACTGGGGGCACTTATTGCAAACTGCTAGAACTCATATCGTACTAACTTTTGTCTGGGTAAGTAAAGCTCAATGAGGACACAAATATAAATTGCATCCACTGTATCTCATTTACAACATAACAACTATTCAGAAAGTTTGGTGAAAGACAGGTGGGAAAGAAAGTAAAGTGTCAAACTACAGAACAAATAAAATGGTAAAAAAAAAAAATACTACAAAAGAGCATTCAGTCTGTTTTTAAAATCTAACGTTTCAATTATTTCAATACTACTGGTGATCTGTCTTAGCAGTTTCAATTCTTCTTCTTCTTCTTCTTCTTCTTCTTCTTCTTCTTCTTCTTCTTCTTCTTCTTCTTCTTCTTCTTCTTCTTCTTCTTCTTCTTCTTCTTCTTCTTCTTCTTCTTCTTCTTCTTCTTCTTCTTCTTCTTCTTCTTCTTCTTCTTCTTCTTCTTCTTCTTCTTCTTCTTCTTCTTCTTCTTCTTCTTCTTCTTCTTCTTCTTCTTCTTATTCTTATTATTATTATTATTATTATTATTATTATTATTATTATTATTATTATTATTAGTTTTCTTATGTACTTTTAGATGACCATTGACAGGCAGCACCACAGTAATATTAACTGGCTATACATGCTATGCGTGTGTGTGTGATATAAGCAGGAGTAAGATGGAGTGCTTTGGAGCGGTTACATTCAGCCAAATCCACAGGGGGATCCATCAGGAACATCTGGGTCTGGGGCGGACAGGGCTGCTTTTGTTTGGGAGTACACTGCCCTGACACCTCACCCAGATTTTCTGTGAGGAGAGGGGGAGAGGGTAGAGAGAAAAAGCAAGAGACAGAGAGAGAGGGGAGAGACAAAATGAGAGAGTGTGGCGAGAAAGAGAGAGCGTGTGAGTGGGTAGAGAGAGTGAGGGGCGTGCTGCAGGGGGCTGTCTTAAAAGTAGAAGGTATTAGTGTTACAGGAAGCAAAACAAGTTAGTATCAAGGCTAACATTTCTGTACCATGTTTTAGAATTAATGATGGTCGTAAACTTGAACACAAAACAGTATTGCAAAATGTAAACATGGCCACAGAGCTGATACCCTTCGGATTGGAGGAAACTGTTGCAATCCTGCGATTTTTGCTGTAATCAGAATCATCTTACCTTGAGATCTCTAGTTCGCTAAATGAGTCAAGGCTGATTTTGTGGGGTCTGCACTGAGGTTGGAGGGAGTAGGAGGTCCTTAGATCTGCAAACATCAAGACAATGCAACAACTTCTGAGAAAATGTAATAGATTAACCTGCTAGAACATTTCTTGACTGGTGCCTGTTTCATTGTTTGAAATAGTCACAGTCAAAAAAGTTTGTGAAGCCCCATGTTGTAATGTCAGGTTATACAAAAATACATTTAATTTAAATGCTTAGACTAGAGGGTGGTCCATGTGAATATTAAAATATGGCAGTCGAAGGAAGCTTTCTTTGTGAGTGATGTAGTTACTAAAAGTTGCAGTTTAAAGGGTCTATATTACGCTATTTTCTACGCATATTTTGGCTGAGGTCTTCTCTCAAACTGAAAACACTTTGTTATCCTTTGTAAAATCATGTGGTAATACAGGAAGTGCTCCACTGTGTTTTTATGCACAAGCTTTATCTTTACTAGAATCATTTGGATAATGTCAGCTCTGGAATTGCCAATCTTTACTGAACTAAAGGTAAAAGGTACCGTGATTGTTAACTTGAAAATGACCACTACATAACATCAAAAGGTGGCAAAGAGCATTTTGAGCTTTGGAGATGTGGACCGATTAATAATAAAGGGCTATTCAAACATGTGTGAATGGAAGAACAACATTATGACAACATTAACATGGCTAAAAGCGCACAAGAGTCAATTTTGTGTAATATAGGACCTTTAAAGAATGCACATGGAAAAAAACATTTATATACATTTGTCAGGACTGTATGCAAACAGGAAGCACCTAATGTTAAGTTTACACATGCAGTGTGAAAGAATGTGATTTATATTCACAGCAGCTTTACAAGAATCAAGGTCAGAAGATGATCACCACCTTGTCAATGAATGATCTCGTCTGATTTCGGAAGCTAAGCAAGGTTGGGCCTGGTTAGTACTTGGACGGGAGACTGGAGGGAATACAAAGTGCCACAGTGGTGTAGCAGTGGCTCTATTGCAAACAGACATTGTGTCCTTAGGCAAGGTACTTCCCCACCTTGCCTAGTATGAATGTGGTTTGAGAATGAATGATTGGTGGTGGTCGGAAGTAAGTCTGTCACGATAAAAACTTTTGAAGCACAATATATCACTACAGGTATGTAGAGCGTTAAACAATAATACAGAAACTATGTTATGCTACTGACACTATAACAATAATGTAAGATAATCCCAGTAAACAATTTTTAGATAGACAGTATCATTAAGTGGCATAAGATGCAACAAATCAATAGGAGAATGAACCAGAGAAGTCACTCCTGCTGTCTACAGCTCAAATCTTATTGTATTACAATTAAAATACACCAAATCTCTCCACTTTTACAGGTAATTTGTACAAACAATAAATACCAAGACCCAAAATATAGTCCAGCTTTCATATACTGAATGCTAAGTCAATAATTATTGTGACAGGCTGGAAAGTCAAGGCAGCTGTGACTACAATAGTAACTTACCACCAGTGAGTATGTAATGAAAGAACAATGTACGAATATATAAAGGGAGTTTGAGCATCTGGAACAACAATAAGACTAATGCATTTATTTTATTAAAGAGAATGATGAAAAGAGTTAGAAAGAGCAGAAAGGAGAGAGCATAATGAACTATGGTGCTATCCACACTCTAGGCAACTCAGAAAAACACCATTGATTCTTTCCTACTAGTTGAGTCTTTGGCAACAATACCTCTCTTCAAGTTCCTGGAGACTCCATTCTGTCTTTTTAACCATCAGAATAATGTTGAAATACAGTAGATACAGACACAGAGAGAATAAACAGGAGACCTCAGAACAAGTGAACATGCAACAAAAGTATAGGAGATGGGAGCTGTTTGAGAGGAGAGACAGGGGAGTCGGAGTTTGGAGGGTGGTTTGCTCAGAGGAGGGAGAGCAGAGGTAATGAGGCCAGTGACTGGTTCTACACCTCGTCTCTGTGGAAACTAATTGGGAGAGAGCTGCAGGGCACTAATTTGAGCACTCTGCTGGGTAAATGTAGTGCAGCCAACTATGAAGGGTAAATCAATGTAGAACCTCTCCCAACACCTCACCCTTTCTTCTCTCTTACTTTTTCCCATTATTGTTTTCCAATAAGAATTTCATTGACTTCAACCATGCTAGCGGGCACCTATATTGACCTTATTATACCAAGAACACTAGTGGAGCAAAGAGATAAGTTTGGCAAGTTAACTAAAGTAAAAGTAATTTTAAGAATTAAGAAAAGAAAATCTGTCACAGGGACTAATATTGTTAAAAAGTTTTATAAACGTGTTTGCATTAGCTGCTCTTAATATTGAAGGACTGGCCTACATTAAATACCTTTTGGGGTCAACCTTAAGATAGTAAAAATGTAGACACTTGTCAAATGTTATTTTTATTAAACTAGAAATGGATCTACCTACGTCCTACATTATATAAAACTGACTCTTGTGCACTTTTAGACATGTTAGAATGTTGTTACCTCCTCAGAAACATACCTGGATTTGTGTTTTGTTTTATTCGCACATATTTGAATCTGCCTACATCTCTAAAACTCAAAATGCTCTGTTCCACCTTGTGATGTCATGCAGTGGTAGTTTTCAAGTTAACAGCTTCTTTCACCTTTAGATGGGCAATTCCAGGGCTGAACATCACATCACAAGGTGGAACAGAGTGTTTTCTGTTTGAGAGAAGAACTCTGCCTAAATATGCAGGGTTTATGTGTTAAACATGTGTGAATGAAACAACAACAACAAGACACAACTCCAGGTAAGTTTTTGATGAGGAAACAACATTATAACAGAGATCAGACAATAGCATAATAAGGGGTCTTAAACAAGCCTACATCACCAGGAATTCACTACCGGGATACGTTTCCCACGAGTGCTCACTATCAGATGGATCCAGAGCTGATGCTTGTATCTTGGCTGATGCACTTACAGCATGTGTGTGTCCTCCCCCTGGGCGGTGAGGTGTCTGACAGGAGAAAAGAAAAGCACAATGTATGGTGAACCCCTGTAGTGGGCTGGCAGAGTAAGAACGCTGAGTTTGGTAGGTCTTAGAGAGCATTATCCTCACCCTCAGGCCTGGGATATAGAGAGCTTTTTCGCCTCACATAACAGAAGCCTCACTCATTGGCATTCAAAAAGAGACGGAACAATTGTGGAAGAAACAAAGCATGAATGAAGTGCGGAATTGGCATTTGATCATTTCAAAAATACTCTTTGATTCTGAGGAATAAAAAGTGAAAAGGTAAACCAAGTTGTCTTTGTTTGTCAAACTTCATCACTCACTGAGCAACTCGCAAGATCTGATCCTCTCCCTGCGCCATCTGCCCCCTTCTCTGAGTGACTGTGCCTTGGAGCACGGCCCCCTGGGAAATCGCTGTGGATAAGTTATTCAATTAGAGGGGCATTATTGGCCCGCTCCCTCAGAGGACAGAACTGATGATGCTGTGATTACACTGCACTGCTTTCCTTTATGGCTCGACGCCCTCTGCCTGTATGTGCGCACATCTGGCTGTATCAAACTATATGAGTGTTTGTGCATGTGTGACTGCCGCAAATCAACATAATGTTTGTGAGGCAAATGGAGAAGAGGAGGAGGAGATGGGGTTATAAATAGGGGTCTATCAGAGATGCTTGGCTGATTTCAAATGAGTCCATTTAAGTCTGAGGACACACAAGCTGGACTGACCACATATTGTCCTGGTAAGGTTATATAGCCTCGTCCCATTGGAGTGACAATTGTCCTTACTAGGACAATATGTGGGTGCAGGGAAACAACACCACTGGCCTTATCAGAGCATAGTGTAACAAACGGGGAGTCAATGTATAAATGTAAAAATGAGCAATAACAAAAAAGTGTGTTCATTTTATTTAGGTGACTTTTTTTCAGGAAAGGTCTGCAATAGTGCTCTGTGTTGCATTTTTGTATGAAAAGCGCTCTATAAATAAAGTTTGATTGATTGATGCAATGTAAACTATACTCTAGATCCAGACCAAAAGTATGAACATTTTACTAGAAAATCTAGTGAATTTGAGTTCAGGTGTGGTCAGAACAAGAAAGTATGAATTGTAGCTTAAGGTTGTTGTTTTTTTAATTAATTAATTAATTCATTAATGTTGTATTATTAGAAATGAGCTGTCCTGAACTCCTGTTTGTATCAGAATCATTGTTTTAAACTTGTTCATTTCACAGTCTTTGTTCAGTGTCTTTATGGAGGGGATGAACAGAATATACAGTACATCAGAAATTGGACAAAGAAATGGCAGTGTGGTTATCTCTCACAGAGAAGCCCTCACGCCCAAATCCAAACACCCTCTCTACGGACCAGAGGTGTTCTTTAAACTATTGCCACGATGGGTCTGTCCTATCTGCCCAGCACAGAGCCACAGATGCCCTCCCAAGGGTGCACGCTCGAGGGGAACAGGGCAGCGGGCCTGGAGCCTCATCTGCTCTGCCCAGAATACAAATAGGTCAGTGTGCGGTGAGAGAGTGAGAGAAAGAGAGAGAGAGTGCAGTAAGAGAGTGCAGTAAGAGAGAGACTTAGACTGAGAGTTAGAATGAGAAGGAAAGAGAAAGAGAGAAAAGAAAGACAGAGAGCAAGAGAAAAAGAGAGAGGGAGGGTACATACACTGACCATGAACACGAAGAGGTCTTGCCAGCTGAATTCCTCCATTGGCCGTGATGGGAAGGGCCATCTGGTATCAATGCGGGGAAGTCAAGCAAGCTTACAACTGTGTGCATGCATTCACACACCCACATACTCTGTCAGCAGCACTGCAGACATGGCTTCCATTATCACTGGTAGATTAGGGCCATCACCTCACCATCAGGTCAGTGGCTTCCCATTCAGGCCACTCAATACCATTTACACCTGCTATTAGAGACACACACTTCTTTTTATTAAAAAGTAGATTGAGGAAGCTTGCTGAAAGTGAGTGGCAAGCTCTGGAAGACTACAAAGTACAAAGTATAGTTGTGGTCTTTGTGTGGCTGATACTGTAAGCCATGAGTCAGTGTCTAATAAAATGGAAGAGATACACTAGGGAGGGCATCAGGTGTGAAACCTTAACCAGATTAATGCTATGCCATTTCAATTGCACCTTTTCCATTTAACTACTGGATGTATTAGAGTTTAGATGCTACAGGTTTCCAACCAACTCAACAGCAAATGATCACAACAAAAAAGCAATACTCTTTTCCAACACCCTTCTACCCTAAAATTGATTGACTTAAGCTTGTACAGAGTCTGACCACTGCAGACAACAAACACCCCATGAGAAAAACTGTTTTGAAGATGCTTTGACCAAAAGATCCAGCCATCAGGGTTGAAATATGATCCAGACATTACAATCATTTACAATATAGCATATACTGTACTAACAGGTGCTAATACACTTAACTTTGTGTCAGTAGTGCAAAATCCAGCTTTCATTGTCATGTAGAATGTTGAAACTGTTGATACTCAAGTATCCGAGCTAAATGCAAACTCAGCCTAAAAGTCCAACTACTTCATTTGTTTTATAATCCCAGTGTTGACCTAGCTTTATTACACCAGTTCTTCTCATTATCTCCAGTGCTGCCCTCAATCTTTCACTTTTCTCCTGTTTTGGAAATTCCTGAAAGGGAGAAAAACTATCAGCGGGTTAAAAATAGACATTGTTTGGCTGTGATGTAATCCCAAGGCTGTATCCTAAAGTTTTCTTTGTGCTGCATGGTGCAGGCTCAACTTATCAGTAAAAAGGGAAACTGATTTACTTTGGCTTAATATCAAAACCTCGGCCTGATGAGGGAAGGCTTGCACAAAGTAAATCAAGTAGAAAATAAGCAGAGTTGAATTATTTTCAAAAGCCAGAGCGCGATTAAGCTGTGTGCAGGGCATGTGGCGGGGCTCATGAAAAGAAAACATCTCAGAGTTTTCCATCAGGCCTTCTCTTGTACATTATATCAGCACCTCTTACATTATACTTACTTTATAAACTTGCAAAAGGGCAGCGAGTGCTCTACATCAGCCCACTGCAGCAAAGGCAGTGAAAAGAAATAGACTCTGTCTGTCTGAAGTAATAATCAGGGAATGAGAAAGATGAGGAGCCAAAGAAGTATGTTGCTTTTGGAAGAAAATGATTGGTCTAAATCTAGATAACAGTTTTTTGGTTTTTCTGTAGGTTTATAGTATTAAACTGTTTCACATTCTGTTAACTGTAAAGCACAATATCCATCTTAAACAGCTTAATAATAGAAACAGCTTCAGAGACTTCCTTTTCAAATTTAACTAAGATGCCCCATCCCTTCTAGGTACTATTTCACAGTAAAAACAAATAAGAATTAATTAATTATATATATATATATATATATATATATATATATATATATATATATATATATATATATATATATATATATATAATTTTATTTCTTTTTACTTTTGTATTTTTTTTTTTGGCGGCACGGTGGCTGAGTGGCAACACTCAGGCCTCACAGCAAGAAGGTTGCGGGTTCGATCCCCGGGTCACCCGGGCCTTTCTGTGTGGAGTTTGCATGTTCCTCCCCGTGTCTGGATGGGTTTCCTCCGGGTACTCCGGTTTCCCCCATCAACCTAAAACATGCCCGCACCCCTATGAACTAACATCAAGGACCATGTTGTTCACCCTCCTGTGGGCTCACCACCTGCAGAGGGGTTCATAGGGGGGGTCAGGTGCTATGAGTATTGGGCAGCAAGCTGCCCCCGCGACCCAGCCGGATTAAGCGGGAGAAGATGGATGGATGGATGGATGGACTTTTGTATTTTATTTTTTTGAAAACCATGACATATTGAACCCTTGGTATGATTGCAAGTAGGTTACAGACTCAGTGGGAGGGCACTCAAGCCTCAAATCCAGGTTCACACAAAAGCGCATGAATCAATTGACATATAACTCAGAGAGAGCTTCTTATAACATGGTTAAAACACCATAAACCTCAATTTTACTTAAGGGTTTACTGTGTAACAGGGTCTGAAACCTGCTTGTCTCGATGGAAATGTTATTGCCTTTTCTAGAATGTTTCACAGCATCAGTATCTACCACATGGGAGACAGGCAGGTTACAGCAGTATGGTACATTACAATTCACATTTATTTAGAATCACCCCTATTCACAGAAGAAATGTATGTATTATTGAACAATAGAAACACCCATAATGAATAAATGTTCGATGGATATACTTAATGTTATACCATGGAACATTCCAGCCAAAGCAGTAACATCTCCATGGAGACAAGTAGATAGCGGACCCTCCACCAGAAAAGTAGTGCAATGTACCTTTAACCCATGTCCTTTAACAAGTTATACAAGTTGACCAAAAAGTGTCCTTCCAACCCATTATCCACACTTGGGCATTCAAACCACCAGCTAATATTCAACAGCTGAATTAATAACAACTTCAGCCCACCTTATGCACTTGCATTAGTAAGATAAGGTCTACAGCGGCCCGCAGACATCTCAAGCATCCTTGTCTCCACCTACTCGTGCGTTAAGCCTAGAAAAAAATCATTTGTTGTGCAGCAATCTGTGTCTTTCTGATTATCACCCTGCATTCACTTCCTGGATGTGCCCCCGCCTCACCTCTCTTTCATCCTCCCTCTCTTTCCGACACACATCTATCTCTATGATTATTTAAACGGGTGCCAGAGAAATACTGTGACCCGTCTAATTTGGGTTGTGTGTGCGAGGCAAGGCATCGAGGGGGCCCTGCAATTCTCCACACTCTCTTTAAGCGAGCTGGAAGTGGCGGGCGAGAGAGAAGCTGTTGCCATGGCTACCTGCTGGCAGCTTCTGTCCTTGTGTTTGGAGAGCACTAGCTGTTCCCTCTCCATCCAACGCCTGGGTAGGAATATAGGACCGGAGGAGGTGAGAGAGGGAGGGAAGGAAGGATGGGGAGGAGAAAAGGGGGCGACACGGGGAGGGGTCGGGCTGCCAAGGGTAACAACGCGAGTTCTCCCCTGGCCACAACAGTAAAGGGCCACAGGCTGGGAAAGAGCAATAAAAGAGGTGGGGAAAGGGCCCTAGTGGCTGATCAGGCTCTGCTCGCACACACCAGTGTCGATGACAGGCCTGACAGCTGTGGGGGGATGTGGAGGAGTGGCGATGGATAATTGCTTTAGCACTGCCATACAATTCAGGTGCCTCCATCACAGTGAAAGGAGGCTAATCTCTGCCCGAGTCACCAAGCAGTCCATTTTCTACAACAAAACTGAAGCAATCGTGAAGCTCATACTGCCATTATTGTCGTTTTATATTTGTTATAGCCCATTTGGAATTTACCTTTACAGGGCAAACGCATGAACGACCATCCACATACTTATCCACTGAGAGATTACCGACCTGGAGAAAACCTGAAACAGGAAGGAACTGCAGTCACCACTTAAAATAATAATTAGTGAGCAAGCCCAAAAAAACCCCCAAAAAACCTCAAGACATGATGACTAGATTAATACAAGAGCAATAGATGTAATTTGTTGGTTTTATATATGAGGTGTTGTATTGATTTAATAGTCTTGTGATGGGAAAGTATCATTCAATCACCTGTAACTGTACCTGCCGATAGGAGACTACACAAACCAAACCATCTGTTGCATCAGTACTGCACATCATACTTGTTGCTCATTAGTTATCTTTTTATTATGTTTTTTAATCTCAAGAAAAGTAATTACATTTAGTTTGTGTTCAAGCAATTCAATCACCAGTGGTTAGGGTTATCATAAAATCGATTTAAGTGGTATGATAATTGTGAGAAGAAATATTACGATTTTAGGATTAATCAGAATTATTTACATCACTATGCAACTGTCAAATCCTTAACTTTCTTTAAATTACTTAGAGTAATACATTACCATTCCTCAACCAAGTGACCAGCTTTAAAAAAAATAAACTTTCAGAATGATAAAGTCATGTTATTTGTGTGACATAGGCAGGTAAAAAATGGAAAAATGGTAAAAAAAAAAAAAAAAGGTTTACATTTTTGGAGCGCAGTTTGAAAATAGTTAACTTTCTGATGAATTCTTTTTTAGTTCTTGGTTCTCTTAGATTACCTGTGACCTTAATAATAATCCCTAATTGTGGATGAGCTCTCTAAGTCAGTGCCAACAAACATACCAAAAATTCAGTAGTAGTGCAGGATTTGGTAAGGATTTGTATGTACATTGGACTTTTTGCATGGGGCCCTAAAAAAATAACTATTGCTATTACTCCAAAGAAGAACAATTGGCCTCACAGTACAGCCCTTGCATAGGAGAATCAAGTACATATCAGGGTGACTACAGTGTTGCAGCTCCACATTGTGTCTCGCCAACTAGTAAGACGATCTTTGTAATAGATAGCTATGGAATGGACATTATACCGAGGCAGCACTTTTGGGACACACAGTCTTCTTGTTACTTTCTCGGCTAGCCTTTCATTCTCTTTCAAGCTCTACACCCATCTTACTTTGTTAAAAGGCCCATATTACACTATTTGCTGATCTCTGTTATAATGTTGTTTCCTCATCGCAAACATGAGTTGTGTTTTGTTTTCATACACACTGCATATTTAGTTTTTCTTTAAAACAGAAAACACTCTGTTCCACCTTGTGATGTCATGTGGTAATACAGGACGTACTCCACTGTGTTTTTAAACTCCATACACCTTCTCTAATATCACTGGGATAATTTCAGCCCTGGAATTGCCCATCTCTACTAAAAGATAAAAGGTAGCCGTTAACTTGAAATCTATCGCTTCATGACATCACAAGGTAGAACAGCATTTGAGATTTGGAGATGTAGACAGACTAAAAATAAAGGCTTACTCAAACGTGTGAGTGAAACAAAACACAACTCAAGGTATGTGTTTGAGGAGGTAACAACATTAAAACATGGCTTAAAGTTCACAAGAGTAAATTTGCAATAATATAGCACCTTTAACAAAACCAAACTCTCATTGTGCCTGTGTGTCTTTGTTTGTGAAGTTACATTAAAGTTACACCTTTGCTTGGCGCATATTTCCAGATGTCAGTTCTTCATGTCAGTATTGGAGTGAAAGTTCATGCGTGCACAGTACAGAGACAGAGCGCTTATGCAGTCACTATTAGCCACAGTGCGCTGAGGCCCTGATGGTCACACTGAAACCTCCTCCCTCCCTCCTCCCTCTTCGCCTCTGGCCCCCTCCCTCTCCCCTGGCAGGAGGCTGACCTTGGCCAGGCCTGACAGAGAAGTGGCCTGGGGGGGATAGCCCACTGAGCCAGCCCACTCGTGCAGGTGTAGCGCCGCCTGGACAAACACACATGAACACACACACACAGATACACAGCGCCACTAGACCAGAGGAGGCCCCAGAGCGAGCAGATGTTCCAGCCAGTTCAGCCTGATACCTCCCTTCTGCCTTTTCTGAGATGATCTTTTACAATAGTCATTCTGTTGGCAAACACTATGCACTATGTCATTTTAAATATTCACATTCACTTTGTACAGTACTTCAGCAACTTCAGCATGACTTTTTTGTGTCATCAATGGAGCAATTGATTTTGCAGCAAAGAGAAAAAAGCATGTGTTGTGACAATAATTTTACTAAATATGAATTAAGACAAAGTTGAACCAAATAAGTGATTTAATACTCACTCAATAGTCACAAAATAATTATAGTGCATTAAATTGTGTGATTAGTGTTTACACCTGTTGTATAGTCATTTTTTGTTAGCTTTGCATATAGCATACATAACATATGATTTGACTGATGATTCATTTGAGATGATTCCTGCATATAAGACAAATGCACATACCATGAATCAATAATTTACATAGCATGCCTCTATGTGAGTGCTCCTTATTATTATATCCATATAGCACAGTGTACAACAGAGGAGGTCAATGCATTAGGGAGCTGTGAGCCATGCAACATCTTATCTGTATGCCTCTCTGTGGAGATGTAGCTCTGAGAACTGCCATATACGGAGGAAGCCAACAGCATCAAGAAATGATGTCTCCTGAATGTATGCATTTCACCAATGCAATTCGCAGTCAAAAAGAAAATTATATTATTTATGTATTTAAAGCTACCACAAGATTTCATCATGCATGCCACACCGCATAAAAATGTCTCTGTAGGTGTAATGAAATTACAGCTGTAAGCTTGGTTATACCATATATATGTGAGCATCATCCTAACACTGGAAACCACTGTAGAAAGAGACACTGTTAGGAGTCATGGGTGGTTGTTGGGGCCTCTCCCTTATACACCCATGGTAGAGGGTAGATAGGTGACACAGATAATACAAAGTGTCTCTCTTGCAAAACCATTTAAAATGTGTATGATTCATATTTTAGTTGCAACTTTTAGGATGGAGATAGTGTTGGATAGAGGGGCATCGAAAACAGAAACCATATGATGAAACACTGTATCAACGTGCTTCAAGATCTACGATTGGGTTGTTTAAAGCAACTTCTTCAAAGTGATTTTTCATGAAATTCAAATCTGACATCAAATGACTGCTAAACTCGCCATTGAACTAAGCCACTTTAAAGTGTTCCATATTGAGTACAGTAAAGGAAAATAATACATGCCCTAAAATATTTTAGTCCACTAGTTTTGTCTAAAGTAGCATTGTACCCACCGTCAGTCTCAGGAGTCAGGCGTCCATGCACAGAAATTGTCCTCAACATGAGCCAATAGTCAACTGTATTTAATTGCCAACAGATCTTTACTGCAAAAGATATGCAATCATTTACATCACTTACCAGTGAAAGTGGCCTGTTGTCAGGCTTTGTTCTCTGCCTGCTTCATTTTAAAGAAATGTATTAAGTTGAGAGCTAGACTTTCTCTTGTGTAATGTATGTGGCCTTATTGTGCCGGAGAATTCACAGCACAAATACAATGGGACTGCGGGGGCATATAGAGACACTCCAGAGGTGAGCACTTTATTGCCTAGAAACCAGGTCTGTCAGAGAGTATGAATATTTATTTTTGTCCATTCAACTTTCAAAAGTTCAAGTTAAGTCTTTCATTTCCCTGTCAGTGACTTAATTTCACATTCACTCATTCTTATTCAACATGTGAAAAGTTATTATATTAAGTTTCCATGATCCTCTCATCCTATACCTATCTCCATTCTCAGTGAGGACTTTTTGTTGCATTTTTGCTCACGGAAATACAGCTTCCTTTGCGTGGTACGGATCCTCGCCCACTCAGTGCAGACATTTGTGTTGTGTGACTAAATGATGAATGGTGTTACAATAATTTGATGAGATTGGGTGAGATGATGCAAGAAAGAAGTGTGTAATGATGATGCTCGTCGTGATGTCTTGAAGCTTATAATGGTTTTCTACAAACAGTCCCAGCAGGGACACATTCACTTTGAACTCAAACCTCTGTGCAGATGGTTCAGGCAGCTCCCTTGGGTGCTAGGTGTGGGGTGTAGGGGACTCTGTGGCTCCTAACAGATGACTTCCTTCTTACAGATAATGACTGCACAAAAATAAAAGAAAAAGAAAAACATATTAATGTAGATTAGAAGGTTATATTTAGTTAAAACTACAACTATGAAAACGTTATAATAGGAATACTATTACAATATTTTCTTAATTATTAAAGACTTAAGTAGCTAAAGCATATTCCTGCCTTACATAAAAAAAACATATCAGCAGTGATGACCTCTCATATGCAGGAACTGAATCAGAGCTAAGCAGATGAAGTGTCGTTCCACTAGCTGTGATCAAACTACCTTCCAAGCAGTGACAAAGATCTCTACTGAGAAAGTTACTGTTGCCCAGGTTGGTTTTCATTTTAGGATATTATTATTTTGATCATAGTGTATGTTGGAAACCGTTAACAATACAGCCATATGGTTTGAAATCCCAAATATGGGAAGTGGACTACTAATAACAATAACTTTGCAGCCTACATCAGACCATCTAAAAATGTCCTCTCTGTCTTTTCTTCCACCCTCTTTCACCCATCCGCCTTCACCACCACCTCCTCATCATCACGCCTGTTTGTGTGCCTGTCTCCTTCAGCACATGCCAGGGCTCCCGGGGCACCAGTTACACAGTGAAGATTTCATCTCAAAGAGCTCCTCAGGATGTCATTATAAGGATCAGCAGCAGGCCTTACGGCTGATATTACACTAGTGTTCCATCACACACAGCGCCATTCACAGCACCTATTAGCCAGTCTGTACCTCTTAATATACAAATCACATGTTCAATGGCAACTTATACGCTCAATCACTAATAGGCTATTGCATGGAGATATCAATATGTCTCATACAGTGACCAATCTGTTTCATTTAGGTCAGGAGGCTGGAGTTAAACCCACCAACTATGAAACCTGCACAATGACAAAAGGTCACAAAGGTCGTCATAAGAACACCTGACAACAGGCGTGATGATTTTCCTTGGCTTAAATAAAGTATTCTCCACTCAAATGCAAATGTTTTATGGAATATAAATAATGCTGTTGAGTTTAAGTCAATTTATTTTATTCTAACTGGGCCTACCGACACGTCAATACATCTCAACCCAAGCTGAAACCCAACTACTCATAAACTAGAAAACCTAATAGAGATTTGTCAAAAGTTGAACCTTCAGATCTTACCCCCTTCTCTTCCTCCGCCAGCACGACCATTGCATGCGGAAGTGGTTCACGTGTTTTGGCTACGGCGTAAAGTAACTTACGTTGCTTTAATTGTAATTCCCGAGGGAGGGCCCAGGTGAGTATTTACTCACTGCACAACAAGTCTCAGTAGGCTTTGAGTTGGCGTTTTATTTTGAACATTTGATTAAATCGTGGACAATATTTCATTGATTTTGGTAGGGTGCTGCTACGGTGCTGATAAGTTAATGCTATTTTTGCATTCATTTGGTGTAACGCAGTAACACTTAATACGTTCTTAATTATACTACTACCATGGGTGTATTGATTAACTTTCCATTTGCACTTAGGTTCGTCCCTTTAAACGGGGAGGTGTCAGTGTGCCCGGTGCTCCTGTGCGCTGCGCTCTGTGCAGAGCTGCTCCAGTGCGCTCTAGCTGGAGCTCAAAGTGCGGACTCGTCGGAAACCTCCCCGGTGGGGCCCCGTGTAATTCGATGCATGCTGTTAAAGCTTGAGTATATTGTCCTCCCGTTGCTTATGAAGCCTCCACCCACCGGCCCACCCTACATTTGGCGGATCATGTGACTCGGGGTAAGTCATTTGCAAGTACAACAGTTCTCTGTGCACTCCCCATTCATTTCCTGAGAACTGCCTGAGCCGAGCAGCTGAGAGGCAGAAGGGGAGGGAGCCGCTCTCACACACTCTCTCTCTCTCACAAATACACAGAGCCGCGGCGAGGAGAGGCAGAGGAGGAGAGGAGACAGAGAGGGCTGTAGGAAGGAAAACAGTCTCCCCGGCTCTGCAGCTTCTGACAAGGTCTGTGCATTTCTTTGCTCCTGCTCCTCTCTCTCGTCCCATTCCTGCGCAGGCTGCCTGCCTTGTGCTTCATTTGTCACGTTGCTGGGCTTTGTGCTTGTGTTCACTCGTCCTCGTTCAGCTGTCATTCCTGTGTCAAAGCAGATGACAACTCAGATCACCTATGGCATTGTGTTTGTTGTGAAGGGGCAAACTTGAGACACACGGCACACTGCAGACTGACTGCCTCTCACAAAGTTCACAAGCTGTCATGTCCGAAAAGTGATTAGACACAGAAAGATCAGTTAGCATTTGTGTCATCCTCAACTTTCTTTCATTTACCGGCTTTGTCCTCATCCTTCCAACTTTGGAAATCAACTTTCTCTGCCATGTGGTGTTTTATACGCAGTCTCAGTGATCATGGATGTCGACGGGGAGAAGTCTTCGACAGTGTAGTAAGAGCATCGCACCAAAGTCTCTCTCAGCACTTCTCACAAGAAAAAAACTTTTCTGCTTGACAAGAGTTTTTTGCTTGTGTCAAGGCATTGTGCTGGTGCATGTGTCAGACCTGTTTGTGCCTGCAGTAGATAGTATATGACAAAGATAATAAACTAATTAATATTTCAAATTGACAAACTCATCTTTCATTGCTGTGTTGATATTACGCAATAGGACCATCTTGGCTGTCTATAATTTAAGAGAAAGTGCATGGTTTATAGTCAAGAATGCCTTTAGCATGTCTTGTACTTTTAGTGTAGTTGTTGCATTGATAACAAATTGATGAATGGATTAAAAACTAAAGTGAAGAGACCACAGCAGTTGATTAATGCAGCTCTTTTGACTTATCAAGTTATCAAAATATATCCATTATGAGTTCACTTACCCGGTACATGTTTTTGTCTATCTTTGTGTCAGAATCTGTATATAAAAACAGGAAAACACAGGCTGTTAGCAACGGGTTAAACATTAGGAGCTCGGGTAGCGGAGGAAGGACACTGGGGGGGAGGTGTGAGTGGGAGTGTTGCAGGGGTGGTGTCTTGGATGTCATCGGCAGCGCTCTCACTTCCAGGGTAATAGTCATTGGTATTGATGGCTGGCTGTCAGGGAGGCAGAGAGCCACCAGGCCGGTGCAGAGTGGCCGGGGGCTGGCCCTTGGCTGTTATTTTCAATTACAGGGGACCAGGGCAGAGCTGACAGCAAAGGCATTTGTACAGCCAGAGAAAGGGGGAGGGAGGAGCGGGCGGGGGTGTGTGTGGTGGGGGGGATGAGACTCTGGCCTCTGCTCCTCGGTTTGATGTGGAAACTGAGCACTGACCTGGCTGACTTTAGCCCTGTGTTATGGAGAGGCCCTGTCTTGCTCTTTGCTGTGACAGCCATGGGGAATATACATGTGTGTGGATTTAAGGAGGGGCCACCATCAGGGAAAAAGTTAAAAAATAGTCATGGAGTAGGGTTGCCGAGTGCAGATGAGACCCCTGTGCTGATCTGGGAAGATTAGGCAGTGTGATTAGAGTCCATTTGAAGTCATTCTTAAACCTTTAAACAAAAGAGCCCTCTTGTGCACAACCCAAACCTAACCGCACATGTCAAGAATGTTAAAGTGGAAACAACAAATATTCCAACATTTGTATTTCACTTTTATGACACGGGCGTACTTTTCCATTAGATCAGCATGTTACTAACTCTATAAAACTGTTCTTGCCATTATATCGTTGATCATTTATTTGTAAGTAATTCTTCTCCAAAAAATCCTCCAACCTCCCCTGACACAGACCAAGGACTTATGATAGTGATCAGAGCAGGTGGGGACTCAATTAAAAAGCCAATCACCAGCAGACAGATCCTATCCGTCCATCAACACCACACAGCACAGTAGCACTATTAATTGCCAGTCAGGATCCCTAGTCTAAAGGCATCATCTGTCCGCTACACATCACATGAACAAATTGTGCATGTGTTGACAGAGTGGATCTTTCAGGAGGAAGTGCTACTCTTTACTATGTGCTTTCTAACAATGTGTAGGCTCAGTGTCTTTGTCAGCAGTATGTGAAGTTCTCAGTATTTGGCTCTAATCAGAGGGTTAACTCCTGGTGTATTGACGGAGAGCTGTATCATTGATTCCCGTGGGTGTTATGCAGTGTATGGCCATTGATCGCACATAGGCTGGAGTGCACTAGATTCATTTAGATCCCCGAGTGTAGCCACAGTCAAAGGGCTAATGTAAATTCAGGAAATGGGTCCATATTGTGTAGTGGGAGTTGTATGCAGGGCCTAGTGTTTCTTGTTGGTGTCCACTGAAATAATATTAATACATGAGTGTTACAGCAGATAAAGAAGTCAAAGTTAAAAACAATTACATAAGTTGCAGTACAAATAGGAAATACAGAATTAAAATGGTAATAAAACTGAATGATATGTTTGAGTTGTGTACGCATATGATTGTCCTTTATGAATGACAGTACAAAGCAATATACTGCTACTGCTGAGCGATTATACAATTCTGTTCAAAGTTTACATTTTAAAGTTAACAAAAAGACTGGCTTATGAACTGCTACACTAATGCAAGAATGACATTTCAGAACATGTTTGTTGAGATCTAAACTACAGGGCTTTTATGCTGAATAAGACAGAATATTTCATTTGTGGAAAAAATTGCAGAATCTATCTGTGTGTGTTTAGATTTCAAGGAATCTAAAAGCTCTAAAAAATAATCCTTCCTCTTGTCACATCATGTCAAATTACAAAATGTTCACTCCCCTAGTTATTTTGGCTATAGATTCAACCTTTGACCTCAGTGTCCAACCCATGTTTGTTCGTCAAATTTGAGTAAAGGGTGGACATGCAGTGCTGGCGTGTGTGTTTTGTGACAGAGGAGAGGGGGAGAGGGACCGACTGAAAGAGAATATGGAAAATATTGTGCAATCAACAGTGGATAGTCTACACACTAAACAAAAAGTTTTATTGTGGTCAAGAATCAGTTGTTATGGAGCGTTTTCTTGTGTATCTTGCATCTTGTTGAAAGTGGTTGAAACAGATTTGGAAAAAAGGAAAGGAAAAACATAGCACGACATGTGGGTGACACGTTGTTTGTCTTTGGCACTATCTCTAAAGTGTACAGTCACTGCTGCTTACTGGAAATGACTCTTTCCTGAGACCTGGGTCCCAAACCGTTATATTGCTATAATAACTTCTGCACATGCAGATTTCAGATGCCGACTACTACTTAAAAAACATTTATTTACTTGTATTTGATTCTGATGAAGTCCTAACCGTTAAAGTGATAAAACCAATCCATCATGCATCTTGCTACAATATTGTATTTAGGTCTTGCTTGCTTTTATACATTATTATGCTTATCACTTGTCTGAAGAACTAAATGTTTGGTTGGAAAGATCAGAATGGGCCGATCTTTGACCAGGGATCAAACATGTATCCTTGCTGTAGGTAAACAATGGACAACTCCATACCATACCAACACTATATCGTGACAAACTGTAACTCTTGAAACCCTAAACTGGTATTGTCGATGGTGAGTCAATTATACAAACAACATGTGGCATTAATTTGGGAGCCTGTGGCCATTTTCCGCTCCTTGGCTTGCACACAATCAGTCGGTGCATCATGCTATGGGCCATAAATGCTCTCCTAATAGCTGGCTGCAGTAGATATCAGCATGGCATAACATGTAACAGAGCCAGGAAGAAAACTAATCAAAGAGAGGGCAGGGCTAGATGGAGGTAAACACAGCTGCTGGCTTTTATTAAGTGGCAATGGGGTACTGGAATGGGTCAAACCAAAGGGAAAAATCCATAAGAAAATAGCCATGCGAACATTTAGCAGTGTCACTGTACTGGAATGTTTTGGTTGGTCCTTATTATCATTTTCCAAACGCACTTGGATTTCGTTGTGTCAGCATACAGTGAGGTCATATGGGGTAGAACGCCACATCAATAACGTCACTACTAACACTTAAAGAAAGAGCCTGGCTTGGTTTAGTGCCAGTTTGTGTGTCTGTGTGTAAAAACAGAGTGAGAAATTAGTTGTTGAGATGTTTTTCATAACGAACACTTTACAGTAGAACTAAAGATGAGTCAGTGATGCTGGTGACTCTACATGTCTGTATTGTAAAACATCTAGGTCGCTTTGGAGTGTGTGCGTGTGCCCTGATGCATGTTGGAGACAAGCTTTTGTAAATAGCTTGGACAAAGTGCGTATGTTAGGGGGAAGGGGGATGGATCGTACACATACACACACATTGAAGACAGTCATGTTAGAAAACCAGCACACATATAGACACATCTAGAAGCCCAGGGGGTAGAGAAAGCTGTAGCCTCCTCAAAGAATCCCCCATTAGACCAGTGAAGTATTGTGCAGCCCAGAGGGAGGCAGAGAGATTGAGTGGAGGTGGGTGGTTGTTGACTGTGGTGGAAGTATGCAGGTTAGTGTGTATTATCCCTCTGTTAAGGCAAACAATGAAAGCAGTGTGTTTCTAAACATGATCCACTGAAATCACCTAACACTGCTTTAGCTATGTGAATTGCGCTATTTTTATTTATTTTTTTTAAAGAAATTTGATTATTTGGTTTGTATAGATCAATGTACTATATACCTCAAACCTTTTCTCACATCAAAATCTTGTGTATTTTGCAGTGTGTCAGTAAGGCACTGCATAGAGACACTTTTAAACTTGCCGAAGAATCAGGCATAAATCAAGATTATAAGGGAATATATGCTTTATTATACTGATAAATAATAAAATACAAATTGTATTTAAGTAACCTGTAATGTAATGTAGTGATAATGATATGTGCTCACTGTGGACAACTAAGATAATGCTAAGATAATATTTTTTTTCCTGTTAAATTTTAACCATATTCTTTGTAATGCTGTGCCAATATCTCCACATGGTTATCCTAGTTTTGTGTCCCTGGCCCCACCCCCACCTCTTGGTACAAGCAAGGTTTTTGTGTCAGAGGCTATTTTAGATGCACAGCCACTGACCCCACTGCATTTACTCAAGTGTGCTTCCAAAAGCGTGTCCATTAAGTCACGTGACTGGTGACTCAAGATCATCCAATTTTCAATATTACCCTGAAAACATTATACATATATCATTACTATGCAGGCCGCAATGAAAAGTTGCATGGTAGTAAATCACACACCTTATCATCCAGTGTTATATTTCTTTATGTTTACTACTTTCATCATGATTATATACATGCAGAAGACATCAGATATATGAAGCAAGTGATTTGGAATTATGCAGCAAAGACAAAAACATTAAATAACTAATAAGTATTTTTTGTATTTTATATTCAAATGCTCAAAGTGGCCACCCTTTGCTTTGTTGACAGTGCTGCTAACTCTTCGCTCAGCTTCATGATAAAGTCTCCTAAAATGGTTTTCACTTCATCGATGTGCCTTGTCAGGGTCAATAAATGCGTAGAGGGTTCAAAACAAAGTGTGGCTATTAAAAAAATAAAGTTCATTCATAGTAGTTTTGATTCCTTCAATGTGAATCCACAATGTAATGTTTATGTATATGTTGTGTATATATCTGAATAATTGATAATACCACTACCAATACTACTGTCAATATATTGAAATTTTAATATTGTGACTACACTAGCTATATGTACTTTTTGAATGGTCCTGTAACATTGTACTTTCCCACAATATAGTACACACAATTTTTCATTCTTATCACCAGCAACACCAACAATAGCCAGATTAATGTCCATATATTTAATTCATTCTTTAAATTTCATCAAAATATTGTTGAAGTGAAAAGGCGGTGTCGAGAGCAGCATGGCAGATTGCTTTGACTCTTCGGTGGAAGCTGAGTTGAGTAATGCCACCTCACTTTGGAGCTGTCACAGTCACAGCTTGTTTAGCTGTTTCACTGCTGCATTTGAGGCCCATGATGCAAGAGGATGTCAGACTCCTGTGTTTACCTCTCCCTGGTGCATTGTGGAGGAGGAGGCTGCGTAGACCTGCAGTGTGTACATACTATAGATGTGTATGTGTTTGTTATGAATGACCGTCTACGGGCTACTGAGATGTGAAATCAGGACACTGCCTTGTATATGTGATAAATATGGTTCATCGTGGGCGCAGGTAGAGGTCAGGAGGTTTTCATGTGCGTGCGCGGTTCACAGGCGGATTGCAAAACACAACAGGAAGTGAGCTTATAAAAAAAGTGACACTCAGACAGAGACACAGACAAACCAGACAACCACCAACTCTTCTTTGCACTTTGAGTGTTTCCTCTTATAATAAATAGCTACTTCATTTCCCACAAGGGCCGCTAGTAACAGTGGCAAGAAAGTAAGTAAAAATGGGGCTGCATGTTTATGGATTTTAGCAATATTGCAATTATGATTGGATTTGTGATTTGTTTGTTGTTGAGTACACATTGTAATGTGTAACTCCAGACTGCTGTTGTGGATATTTTGTTATCTGAATCATTTTACTAACTCAAATTGATTTTTATTACAGTTGTTATATACTGAACTAAAAAAGCTAACATTTGTGGTACGTATTGGCTAGAATTGTGTAAAATGTTTGAATTAAAAGGCCTGAGGCTCAAGCATCGCTCACATTTGCCTGGACTGTAAAATTAAGAACATAAGTGTTATTAAACTTTATTCTCACTTTACACCTGCTTATTATACTTAAGATCATTGTGAACAGTGAACAACATACTTTATTTTCTAATTTACATTATACATTTAAAAATCTTGTGAACAATAATCACCCCTTGATGTTAACTTACTGTAATAAATCAAACAATCAGTATACAGTGGTGCACTTGACTTATGTTGTACGCACCTGTGTTCTTTATTGGTACAGTACAGCACAGGCAGTGGACTCATGCTACATCCTGCTACCTCATCCCCTTCATCCCGACAGGATTACTGACACAGGATCCCCCTGCCTTGGCCTGGCAGAAATAGCAAGGACCCAAGGGCAGTCCACCAGAATATGGGAACTTCTGTGACTGGGGTTTCAATGCATGTACTACACCCTATTACTACATTTATTACAATGAAGTATTACCAGACACTTTCTCTGTTGTTTGTGTCTATATATAAACCATGCATGGCTATAGAAACATGTACAGAATCATTCTTCTATTCTGATAGCCTTTTCCTATTTTTGACGGCATGTGCATTGAGGTTAGCAGCCCTATAGCCTCATATTTCCTTCATATTTCCATATGTAAACGCTGATACTGAAGATATATAAACATTAACATGTTTAAGTTTATGTAAATATTCATGTTGCTGTACACCAAGATATTTCCTTCTGGATTTGTTTACTAGTCAACATTAGCCACAATAGTTGCCTTTGTGCGTCCACCATTCTGTCCATTATGTTCATTTCAATTCTTAGGATGAGTCTCTCTTGCAAGTCTATAATGTTCACACTCATTACATTCGTGCCCATTAGATTAGTCCCCTGGGGATTCTGACCTCTTTATGACATCTATATCAATGTCATGCTGAGATCTACAGAGTCTTACTTCAAAAAGGCTCTGGTCTTGTAATTGTAACTTATACTTAACATTCAAGCCATTGCTGGTCATACATATTTGGATTCCCTGAAAAGTTTGATGACTTTTGTTAATAGAGCCCACAAAAATATGTTTCTTTTGTTTTTGGAAATTATATCAAAGTATATGTATTATGTATGTAGATTTTTGGTGGAGGGTCCAAAACTGAAAATGCTGTTATTGTTTTTATTATTTTGCCTGGAATATTCCACAGTATCTGTTCCACAGTCTATGGAGACATGTTTTAGCTATAAAAACACTGTTAAATGCAAGATCTGTCGTAGTGTCCTTAGGCAAGGCACATCACCCACATTGCCTAGAATGAAAGTGGTGTGTGCGTGAATGGTGGTGGTGGTCAGAGGGGCCGATGGCGCAGATTGGCAGCCTCGCTTCTGTCAGTCTGCCCCAGGGCAGCTGTGGCTACAATAGTAGTTTACCACCACCGGGTATGGAGTGAATGAATAATGCTCTGTAAAGCGTCTTTGAGTGTCCTGAAAAGCGCTATATAAAACTGATGCATTATTATTATTATTATTATTATTATTATTATTATTATTATTATTATTATTATTATTATTATTATTAAGATCGATAACTTTAATACCATAAACCAAAGCAATAACGTTCCACCAGAAAAGTAAGCTTAGCAAAGCGCACCTTTAATGTTATCAAATGCGCAGTAATTGTAGGCCGACTCTAGTGATATTATGTAAGTAAGTAAGTTATGTCAGTAAATACCTTCTCCCCATTGTGGAGCTGTGAGGTGGTCAAATACACAACATACAACACAGGTGTATGTCTACAGGTTTGTGAGGAGAGCAGAGTTCTCCCGCGGTGGAACTTATATAGTGTCTGGAGAAAAGAGCATGCTGTTTTGAGGCAAAGTGCATCAGCTAAGTGCATCTCTAAGGGATTTTCACCCTGCAGGGAACCTTCTCCGTCTTTCTTTTTTCAAATATCAACATAAAACATGGTTGTGTGCCATTGTGGATGTCTGGGCTGAGGACTTCCACGCTTCTATTAGCAGGAAAGTAGCAGTCCTCTCCAGAGCCCTGTTCAAAAATGTCCCAGTAGCATCTGAATGACTTTGCTCACCGACCAAGGAAAATACAGTTTATGAAATGGAAATTCTTAGACCATTCACGCACTGCCAGGAAGTATTCGAAAAAATGCTGTGTCCAAGTGTGTCCATCCAGAGGTCTAGTGAAAGAGAACATGTTTTACCCTGGTCATAGAAATACAGTTCAATTCAGAGTCATTTAGAGGGAGCCCTGCAGGTTTGATGCAAAGGGCAGCTGGCTTGTCAAGCAAATCAGTTTTAGACTCAAATATGTCCCGGTGCAGGCGTTAAATGTCTAGTGTTGCAGATGTTTTTTCAGCTGAGGTTAAGTGGTAAAAGGCTGCAGTTCATTTGCTCACCTCTCTGCTTTCACCACTTTAGGCACAGGCTCAAACGCTCTTGACTATACAGGAAAGTATTTAAATGGCTCAAACACAGAATGGGGCCAACAAAATGAGGTCATAACCATACACAGATTGACATAGCGTTGACTGAGGTTGAGGTTATAAATATCCTGAGTGATTTTAAAGTTTTATAGTACATATGTTTTTGTTTAAAAACATCTTTTTATTTTGATATCTTTAAATTGTCCTCTCTGTGTTGTTTGTTGACAGACATATTTTGCCTACTCTTAAAAGTACAAGTAGAGGAGTGTGTTAGTAAGCAGTGCTAGGCTGGTTATCGGGCCAATATGTCACAGTGTGGAGTCCAGGGGCACAGAAAAGGGAAGTGAGCTTCTGTGGAGGGGGCAGTGAAACACAATATACAGGAAGTGCTCATATCACCTTTAGCATCATCGTTAACTTTGAATACAGTGTATAGAGACTATTAATAACTTTTCTCATGCATAAACATGTGTTCCATTATTTGCTATTCCCTTGCTTTCCTCTGCTTGGGGTGTGAGGGGTCTGTTGGCATTCTTGCACCGTGTGCTTTGCGCTCGACCGAGTCTTGGCTCTGGTCCATATCCCCTCTGTACCCTCGCTGACTCCCACCCTCCTCTCCACTAAACACCCTTCCCCCTTCTCAACCTCTCCTGCCCCCCTCTGCTGCTTCCCAAGCCACTGCTCCTGCCAGCGAGTCCCTGGACAAGCCCCCATCAGCTAGCTGTGGCCACTATCAGCGCCCTTAATCCTACCTCATGTATCTCCCATAATTCAGCCCACCCCACTCCCTCCACTATGGGCACTTCTTCTGCTTTGTGGCAGCAGGTCCAGCCTCTGTGACACAGATGCACCAAGTAGCTCTGGGCGTTCGACATGGGAACAAAGCATTGGTGGGGCCCGTCTGTCACAGAGTGTGTGGTATTTGTGTGTGTGCAGAACTGCAAGAGAATACACAGAGGAAAGAGACCACAAGAATCAGAACATGTACTGTAAATGTACATTTGTTCAGTATTTTACGATGTACTAATGGCATACTAAGATCATCTCAGTTATTCTCCAAGCACCAGTTCACTCATCATTTATGCTTTAAACAATGTGCAGTACAACATTTAAACTTTATTTAACCCAGAAGGCCTCATAGAAATGGAATATAGGACCAGAGCTTTATAGATATACTTTTTTGTGGACTAGCAGTGTACTTAATCTTGTATCATCATTTAAGAAGTAGTTAGTAGATCTGAAATATATTTTTATACATAATGCATGACATTGATACATGCATGTCACAAATAGGAGGTCCACATGGTGCTTTCTCAGAAGTCTGGTAACTGCTATGGTTGATACATTGTCAGACCTTATCATTCCTCTCCATCTTCATCAGAGTGGAGGGTGGAGGCTTCATGAAAGCAGCTGATAGTGGTCCAGAGGTCATGTCCATGTGGGGGCTGTTTTAGGTCATAAAAAGGTGCAGAGCAGACATCAAAACCCAAGCCTTGGCTCTAAGTTGCGTCGTGTAGAATTAGTTGTGGGGATTTTGGTGGAGACCAGAGGGCGGATGGGTGGGAAATGAGATGCCTCAACACTCCAGTGCTCTCCTCGCCGTGCGCCTCACTCCCCCACACACCTGGGATGGCCATTTCATTTCAGAGTGCAGCAAATGGAAAGGTGATCTTAATCTAGCCTGTTTCCCTCCAGCCCCCTCCCTCTCTCCATCTCCCACACACAGAGCTCACTGCTGATGGACAGCGCACTACTGGTTGTCCGCGCCTGCCGCCAGCACACCAAATTTAGCGATAGGAAGCCCACTGTTTTATTACCTCTTCACTTCAAACCTCATCTTTGGTGGTTGTTGTATCTCTGGGTCACAAACTGTAAATGGTACTTGGTTCTTTGCTTTTATATGGGAGCAGTTTACAGTGTTTTGGACAGTAAGTATTTTGCCGTGACCTCCTCTGTGTGAACCTGCCTCCGTCATTACTCAATGTTAGGTCTTTTTCACTGCTCGCGGGCCATTGCTGCCACAAGCAGAGCTATGCACTCACCATTGATTTCCTATGAATAGCCTGCTTGAGGCCAGTTCATTAGGAAGGTGTTCACAGCCCACTGGATTAACTGGACTGTAAGTGCAGGGAGACTGTAGGTTTTCTGAAACATTTGAAATGCTCACCTGTTTCCAGTGTGAAATAGCTACAATTTAAAACCTGATAAAAACAAAACCTCTAAAAGGATTACTTTAAAAGTGACTCTTATGAGTTTTGTTCAAATAGTGGACATCCTCTACAAAATAAAGCAGACTTTGTGCTTCTCATCTCTTCTCCTCTTCTCACACATGGCTTGAGGCTGGACTGAGGCTGCAGCTCCACCCGCCCGCCCAGCCGTTACTATGGCAACACTATCTGGGCCTACCAAGACCTAAAGCCGAAGGACATCCTGGACAACAATACAATAGCAGCACAGCTCTGGGTACCTGAGGGACTTAGACCTGAGAGGCCAGATCTGGGGAGGGGAACATACAGCCTCCTCTCCATACAACCGTCACTGGCAGGAACAGGCTTTTGAATGTATACAGCTCAACGCCATATTGTTTCAATCACACTTTTATTGTTATTCTCGATGGGCTTTATGATAAATCATTCTAGGGGTTTTGGAAGAGCTCCTAAAGTTGACTTGTGTTGTATCAAGTAAATACTAGTAATTGTAAATTATTTTGTTCAGAGTTTCGGGAATTTCTCTCCACTCTCTACATGTGTTTGAATGAAGAACCTAAAAAATATTGAAGGCATCTACAATGTGTCTTACATTACAGACCTTTTATTGTAATATATAGCAAGGAGTCATCCTGTATTTGTATTTTACTTTATACTTTTTTATTTTTACTTTATACATAATTACATATGCATTTCTAATCTTGTCAATAATAATGGTTACCTCAAGCAGCCCACAGAAGAGGTTAAGGAGCATATTGCATTGTTGTCACTGGCACCTTCTGAGTTTTGCTCTTAAAGCCACAGAGGTGCCTTCACCCTCACATAGCCCAGTGCTCCCGGAGAGGAAACCATGAATTAGTTTATAAAGTTTTTGTGCTCTTGCTTGTGCTTCCATTTAAGTAACCATTAACCACTGTTGCCTAAAGAGGCAACTAACTGCTCTGTGTTATCCCAGTTAAGTGCCTGTACTGTATATGAGCAAGAGTATTTGTATTCCATTAAAGTCTTAAGGGTTATTAGCCCTGCGGCAGCCCTCTCCACAATTGGAAATCTTTATTATGTAAACCAGAGGGGGTCACACCGTGACTAGATTTTACACAGTGTGTCCACATCTTTTTGTGCACCCGTTCTAATGGATAAGTTTGCCTCGATTAAAAGTGTTTGTTGAGAATTGTGTGAATAGAAAATTGCACAATCACGCTAAACGCCTCCTCTTTGTGTGTGTCTTTGCAGGCCGCCTCGCAAACAGGATGTTAATGCTTGACGGTATGCCTGCAGTCCGAGTCAAATCCGAGCCCCTGGAATCGGAACAAGGGGTAAGAGGACCAGTTGTTTTCCAGACAATTCTCCCAGATTTTATTTTCTTTTTCAGCTTTTCCTCCTTCCCTTCTGGCAATGGGCAGATAATCACTCCCAGGCGTAGGAAAGTGAGCAAGAGAAAGAGTGAGGGGGCTAAGAGGAGTGGTCGGAGAGCATGGTAGTAAGTATAGCAAGACAAGACCAATGGAAGGAGAAACACAGCTGGAGCAGGAATGTACAGGGGGAGAAGAGGGAAGCGGAGGGGAGGGGGGTGACCAAAGCCAGAAATGAGTCCACATTGGCTGAGGGGGATGCAGATGAAGTCACTGCTTCAGGGAGGAGGGTTACATGGGAAACTAAATCTTTTCTATCAGTCTGCCCTAGCTGTTTATGTCTGTGTGGTTCCCTGTATCCTCCTATGCCCTTTAGTGGCTCTCAGTTCAAGTCCATTTTTTATTTTGACATGTTTTTACATTTTTCCTAATTATGAACAAAAAGTGCAGTGTGTCATACCACTGCATTGCCACATATGTTGTATGAACTTTCACCTAATTTTAATGTCCAAAATTATGGCAAACTCATCAAAAAATCTAAAATAACTCGCCTGTTTTTATGCTATATAATATTATAAATTAGTGGTAGTGTGACTCTCAGCACAAGCAACATGGTGTAATTTGTATTCACCTACAAAATGCATCAACAATATAAAAAATATAAAAAAAATTGCACATGAACTCAAGTCTTAGATTTTAAGATAATCTTTATTAGTACTTACGAGCTAGTAAATTTCTAGCATAAATACCAACAGTGTTTAATTTAGATTTACCAACAGCAAATATTTGATTTCTATGATTACTGTATATTAGATTTTTGGTCAGAAGCAAGTGAAAAATTGCACTTGTTGAAGTACATCCCCTATCCTGTAATGGAATATTTGGTGCGTTCATGGAGTCCCACATGTGTTGATAATGGCCTCACCTCTCAGGTTGAGCACGGCCCACATTGAAACTCTCTCTTTCACACATACCTCGAAATAAAGTGGTCTTGTTGTGGAGGAGCGGTTGCTAGGTTACAGCAGCTTTGTGCCACAGCTGTGTTTCCAGTAGATGCAGGCCACTTTATATTTGTAATCATGATAAATGAAAGCTCAGTTTTGTCATTGATTTCCATTCATAATGCATCAATAATTGCTTGCCCCCTATATATCATCGAGGGCACTTTCTGCGAGAGGAGTTGAGATATGTATTGAGAGGAGTATTAGTGGATGATGGATGAGAAAAATGCCATTTGCTGATAACACATCAGCTTATCTCTGGAGTTCTTGTGGCGGATTGTGTGCTATTGCTTGTTGTTGATAAAAATGAAATATGACTTTACAAAGCTTTGATAAAAGATGGCACATGGTCACTTAAACTGTCATCGCTCAGTTTTGTCTGTACTCTACAATACACTCAAAGGAAACTGTAGTGACACCTTTTTTTTCCAACATCCATTTTCCTAATTGACTCTATATAAAAAGTAGCAAATTCTGGCTAAAATATTATATTGAATAGAGGTGGGTGATTCAATTAATATGTCAAGTGTTTTTAATCAGTTTAAATTATATTATTATATATCATTTTATAGTAATACTTCAAAGTATTGTGGCTGTAAATATCATGGTTGAGACTGAAGTCAAACAAAGTAGTAGTAGCCTGTAACATTAACCACAAAATTACAGAAATAAACCATTTTACCCTTGTTTGAAAGATTGCACTGCAAGTTTGTCTTCTCTTTTTAATTAATTATTTTCATTGATTAACTCTTTTTGCAGCATAATTTGATGATATACTTGATAATTTTACACATCTCTAAAACCTCAACAGCAGTATTATCTGTCTGGTTTTTAATATAACTCCCGCCTCTAATTGAATGGTGCCATAGGCTATAGGCAATTCAATATTTTTACCTCCATCCTACAAAATAAGTAGTTGTATTTTTCTTTATGATTCTCTGTCCTCTTAGGTGCCAGACATTTAGTGGTGACCCAATATTTTTGCTCATCTCCACATATACAGCTGTGTCAGAAACAGGAAGTCAGCCTCACAGCCCACATGCTTTCAACTGCACTGAGATCCAATCTGCCCGACTGAGCCCTGCCTTTAGACGGCAGACAGTCAGTTTAGGCTGCTCAAGAAGAAATGTGGTCTTCATTTGGATGGCGGGGGGCCAGGGGCTTGCTGGAAATGGACCGCCTTGTTAGACAGTTCACCCGCAAGGGGCTGGAAAATCTGCCCAGCTAACCAGTATCCCCTAATAAAGACAATGGCATGAGGACAGAGGCAGGCAGACCATATCTTTTAGTGTATGTGTTAGCCTGACTTGGAGACTGTGTTTTTGTATCTGTCAAAACGAAAGTGGGGGTGGGTGAAGTTTTCCGTTCAAGTTTCGTGTTGAGATGTTCTGGCTAATGCTCCAGATGTAAATGAGTCTCTGTTTTTCATTTTTCCAGTAGAACACCATTATTTGGCCTTTCCACACAATTGTTATCATTTATAGTGAGAAGCCACAAGGTATGTGCAGTTTATTGTAGGTAGCAGCAATTTGTTTCATTTCCCATTGTAGAAGTACTGAGTCTGCCTGCCTATCATTATCTGTTTTAAAGGGAATATATTACGTAAAATCTACTTTTATGAGCCAATGCTATAACTGTATTCCCTCTTCATTTGCTTACTCAGAGTTGTATTTCAATTGAGTCACGCATGTTTGAGTAACCCTGTATTGTCCTGCATTGGAAGCTTGAGTGATCAGACAATTTCTGTTTTCATCTACACCCCTTCTCTGCCCACTGCTGTCATATGAATAGGTTCATAAACGTTACGTAGGCATTTTTTGTATATACATATCTGCTGTTTGCTGGGGTGAAATGTCACTATGTGGGCAGGTCCTATAAGTTCTCAAGTGATGTTTCATTTTTCAAAATATTGAAATTTACAGTGAATGAACTATGTAAGTTACAGTTTAATACCCAATATGTGAAAGAGCACAATTTGCCTTCTTTAAAGGCAGTTAAAGAGGAGAGTGACTCAGTAGATGTATGCAAGTTCCTGATTTCATCTGTTCCAACTCAACAGTTATTACAGTAAAAAAAGGTGTTAAAAAGTGCTGTCATGAATATAGAACTTATTATTTTATCAGTCAGATTCACACCTTTTAATCTCACTTCACTCTATACTGGATAGAAACCCATTTAGTTGTTATTTTGATTTTTAAGTTGAAGAGATAAAAACCTACATGCCATTTTAAACCAGTTTCATAAATATGTAGACTACACACTTGTCTGAGACTATGTATTCTAGTATCCTCTTTATCTCCACTTTCACTCGTAAAGGAAAAACTGACTTTGCTGCTGTGCGTTAAGTATTCAAGCAGACACACACAAAGAGCACTTAGCAAGAAAGACAAGACTTTGAAAACAGTGGGATGAGTCTCAGAAGAGTTGAGGGTTCAAACCCTGAGGGCTGTGTACGGCTACAGGCTGGAGTGTGACAATCACATCTCAGACAGAATGCCTCACTCCAAACATCATGTGCACTGGGTGGGGCATTAGAGCCAGGGGCTCATAAAACACAATACTGGTCAGTCTGAGCAGTGCAAGTGAACTTAAACTAATAATACAAGAATGCACCAATAAAACTGATGTGATTATGTGGAAAACATTTAGAATTTTCTAAATAAATTTAGTTCAGTCTTATAATGTATTAGGTTGTTACTAGGGTTGGGCAATTAAGCTAATTAATTCAGTTAATTTGGTTTCTTAATAATCGAGATTTAAAAAAAAAAAGAAGCTAAATCGTGAAATTGAGGATTATTATGAGAAAAGTTTACTCCTGACACTCTTACCTGCAAAGCAGGGTTATTATACAATTATAGTTGGATAGCTATACAAATGTAATTGAAGGCAGTTCACAATTTCTTAAATAGTAGAACGTTTGGTATTTGTACTTCAATTTGAGTTGTACAATTAAGAAATATTATTACTTTCACTCAACTCAGGTACGTTTTAAGACATTTACGTATAATTTTGTCAAAGGTATTATTGAATCAGTAGTCAGTAGGGATGTAATAATATCCAAATCTCACAATATTATTACAGTGTTCACGTCACTGTACACAGTATTAGACAAAGCAGAAATGCTACTTTTTCCTTTTAAGTCCTGGTGAGTCTAGAGTTATCATTACTGTCATTCTCGAAAGGGTTTGGATGTGTTTCATTTCTTCTTGTTAGCTACACTAGAATGGAGCAAAGACCATGGTATGGTAGTTGCTTTAGTTTTTTAGGCCAGCCTAGACCATCATTGACGAAGGATTCAGTTCAGAGCAGTGCGTGCTTGCCTCACCAGAATAAGAATCAGTTTGGTGGTACATGTTTCAAAACATTTTATGGGGTCAGTTTTTTATAACTGTTTTGTAACCTAATGCAAACAAATAATGAAGCCATTCACAAGAACCAGTGAAAGAAGCTATAGTTAGATGCTGGGTGGCACTGAAAAGCTCATAACATGTTGTGAACTTTGCCCTGACATGGCTAACTTCTGCAATGAACTCCAACCAGAAAGTCCAAGGGGTCACGAGAGGGCTTCTTTTACTGGTTTGGGTTTGTTTTCCAAAAAAGAAAGAGTGTAAGCTCAAGAAAGATTTTTTTGTATTCAGGCTGAAGGTCATAACATTTCCTGTAGGCTGAGAAAATACAAGTATACAAGTCTGGATTATAAATAGTACCGGCTACTACATAAAAACAGACAGGCGCAAAAACTTGACTCAGAATAATTCAGCACAGATTTGGATTTGGCCAGCGTTACGTAAGGGGAGGGAAATGTGACTCTTAAACAAACCTTAGTCTGAACACATACGGTGAAGAAATTTTGTAGCAAGAAATTGATATTTCCCATTTTGTCCATTAAAAGAAAGTACATAGTTTTGATCCTAAGTCAGAGTATAAGGCAATGCATTGTTTATCTCCTGTGTATGCTCTCTTTTGTGTTTTCCAAGTACACAGGTTCTTGAAAGTGCACAGACAGATGGAGCGGTTATGTTACAGTCTACCCGGTGTTAAATGAAGGATGTGTCGAGGGATACTTGGAGCCACCAGTGTTGGCCTTAGGAGGCCCTTCATGCACAGGCACAGAGAGACACACAGGAAATTGAGCCCATATGATGTTTTTCCACTGTCACAAAGGAGATTTAGAAGAGATACAAGGACGGGGGCAGCAGCCATTTCTGTGGGAGTGACGGAAAACAGGAGGAGAAGTACAGACAAGAGAGTAGTAGTCTAGTAGAGCAGCCCACGCCACAGTGAAAGAACGTGTGAGAGATGCTCCCACTTGGCTGTTCCTAACTATTGTTGGTGATGGCAGGCATAGACAAATGACTCCTAAGAAAAGGAAGACTAGCTAATAAACTAATATTAATAATTAATTAACAATTTTAGTTATATAACATAAATTATGTAATTAAATTAAGCCTGTCTGTCTTGTTTCCACAGTCACCCAAAGTGCGGCCTTTTTCTGCCATGGATAGAATGCCCTTCTTCTTGAGCAGAGTCAAAGCTGAGCCTTCAGAGGATCTCCTGGCACATGAGCTACACTTCCACACTCAGACTGAACCAGTGGATCTGTCCATAAACAAACCTCGTCCATCCTCTTCCACCTCCTCCTCCTCACCCCTCAGGTCGGCCTTCTCTCCCTCATCTTCATCGTCCTCCTCCCCGTCAGTCATCACCTCTGCCTCCTCGGTGCTCTCCCCGGGCCCGCTGGTCGCCCCTGGGTCTGGCGTCAGAGGTCAGCCGTATTTGCACATCCTGCACTCTGTGCCGCCTCCTCCGTCCAGCCCTCTGAGCCTGCAGGGAGCAGGGAAGCTGGCCAGCCATGTTCACCGCATCCCGGTTGTGGTGCAGTCTCTCCCGCTCATGTACACCACTGCTGTTCGATCACCCTCCAGCCTCAACAATGCCATCATGCTACCTCTGCTCGATGAGGCCAAAAGCAAGGGCAAAGGTGAGAGTGGGCTTTGTGCGTGCACTGCATATTAATATTGCCTACGGGGTGGTTAATTTCAAAATACAGAAAAATATAATGAACAGTTCATTATCAGACAACCTGAATAGAAATTATGCTAGTTTATGTCATAATTATAACAGACTTCTATTGTTTGTTGAAAAGGATTTTTCATCAAGCCAGACAGACCCTTCCGATAAACCATCACAAGTAAACAGCTTGAAATTAAACATTAACTATACTTTGTGCTACCAAACTGCACCCATTTTTAACAATTAAATATAAGTTTGGATTAAACTATTCTATTCTGAGTACTCAAAACTTACCATCTTGGACTAATCTATCTTTTGCTTTCCGTGGGTGTGGTTTTACTGCCAACCACTGGGAGTGACCCTACAGTAGGTGTCTGTGTCCAACTGTGTACTTGGAGCATGTGGTAAGAGAGGCTGCATCTTGTCCCACCCTGCTGCATAGACTCAAGTACACATAGTTACTTCTCCATTCCTCACTGCGCTGCACTGTAAGTTTGACCAAACAAATAAATGTGTAATTAGAACAGACTGTACGTTTAGACAGACACTTGGACAACATGGGTGGGGTGGTCCTGGGAGATGGGCGTTTTAAACCTCTGGCTCCCAAAGAGAGCACAGGAAAGGAGGACAGGAAAAACAAGACTTTCATAAGAGGGTGTGGATGGATAGTGAAGGCGTGTTGCACTTGCACAAACACATGAAAGATACAGCCCAATATCTGCTCTGCCCAGAACCGAAGGCACCCAGCACAAAGGAAGTCAAGTGGATGAATGTTAAACACTGGGTGTGGTGGACACAGTGACTTTTAATTAGATAGCAACCACAAGACAAACACAGCATCTAACAATTTATGCAAATGGCGGCACCTAATGTACCCTATAACCTCCTACAAATGCAAATATAATACTTTTAATCTTCATTCAACATACAATGTTATTAGGTTCAGTCAATTTCTGCAATGATTCATCTTCCTCATTACATCCTTTGTTGACAATTAAGTTTGGCAGTGGTTCATTTTTTTTTTTCAGCAAAGATAACACAATGGACAGTCTATGACATTTTTACAGGATTAGTACAACTGTTGAAAAACAAACAAACAAACAAACAAACAAATTTTTTGCCATTGTATAGGCTGAAGGTGCCCAGACATGCCATCTAATAAAGCACTGAGAAGTGAAGCAGTTTATATGAAGCTATTGCTATTTTCAAAGTTGTTATTTGCAACAAATGCAGTTTAAATCCTGAACAATTACGGTGATGTATTGTGTGATTGTACGGATTTCTTGGTTGACAAAAATGAATACATTTCAAATCTCACAGCAGGGACAGGTATGTTTTGATGACAAACAAAATTATAACTAAAAAAAAAGGCAATTTAGCAAAAACCCTCAAAGATTGAATTTACCTTGTATGACACCATAAAACCCTGTGCAGTGATGCGCACCATTCATGTTGAAGCTTTCATTATAGCTACAAAAACCCTCTTGAGCACACACATACTTGGCCAAACATGCACATGGGCACACTCAGGTTGGGCACCCTGCTTTTCACCGCTGTCTCCCTGTCTCCGCCAGCAGCAGGTTGCTATGGAAACAGGGCTTGACTGGAAACAACAGGAGAGAGAAAGAAAGAAATCCGGTGCTCTGCCCACCTCTTCAGCACTCCTCCTTTGTGTCCCTCTCTTAAAATACCCCCTCCGACACACGATGCATTTCTGACTAATTACAGGTTTCTGAAGGGTAGGCGAGCCAGTGACCACTCTGCACTTCTTCGACTACATCAACAGTTAGAAGCCTTTTAAAGCCACCTCCGGCAGTGTTACAGTGTCACTTGTGCATGGCCCCCAGTAATAGCACAGTGCCTGCTCCTATACCACCAGCCCCTTATTATGGCCCATTATGAGCACAATTTCAACTGAAAGGCCAGTGGAGGATGATGTCTTGCCAGGCATACCGTAGGTTTGAAACTCCACAAGGTGCTTTGCTCTAACTTGAAAATCAGGACAAAACACTTACTTTAACTGCTTTATATTGTCATTGCTTTTGGGAGAATAAATATACTTTGGCAATTTGAACATTGACCACTGGAGACACCTGTAGATGTGACATTTAGACACAAAAAGGGAAAAGGTGTGTTACTGTTATGTGTTATCTGTAAAAGTATAGTATAGTATAAGTATAGTATAGTATAGTATAATTTACTGTGTACCTCCCCACCACCGCACTTACTGTATGTAGCATGTAGAGATTAGAGGTGAATGGTTCTCAGTCAGTATATAATGTAACAATAGCTCTGTCTGCATCTAACTTCAGTATTGTTTCCAGGTAATTTCAGATTGTAAATTAACCAAAGAATGGAATACACATTATAATAAGTACACCTTAATAAAGATAATGAAGAAGATTCAATTCATAATGAGCAAATAGTTTATAGAGAATGACTCAAGGAATAATTTTTAATAAACAATGTGCTCACTATAAATTAAGTCTTGTGTTCCTGGTTTATTAAGGACTATATATTATAAAGTGTTGCCAAAGAATGTTGATATATAAATAATAATAAAGAATAATAAAAAAGGTTAATGTACCAAAATAAAGAAAACAATGAACATGTGCTATAACTCCCCAAACCATACATATTCTAAACATTATTGTATTAAGATTCCAACAGAGAATTTTATTTTTCCTGCCAGCTGCACAAAGACACTAAAATGTACAAACAACCCCGCACCCTCCGCTTATCAGAGGGGCTGAGCCTGATAAGAATACAGTGTGTGTAGATGTGGGACTGACTTATTTGCATTCTCCTCTCTTGACTATGACTGCTGGCTACTGTGTCACGCTCCACTGCCCCGTCCCTAAATGAAGATTTAGTTTAGATTGACAGCTCCTGACTGAAAATCTCTGCCCTAAGGCCTTGTCATGCACAGCGCTAGCACCCATGAGCAAATACTCAATTGACTCAAGAGATAATATTTTGCATTTCTTCAAACAATGATTAATACAATCTAAGACAGACTTTCCTATCTTAATAATGCATTTTATCTATATGGCACTTTTTTGGACACTCACAGATCCTTAACATTGCTTTCACTAGCAAGGTCCACACCAACAAAACATGTGCGAAGCGAAAAGAGTTTATTATAGGGAGACGAGGAGGGTTGGCTGGGTTGAGACTCAGGGTGGGGGTTCAGTCTCAATCTTCACACGGGACCCCCCTCGTAGGCGTCTTATGTCTGGAAGACAAACAGATAAGGGTTGAGAGGGTGGGGTCGAGTTATTCGGGACAAACTGGTTTGCCAGGATAGGCTGCTACAAATAGGCTTCTGGGAAATTGAGGTGTGGTAGAAGTGAGCTGTGATTTGCTGGAGAGGAGGTGAGGGCAGTTGAGACGTGGTCCTGCTCCTGAACCTAAGTTAATCATATTAACTACATTTATTCATTAATTCTGACCACCACCAATCACAGACACCGCTTTCATACTAGGCAAGGTGGGTAAAGTGTCTTGCTAAGGACAAGATGGCAGTATGGACTAGAATAACTGCTGCCCCATTATGACGCCAGGTATTCCCATAGGTCTCCCATCTCACTACTAACCAGGCGCCACGCCAGCTTCAGAGATCAGATGAGGAATTTCCAAATGTAGTAATGTAGTAATATCTGTTGTACTTATTTCTTCTCAGGACACTCAGATCTCAATGGTTTGTCTCCACGGCACATCAAGAGTGACAGTGAAGATGATGACCTGCCAAACGTGACCTTGGACAGTGTTAATGAGACAGGCTCCACTGCTCTGTCTATTGCCCGTGCAGTGCAAGAGTGAGTATCCTATTTTATTTTATATATATGGTATAGTGGCTAGCACTCATGTCCTCACAGCTAGAAGGTCCTGGGTTCAACTCCTGGGCAGTATGGGCCTTTCTGTGTAGAGTTGGCATATTTACCTTGTGTTTGGGTAGGTTTCATCTGGGTGCTCCAGTTTCCCTCACCACGTTTTACATTTTGTAGTACATGTTTTATACTGTAAATTATTAAAACTATATTTAAGGACTATATTAGGCTAAATTAAATGGCACTGAAACTCACTTAAGACTCATGCTTTATTTGTGCTATAAAATGACTGAGGGCAGTCTAATGCTAGTAAACATGGGAACTTGCTACATAGAAAAAATAACGAGCCAAAACAATAAGAAAAGTTGGGAAGAATGTAAAATGTACAATACATTTATTTCAGTTTGAATTGTGTTGGCACATTTGCTTAGGCAGGTTGGATAGATCTAGTTTTATGAAGAGGTGCACATTATTTTTGGGCGTTGCTGCGTGGGTTTCATACACATATAGCTCTAGCGTAGTAAACAATTGTTGAGAAATTCATCCATCTTTGTGCTATATTGAAGACTTGCTATACTTCTCTGTAGTAGTGTGTGATTTGTATAGAACAGTCATTAGTCCTTTTCCCACATAGCCTATGAAGTTTTTGATTTTATATACTCTATGTGGTAGATCTCTAAAACACAGTGCAGGAGGTTATGTCGTATATACTGTTGTTTTGGAGACAAATACACACCATTCAAAGTGTGGATTCATTGCGGGTTATTAAAAGGGACAGCTGTACCCCAGAGTGCCACACGTGGGCGCCGGGTGGTCAGAGGAGAACAGAGGTTGGCAGAGCCCAACCTTTCAATGCCCAGGCCTTCACTATGGAGATAAATCACCAGGCAGCCTAGCGCAGAGCTGTGCCAGGGCCTGCCCACTCTGTCTCACTGTGCAAAGTGCAGACTGTGCTTTGTGGAAATTCTAGCCGGCTTTGTGCATGAAAAGTATGGGTGCGTTTCAGAAATCCTATGTGCTTATGCGTCCACTATACTGTAAGCATGCTGAGTGGTTTAAGAAGGAGGTCAGCCTTTGTTAACAAAAGTGTAAACTAACATTTTTGTGTAGACATATTTATTAATGGATTTTAGCTCCCTGGTAATTGGAAATATTTGAGACCTTTTGACCATTCAAAAAAATTTAATATTTAATTTCCATTAATTGCTATGGCAATGGTCCTGTTGCATTTTCCCTCTGAAACCCATGGATAATTGCATAATGAGGACATAAGAATAGGACTGTACTTTTACACTACAAGAAGACATGATGAGTAGGAAAAACACAAACACAATTATGAACACTGAAGCATATAGATGTTTATTTAGAATAAAAATATGTCATGGAAATTTTGAAAGCAACCAACTAAGAAAGTACCAAACACACTTCACTGTTGTTATTCCCATTTTACATATTGTCCTAACTTTTTCCCAAGTGGTGGGTGTGTACATGCTATAGTCTTGTTTTATAGTTTTCATTTAGAGGCATTTTATGTTATTGGGTAGTGAGGGAGTAGAGGACATCAGGGCGGAGGATGGGAGTGCCTGCAGCCTCTATTCCAGGTATCCACAGATAAATAAAGAGGTGAGGAGGAGAGATAGGAGGGAAGGGGTTTGTGTCATGCGCTTCTTGGGCAGCCTCTTCCATATTCATGTGTTTCCCTGGGGACCGCTGCATGGGCTTTTGTGAGAAAGCATGAGTGAAAACCACAGAGAATGAGCACAGAGGAGAAGATGTGTGTTTCTGTGTTTCTGTGCGTGTGTGTGTGTGTGTGTGTGTGTGTGTGTAGTTTGGGGGCAGAGGCTGCTGTTAGTAGACAAGTCTGGCTCTTCCCCAAAGACCAGAGGCGACCAGAGAGCAGAGCAGGTGAGGGAGGAGAGGTGAGGTGAGGCGAGGGGAATCAAGACAGGTACAGGAATGCCCATAGGCCCCCTGTCCAATAAGATACACACAGGAACAAAACAAGCTTCCCGTTTTCATCACAAAGCTGCTGTCACGTTTAGTTGTTTAATAGAAATGATGCGAACTAACATACGTGATACTGAAAATGTTATAGAGCTGGTACAGGGCCAAATGTTTGATCTAGAGTCAAAACCCAGATACTAATCAGTACTAAAACTAGATACTAATAAGTACTGATACTGTAACTAGTATGGACCATATAAAATACAAAGTATAAAAATATATACAGTAATATATATATAAAAATAAAAAAAAAACTATTATTTTGGTATTAATAGTTTTTCCTTTAGTACTGAAATTGAATTTCATTACCTTAGACATATGTAAATCCCTATTGTACATTTCAATAACTTGTTGTAAACTGTAATACTGATCCTAAATGGCTTAATAATAGAAATACAAGTCCACTGACATCCTGTTCAAAATTGCAGAGCTGAAAGCCCTTGCTTCTTTATAGTGTTTCACTGTAACAAGCAATGGATTTTCATTTATAGATTTTTACTTTTGGAAAATGGCTACATTACATTTTTAAACCTTAAATGTATGATGCAGGTTTTTTTAAAAAAATAATTGCAAGTAAGTACACAGAAGCAGGTGGAGACAGGGGGAAGGTGAAAACAGAAATTTCCTGATCACTCAAAAAGGACTCATGCGGGACAATGCAGGATTACTCAAACATGCATGAATGCCTGCGTAAGCTACTGTACACTGTTAAAAATGGTTTAAAGCTCATAAATGTTGATTTCACATATGACCCCCCTTTAAAGGGACCATATTACACTATTTTCTGATCTTTGTTATAATGTTTTCTCATCACAAACATACCTGGAGTTGTGTTTTGTTTCAGTCACATAAGTTTAACATACACACCTTGCATATTAAGGAGTACTTCTCAAATGGAAAATACACTGTGATGTCATCTGATAATACAGGAAGTGCTCCACTCTTTTTTTAAACTCTATACAACTTCATTAGAATCATTTTGATAATTTCTTTTTTTTTTTTTTTTTTTTTGATTTTGATCATTTCAACCCTGGATTTTCAGATCTCAAAACAAAACAAACGGTAAAGCTGTTAACTTGAAAACTACCACTACATGACATCACAAGGTGGAACAGAGACTTTTGAACTTGGATGTAGACAGACTGAGACACTTTGGGTTTCAAGATTTGTGATTCTTTTTCTAAGCATAGTGACTGTGATGTCAACTAGTCTGACCTGTGTCACATCTGAGGCTGGTGTGACTGCAGCCACAGAGTGAAGAGGGGAGGGAAAAGTGAGAAATCCAATAGGCCTAAAGAAGGATGTGCTCTTACATTGATCTTAGCTGTGTTCATGTCTGGGGTCTGTTCTCAAACAGACAAGGATTGTGTGATGCTTCTGTGACTCTGGGTTGAAGCAAGATTTAGCCTGCAGCAGCTTTATAGGAGGAACAAAAGCATATGGAGCTGTGAACATATAACAAGTCTATAGTGACAACTAGATGTGATGTGAGAGGTGCAGATACTGTGTAAAACATCTGAGCATTACTATTTTTATTCTTTTTATTAATTCACAAATTTAACAAAACAAATAACTAACAATAATAAAATACAAATTGCAAAAAAAATTGTCCATCCATCCATCATCTCCCGCTTAATCCGGCTGGGTCGCGGGGGCAGCTTGCTGCCCAATACTCATAGCACCTGACCCCCCTATGAACCCCTCTGCAGGTGGTGAGCCCACAGGAGGGTGGACATCATGGTCCTTGATGTTAGTTCATAGGGGTAAAAAATTGTCATGGTTAAAATATAATACTTTGAAGCAAAAACTTCAACATAAAATACTTAAACAGAAGTTAAAGAAAATGGTCCCATTTTTTCAGTCACTACACTCTGAGCTTATTAGCTTTTTACCTATCTCAAATATTTCTCAATTAAAATGTGTTATTTTCAGTTACTGAGACTGACACTACTACCCCCGGCTAAGTATATACTAACTATTACTTCTTAGAACTACTTAAAGCAATATCAAATTGAATCCAACTTTATTTATAAAATGCTTTTCATACAAAAATGTAACATAAAGTACATTACAGTCAAGTGTATTCAGTGTTTTAAAAGCTCTTGTAACCAGACCATCTTCAAGGATATTCCAATCACGTAGTATCTTCAGTCTGTATGTAAACATCCTCTTCATCTTAGCGTGATGTTTGCACTGTAAATCCCTACTTGTTTTCTTCACTCCCCCAGATACACATTAGGAAGGTCTCAATTTCAAATGTTAGTGTTAAGATTATTGTGAGAAGAAACATAATAATTTTATGATTATTTATGATTACTGACACCATAACCAAACAACAGTAAAATTCACTTTCACTTCACTTCAATAGAACATAATTTCTTTACAATGTGACAAACTATGAAATCAAACATGAACTCTGAACAATAAAAGGCACACACACACACACACACACACACACACACGCATGCATGCACAGGCACACACACACACCCTACTACTATGACGCTACTTCACCCGGACAGATTAGCCCAATAAACTTGCTGCGTTCCTTTAGCATTATGAAAGCCTGTCTTAGGTTAAATATTCGGCTTTTGACATCATGTTACACTGTGGGACCCAGTGTGTATGGAGAGAAAGAGACAGAGAGAGAGAGACAAAGAGAGAGAGAAAGAGAAAGAAGAATTAGAGGGGAGACTGAGTTCAAGTCATATCTAACCCATGTGCTCATTTCCTGCAGAGGCTCACACTGGCACGTGGCCAAAAGCAACAGGTGATTTGTTTGGATTTGAGCTAGTGACTCTTTATGTTGCTTTGGGTGTTTTTGTTTAGATTGTCCCTATTATCCATGGTTTGACAAATCATGGTACTTTGAAAAGACAGAGAAACATAGAAAATTGGTCCATGGAAGGCAGTACATTTGAAAAAGTTGACAATCCCATGTTTAAAGTTGCATCTTCTTGTATGCTCTTAGTTAACAATATTTGATATTTCATAATTGATTAAGTATATTGTTTTTATATGGCCAAAAGTGTATTATTGGCTGTTAAAGCATTACATTGCGTAGCGTTGAGAAGTCTCCACCCTTTTAACAAACAGAGTGCTTCTTGTCCTTTTACCAGAAGTGGACCAGTCATGTGTTTATTTCAGTTGGAGAGGCAGAGATGGACTTTAGAGATTCTTCATGCCTGGGTTCATCTCATTTTTTTCATCTTTCTGAATGTCTTTGTTGAAGTACACAAAAAATCCAGTACAGTTCTGACAGTGGATGACAAATGTCACTATTAACAACAATATTGACAAAACAAAGCAGAGGAAATGTCATGCCAAATGTATTGATGATACAAATCTCAGTAATCATTCACATAATCAATCGGCATTAGGAAATAAAACAGTCTGAGGTATTGATTAGTGAGACTGAAGGCAGCACAAGACAAGCTAAGGACTCTCATCTGCCCATTGTGGTTGTGATGTTGTATTGCACTGCCTCCTGCTGGACACAATAATGTCACAACAATTTTTGCCTTCAGTGTGCAGTCCCTTCTACAATTATTTATATACACAAATACAACTTTTACATAGTTTTGAAAGTTGTTTTAGAGTACTTGTAGAGTGATTTATTTATATTTTTTACATTTTAATTGCAGATTTCACCACCTGTCTGCCTCCATAGAGTTATTATTGTTCTACCTGAAATGTTCCACAGTTAAGGATGCACCAATACTGATACTGGTGTTGAATATGGGTGCAGTTCCAAGAAAATAAGCTGGTTGGATACTGATTCCATGATATCGGTTAAGCCAATATCCTGGCTGGACCTTTAACTGGATGTAATGAGACTATTTACTGATGTAGGCCCAGGACATCTGACATCTGATCTGAACTTTTATTCATACACAGCTGTTCTGTAGTTACTTGCAGGATAAATAACAGTTATATAACACAACTGGATCAATTCTGCAATATCAAATGTGCATATGTAAAGCCATAGTATCAATATCGGGTATTGGAACTGAAAAAGATGGATCGGAGCATTCCTATCCACAGTATGACATTAAACTTATCTATCTTGCATTTATTCAGCTAAAAAACATGAATTTTTACTGTGAGTGTGGTCTCTCTCCACAGAGCTGACCTGTAACTTGGGCTGGTGGTGCCACCTGCTTATCTGCTTATGGAGTTTAATGCAATATTGTTGAACCTTCATGGCAAAGCAGTGACATTCATGGAAAGATGCAGATCCTCCATCAGAAAAGATACATTGTGCACTTTGAGCCTTTTACATACGTTTTTCCAATGTGGTTTTTAACTACATATGGCAAATAAACTAACCTAATCTAACCTTTAAATATTTGAAAGCAGTTGTTAACATTTACCCCTGCTTGTTTTCTTGTTTTTAGTTCCATGTCGCCGTTCAGTATTGACAGCATACGTCGCCCTCGGAGATCAGAGTCTCCGGATTCCAAAAAACGGAGGATTCACAGATGTGACTTTGACGGTTGCAATAAAGTGTACACAAAAAGCTCTCATCTAAAAGCCCACAGAAGGACACATACAGGTGAGCCAAACAATGCTGTGGGTTACAAGAGGGGGCAGGAGCAAATAAGCGTTTGCTTCATCTTACTCCTTTTCAGACAAGTTGTAGCTTTATTTTCTTTTTCTGGGTTACTGTATTCTATTTGGTTTGCTACTGTATTGAACTATTAAATGATTCAAAATTATTCATTTTTAAATTTAACAGCTGCAACAAAGGATTTTATGTGTTCACTTTTAATGCAGCAAAATCCTTTTTGTTTTTACCGATAAAAATCCCACCTCAAATTGAACTTATTGGCCCATATTACACCATTTTCTGATCTACATTATAATGTTTCTTCATCACAAACAGACCTGGGGTTGTGTTTTGTTTCATTCACACATGTTTAACACACAAATCCTGCATATTTAAGATGAGTTCCTCTCCCAAACAGAAAACTTCCACCTCGTGATGTCATGTGGTGATACAGGAAGTTCTCCACTGTGTTTTTCAACTCCATATACACCTTTACTACAATTATTTAGATAATTTGAGCCTTGGAATTGCGATCTCAAGTGAACTAAAGGTAAATGGTAGCTGGTGACTGAAACTACCACTACATGATATCACAAGGTGGAACAGAGCACTTTGGAGATGCTGAGCTTTGGAAATATAGACTAATAATAAAGGGGTACTCAAACATGTGAGAATGAAACAAAACACAATTCCGGGAATGTTTTTGAGGAGAAAACAGCATTCTGACTTGACTAAAAGGTGGAAGTTTATACCATCGAATTTTTATCATTACTTAATCTCTAATGTATTCTTAAAATCCGAAGTTCACAGTGACTTTTAGCATTAAGGCATACATCACTTCAGTGGTGTCAGGCACTTCCTATGTTAATGTAAATAGGATGATTATCTCTGTGCTGTGTGCCTCCTGACCTTGCTGTGTGTCCGTGTACAGGGGAAAAGCCATACAAATGCACCTGGGACGGCTGCACGTGGAAGTTTGCACGTTCCGACGAGCTGACGAGGCACTACAGGAAACACACGGGAGTCAAACCCTTCAAGTGTGCAGACTGTGACCGCAGCTTCTCCCGCTCAGACCACCTCGCCCTGCACCGGAGGAGACATATGCTCGTGTGACACAAGGGGGAGACAGAGCATGGTGTGACACTTGCTACAGAGAGAGAGAGGGCATGATCAGTGACGCAGGCAGATGGGGGAGCGGGATCTCCCTGTGAATGTTTTCAGCTGGCCTGGACACAGCCACACACACATGAGGAAAGAAGAGGATCATGGTTGGATCCTTGGAAGGAATACTGTCAGTTGATTATAATAAAAGAAAACTGTCTTTTACTGCACTGTTGGTAAATATTACATTTAGATTTTTAATTGACAACTTTTAATGGGACTAAAGATACAAATGCAATCAAGAAACATTTAATTTGATGTTTTCATTCTTAGTGAAAATTGCTGTTTTTTTCAGCATTTTTAATGTGAAATACCCTGTTTTGTGGAATGGATTTCCTGTGTGTACTCTGTTGACCCAGAGACAGGACCTGCCCTGGACCACAGGAAATACTTGGGCTACAAGGTCTTGATTAGATTTACAGGCTTCAGTATTGCGCCTTCTTGTCTTTTTTAACCAGCAGAGGGAGCTCTTTCACCATGCTTTCCTTTGCCTGTTCCAGCCTGCTGTTATACAGTATGTGAAGGCATCTATTACAAAAGCTATAAGAGGGCTGGACTTTCACCTATCCCGCAGCCATATAATGGGATTTGGAGTTAAAAAACAACGTAAATGGATCTACATCTCCACTATTTTTGCCGTTTTGGACCTTCATTGTTTGTTAAACAATGAAAAGTGGCATATCATCCCACCAGCAAAAACACCCCTCTCATGAACCCCCATTCTCATTTAAGTTGAGCCTCGTTTAAACATTTTCTACAATTTGTGGATTTTGTGCTGTGATTAGCAATCAGTAAAAGTGCAATCTTCAAAGATTAATATTCTCTCAGTTTAATTTCAGTTTTGCTTCGGACACAGAAAGATAATCCCTCCAATACAGTGGACATGGAAACAATCACAGGATTTTGGGTGAGACTGAGGCACTTTACAGACTTCTGCTCATGTTCCTCAGTGACAATATTGTAGTTTTGCACAACAGTACTGCAGTGTTAAAGGAGCTTTGTGGTACCTAACTAAAACTATACTGTAGATGAGCAATACAATTTTAACAAATAAAAACAAGGAATTGATGTCAAGATAAGAGGGTTTGCCCCACTCTGAAAAGCTACCACCTTGTTCTGTTTTGGTTAGTATTGAGCCCCAGCACAGAGAACTTGCTTCAAGCACATGATCTTTTTATATATCCTTTAATCCATTTCTCCATTGCAAGATTTGTGCAGTACAGTGCTGTGCAAATGTTGGTGAGGCTGTTAATAAGAAATCTCTGTAAGCTCTTCAAATTCAGTCAGTCTTTTACATTTTTATGTTCAGATCATAAACTTTACTCTTTCATTTGGACAAACAATTCACAATTTGCACAGTACTGTATGTGTTTCATTATGTTTTAGCAAACACAAGTATTGGCAAACCAAAGTATCACCACTTGGTATTCTTCACGGCTTTTATGGTGATATTAAAAGACATTTCTATATTAAATTATTTTCTTCCCTGTATGAAAGCTTCAGACATAAGCCAGAGAGCATCAAGGTAGCTCGACTCATCCGATAGCACTTGCTAAATGCATTTCTTGGACTGGAGCCAACAAAAGGAAATGACAAGCTTTTGGATAATAGCACCTTGGAAAAGCCAAGAACACAGAGTGCACATACACAGTCCAATCTCCCAGTATCAAACAGCACAGGCCCACAGACTAACAGTGTATCACCTATTTAGTTTATCAACATGTTACATTTTAACCCTGCTTCTCTGAGAGAAGAAAACTATATAATCCTTATTTTTTGTGCACGTCATTACCATTATTTTATTTGTTGGCAAAAGCATATCGGCACCTTTTGTTTAATATTATAATAATTTAAAATCATTTTATTTCAGATTAATTCACACATAATCATCATGATATATTTTATCTTCTTTATAGTATGAGAATATGATTGTGGGGCACTTAGATGAATATACAGTAATGATTTCCTTTATGTAAAAAGTTTTAAAATGTTGTAATATATGTCATAGTGAAGAGAAAATTATTACAAAGTTCTACAGCCTGTATATATATTGGAAAAATAGGGCTTTGGATTTCTAGAACATGTGTTTATACAGGTCTTTTTCAGAGACTGTAATTTATCTGATTTGATTTACATTGAAATTTGGCTAATGGTGTTCATCATGTACAAGATCATATGTGATGTCCTGGTTTACTTTTGTGGTCAGCTGACTTGATCAAAACCTTTTATTTCTGAAGGCTGAAAGTGTTAACTGCTAAATGATTTATCTAGCTCTGGTTTCCTTCTGTTGCTTATGTTCTGATAACACATTTCAAATAGTTATTCTCAGACCATCACTGCAAAGACCATTATGATGTCATAAGCCTCCGTCTCTGGGACGAGACTGGATACGTGTCTGATCAGGAGTGATGTGTGGGTTCGATTTTCAAACAGAAATAGCAATAAATGCAGAATGTGGTGATGTTTCTGCACCGCTTTCTGGCATCATTGCCTGTGAGGCTGGATTACAAAACAATTACTTGTCATCATTAAAATTATATTTTATTTGTTTTGGCCAATATCACTGCAGCATTTTCAGGGTTTTGTCTATAAAGCAGTCAAACCCAGTCTATCCTTTTGGCACACATTTATGACATCATAATAAGGTGGCGGTAGAAAAGTGTTCCTTGAACATTAGTAAAACTGTATAATCAGAAGGATTCACCTAAAAAGGTACTTGATAATTCCCAGTGACGTGTCTTTGCTTTAACCTACTAAGTTATCAAGAACATCTCACTAACTATACTGTCACTATTTAACGTTGCATGCCTTAAAAGAAACTTCTTTTCAGAAAGTCAATTAGACTTGAAGATCTCCACACAGACAGGGTGTATTGTATTTCCCTTAGAACATTCTCCTTTTATTTTTAAAGCATAATTTTGTAACGGTAACCAGGGTCAAAGTTATGCAATAATAAATAAATAGTGCCTCGTACCACAAACTTGTACAATGACTTTATTAGCCTGGGTGCAGGATTTTAAAACATACTCAAATTAACAAAATAATTAAATAACATCTTTGGAAAAAAGCACAGATATGCAAGTTGGACCTCTATTTCTAGTTTTCCTTTAGCACTGAGCCTTATACTGCAGTGTCACGTGTTCTACCATCACATGTCCACAGTTCTGTTAGACCATGCATCATTACTTTGTTTGCAATAACTCGCATTCTTGCAGCTCAAATTTGTTTGTTTTTTTCACACATTCTAAAAATTATAAGAAATCTTGCTCACAATTGTACTGCGAGTGGGATTCCTGCTGTAGACTGATGCCTTTGTCAATAATTACTAATATAAATGATTTGTTTTATTTACTACAATCTTGATTTTTCTGGTTTTATGAAGATTTTTCAGTAGTGACGCCAATGCCTATGTTAAAGTTTGCTGATATTGCGTACAGTAATTGTTGTTCCTGTATTTATGTAAAGTGAGTGTAGTGTAAATATTCAAATTTTGTTTTTCATTCTTTACCTTAACAAAATTGTGATTTCAAAAGGGAGGTTCTGCTTCATGGAATTCCACATCTATAAAAGTAATTTCTAGTCCTGCAATTTTTCAGAAACTTTTTGAAAAGGTGTCCTATTTTTTTTTCTTCTGTTCTGTTTTTTCCCTCAAAGTTGTTTAAGTATCCAGTCAGTGTTTTTGCCTTTTATTCTCTGTATTTTCATATGGATGGAGCTGTGAAATGAAAAATAAGTTAAAATATACATGTATATTAATATGAATGGAGGCATGAAGGTTAATAAAGTTGCATTTTGTATGTAACATGCTGTGATGCTGTGATGTGGTTTATAGTTGGTCACTTTTGCACAGGAGACATGTATAGACTTTTGCAGATATAAAATACATCTATTTTGGGTTTTAGGATTATGATCATGACAACTCACATTGAGCTTTAGTTTCAATGAAGAAAATGGTAACTTCAGTAGAGACTGGTCAAGTCTGTGGAGAGGCAACCCTGATCAGAATGCACGTTTTTCAGGTATTCTTTTGAAACAAAAAAATACCCTTAATAGAATACAAGATAGATTTATATAGGTTTAATGCCATACTGTGGAATAATCCAAAGTATCTCCCTGGAAACAAGCTCTAAAATGCAGCCTTAAAATAGTTTCATTTTCCTAAAAGTGACTTGGAAACAGTCAAAGAGGTATCAAGAAGATCCAAAGTTACGCAGTTGTATCGGTCTGTGGCTTTATTTCACAAAGGCACTTTCAAAAGTGATTAGACAGATTGGCAGGCACACAGCTGTCAATTCTGAACATGACAAATTTGAAATCAATCTGTAAGAATATATCAGGAGGGCTCAAATACAATGTCTCCTAAATCACTATCCTATAAGAACTACAGATCAACTTGGCCCCATGCTGCTGCTCTGATCATAGCCTGTTTTGTGTTAGGAAAAGTGGAATCACCAATATGCATGTCAAAAAGTAAGAAGCATTTAGTAAACATCCAGTGAACAGTTTTGTTTGTTTGAGATATTTAACTTGGAAATGTTGAGCAAACAGGCAATCGTGTACCTCTACATATTTTAGTAATGATCATGCCACGTTTCCTAGAATCCAATCCATAAGTGGGACAAAAGTCAATAAAAATGTTAGCTGTTTGTTGTCGATTTAAACTAGAAAATAGACAGTACTTTAAACTAATTTAACCTGTATTCATAAACAAATCTCACAAAATCAAATATATTTTAGGTTGCAGAGGCCATATATATCAAAGAAACCTAACCTCACAATGTGGTTACAGGTCCCACATCAAAGGTATCAAATAGAACAATTCTGACAAACAATGTCGAGGTAACACATATCTCTCTTTCAATGCGGTTTTCTATAAGATTTCTCTGCAGTCTGACCTTATTTAGAGATTTGTTTGATAAGATAAAGCCCTTTGAGGTAACTGTTTTGAGTTCCACAACTGACTTTCTTTTATTCTTATGACTGGTGTGATTTCATCTTTGTCTACCTTCAGTTGAACTGCTCTTTTCTGGAAACACATTTCAATCCTCTTGGAGTGTGCCGCTGCTTCTCACTGTGACCTTGTGGGAACTTTGACACCATGTTTTTTATCTTCCTCTTTGTTCTTCATAGCCTTGGATATTCTCCTGATATTTGGCTTAGCTGTGAAGTAGAATCCCTAATCCCACATGCAGCCCTCTGGAGATCACAGTGCAGCAGCTTTAGACATCAGCTTAACTAAACACAATTGACTTGTCAGGCTTTTCTCCACTGCCTCACTCAGGTGTATTACACAGAGCCAGTGTAGACCTACCATGCTGGAACCTGCACATCTGCTACAGTACAACGAACCAGGGCTTAACCAGGACTAAACCAGGACTATACCAGGACCAAACCAGGTCTTAACCTAAACTAAACCAAAACTATACTAGGACAAAACCAAGACAAAACCAAGACTAGACCAGGACTTTATCAGGACTGCGAAACTAAATTACTAAACCAGCTGTAAATGGCAATCATAAAGAGAGTAAAGTTACTTTAATATAAAAAATATATAAAAAATTCGTCAGATTGTAGTTTTATTGATATGTGGTTTGAGTTTTAGAATAATGAAAATACATTTGATTAACTGTCCAAACATCCAGGTTATTTGCTTTGTTTATTCTTGTTGTGTACACTGCACTGCTGCCTTCTGAAGTCAAAAGTGTAAAATACATAAATAGTTGCTGATCATCCAATTAGGAGCTGACTAATTGCCTGTCATGTGTTGACCTTTTAAAATATAATTTAAGTCCACGGATGTCCTATCTCAAAGAGCAGCCAACTGTCATTTTTGGCTCTGGCTTTTCCTGAACAGTGATCCAATGGCATTTTGTACTTTATATTAAAACTATATGTAAATAGTCTACAATATCAATAAGCCAGAATCCATATGCATTTCACATTACTAAAAGTACATAAATAAATAAATGAAAAACAAAATCTGGCCTGAACAAAATACGGTGTGATTCAACTCAAACACTTGAATGAAGCACAAGTTTGGAGCACACATTCCCTTAGTGCCCAGCAGAGGGCATTGGCCAGCTATAGTTGAATATAAAATAGCTGCACTCCGGTCCCGTGGCTTTTTACTGCTGAACCATCAAAGTAAGACGGTTAATGGATTCCACTTGTATGTAATTACCTTCTACGCAGAGTGACTATACACACAATAGTCTTTTGCTTCTACATTGCACTGGTACGTTACGTTCAGTAATTATTGTCACTATAAAGTTTCACTATAACATTTTTAAAAGACCTGCATAATTCTGCATGGCCACTATACATTCTATTAGTGAAGGCATTGTGGATTAAAATGTATTGGCTGTCAGTTCAGAAAGGCTGTCCTTGAAAAACACAATCAATAATTCTTCTTGGGCTTTATTATTTCATCTGAAGTTTGGCTGGGTTACAAAGAGGGCTTGTTGTAGCATTTATCTGATCTGACACCATTTCATTAGGCACTAGTAATCACTTCCATACACACAACATTAGAGAACTCTGTTTGTGAAACAGCAGATGAGGCTAATGCCGTTCTCTGGGGAAAAATTCAATATAATTTGTTAATTAAATGGAATAATTTAATTACAGTAACTTCGAGAGCATTCATCAATATAATTGTTTCTGGAAGCCGCAGTATAATTGAGCTTTAAGTGAAAACAAGTCCGTTTCTAATGTTGGTAATGTGCTGACATAGTTCTCCCGCCCTCCATTTGTTCCTCTCTGTGATCTTACAGCGGGCTTCTTCTCCACACTATTTTTGTTTCAGTGCCGGCCGGGCGCATCAGCCAGACCAAAACATTTATTAGAGCCATTTCATTTAACCTCTGAACAGGCGCGGACAAGAAGACAGAGATGATAGCAGCGGCCCTCTGAAAGACACTCACTGTTCTGCTTCTTAATCTGATCCTCTCTGCTGCCCCTTCATAAAGACACTGTGTCAGCCGGACTCCAAACATACCTCTGCAATTTATACTGTCTTGTATTTCAGCACACAGAGCAGCAAATAGTCCAATTCATCCTGCAGGCCCCAATAATAAAAGATCATTTCAGCCTAATCTGTCTGAAGAATGTGCTGCGTTTGAAGTTGACATTGCTCTATCTTCTGAGAGCAATAATTGGCTTTTGAGTCCAGCAGTGGGGCACTGAAGAGCGCCTGTAGCTGTGCACCTTACAGGTGTGCCCTTGGACAAACAACCTCCCCGTTGTTCGGAGCCAGACTGAAAGAATTCATCAGACAGTGGAACTTTACAAGCTCGGCCGACGCTGCAGCTTCTCATATCACTGTGTGGCCAAACGGAGGCGCACAAAGAGACACTGATCCTCACTCATTCTTTCAGTCTCATTCAGCTGACACTCCTGTCATTAATGCCTTATCGTTTCAATGGGCGGGCTCGGCAGATTGACCTGCATGTAATCTGGATGACACACTCAACTGCAATTTGGAGGAACACACCGACAGTTACTGTACATAGAAAATTGTTATTTATGAAATTTATATGTTTTTTCAATATCAAAATTTTCTGACCATGCAACAGTATTTCACTGCACATCTACTGTTCTTTCCAAATTTGTGAGCAGTCCTTTTGTACTTTTCATGTGTGTTTTGTTACTGAGTGTATGCTCTTCCAAAAGACAAACAGATTCCCAGCATGCATTAGTCAAACTTCTCTCCGCTTTAATGGGGCCTATTAATTGAGTGTAGAAATGTGTCCCTCTATGAGGCAGTGTGGCGGTGAAAGCTGCCGAACAGCTGCCTGCGCTCTGGAGAATCATATGGAAGAATGCATTATGAGCCTTGTTTGAATATTCCCTTAGATTTGGAATAATCAGCCGGCTATTCAGCGGCGAGATGGCCACGCACAGATGCCAAAGCACAGCTGAGGGAGAACAACGGTCCGGCGCCGCTCAAACACACAAGACTGCAGAGGAAGAATGCAGGTGCGCTTGTGTTTACTGCCTTTTCATACATAATAGTGCAGCTATTTCTTTCAACTCTTTTATCTCTGCCTCCCCCGTCCCTTTCACTTTGTTCACCCGATCCCAGTTTTGCATATGGCTGATTAATCTTATTGCACAGTATCTAACATTGATCACAGAAATGATTACAAATGCATTAGTCAGCAGCCTGTTTAGAGTGGTTGGTTTTAAGTGCACAGTGCCAAGCCATTTTCCATAGGTGTCCATGTTTTTAATTTTGTTATATGGAATTTTGCAAATGGATGCGTGTGCGCTGCCCAAATACAGCATCAAAGCTTTAATGCCCACCGACATAATTTAATCTGCGAGATGGCTGGGCTGATGGACTGTGCAGAGAAGGCATCCCCGTTAAAGTCATTATGCTAAAAGTTGCTAGATCTCAGCCCGGGTGATGAGTGAGAGACAGAGAAGCGTAACCTCTTGTTTGTTATTTTGTGATGTAAGAAAATCTAGCTCAGTGGAAAATGGAGGTGAAAGCCCAGGAGAAAATTTCCACTTAAAAGGATGACTGTCCTCCTGATACAGTAGGCAAAGAAAAGCTGGCAGTTAATGTAGTCAAACTGTAAACTTAATAACATTTTATGATGCTAAAACAGATAATAATATAAAGGGGAGGAGCTACCCTAACCATGACCCTATCTTATTGTAACTTTAACAAATTACAGGGCTAGATAGAAAATACTCTGCTGTCATCCTGAACCCCTTTTTTTCATTCCTGAACTTAGCACCACAGCCCTCCCCCTCACTCTTCACTCATGTCTCAGAACTCCTTTAATCATTAAACAAAGAATTTCTTTATTAAAATGTGGGTTTTGAGAGGTAAGAGCAGTTCATAGTGGCACTAGATGGCTCATTGCTGTACTCTGTGTTTAACATTTTAAAGACATTTTAAAGTAAAGTTTGGAGAATAGGCCTTTCCCAATAATTACTATATCGACTTATCATACAATATATAAAAGCTGGAACAATATATTTTGGGACTCTGTATTTCCAATAGTGTGGAAGTTTTTGCCAATTTTTGTACTAACATAAGAATTGAGCAGTAGAAGGTAGAATACATTTTAAATTCAATTTCTGTGGCTAAATATTGGTTCATTCCGCCATTTATTTGTTGCCACTCAGGGCTTTTAATGATACAGTACAAAAATAAATTTAGTGGGATTATCCTGCGCTGTGACAGTGGCATAACGTAGTTTCAGTATTATAATTTATCACAATATTTCTCTTTAGCAACATATTGTGTTTCAAAATGTATTATGGTGACAGGCCTATTTTTGCCACAGTGATGTGCTTACCTTGTGATCAGAAGAAAGATGAGTCAGAGAAGTAGATGATACCATAATAGTAGTTGTTGTAGCAGTGGCCATAGGTTCTGTGAAAAAAGCAACAAACAAATACAAAAAGAAGCAAGTGAATGCAGAATATTATAACTGCTTAGGATTTAAGCCCTGTTAAATGGACCACATTGCATCAGATAGGGAAGGCATCTGACATAAAATCACAATCTGGATTACTGGCGTCTAGGAGTTTTAAACTAACGGAAACCAGACAATAATAAAATCTACCAAATAGTAAGTAAACAATTTGGCTAATATAAAAAAAATAACCTATGGGACACTTTTGCAATTAAATAAAACACAGCGTCCCTTGAACAACAGAGGTGCGCCTCACGTGGGTCCCTCCAAGACGACTCCCGCCACATGTTCACTACTCGCCCATTAAAACCAGGGGAAATTAATGAGCTTCCATTGGCACCCTCACAACAAAGGGATCCATAAAGCAGCAGCGGCGGCGGCGGCAGCAAGCCTAATGTTCTCCTGCAAACTTTACTCTTCGCTAGTTCCCAATCAACCGGTAGCAGCAGATTTTCTTTTATTTCCCTTGTAACCTACAGCAAAAACAGCTTCTCAGTGCAACTACAGCCATTTGTGAATCTGAGATATGTCAATAATTAACTGTGTGGCTTTGTACAAATGTAATTAATAAAACAGCTATTTGAACAGTGGATGAATTAGAAAATCTATAACAGTTTTCATTCTATATTGTATTAAAATTAAAATGGATTGAAAAACAAAGCTGCCTCTGTTAGGTACATTGATCTGTGCTTACCTGCTTGTTCACAATTACCAACACTTAAAAATCAAAGAGCTTAGCAGAAAGGTATTCATTAGAACTTTATTTATGCAGATGCTTTGTTAATTTGCATAAAAAGCAATTCCACAGATGGGTTTATGGCAGTAATGACTGTTCCAGTCTGCAATAAAACATCTGCTTAATCACAACAGACAGACAGACAGTCAATGGCTGCTGCGCAAACAGGCATGCCCAAGTACATCTCAAAGAAAGAGTTGGAGGTGAAATGCTAATGTGGACAGGTTATGAAGGGGGAAAAGGAGACAGACACCCATGTTATGGGTGCTCTCTGTGTACTCTGGCATTATAAAGCCCTAACTATGGAGTCTGAGGTGTTCTTTCACCCCACTGTTCACTTAATAGTTTCATTTATGTATATTTCACAGACATCTTGAGATGGTGGCTGGGGTATTTAGCCGTTAGACCTGACCCCTGCACAGTGGTTGCTGTGTATGCCCCATGCCCTATATCTTAATTCTTACTATATGCATGCTTAAGCACATTTCTAGACATCTTAAGCACAGTAGTGTGGAGGTGAAACACAATTTTGGACAAGAAATGACAAGGAAAAAAGTACCAGAACTTAGTATTTTAACTTCAGTCATATGAGTTAAAAGAGACACCTTCACACTTGCTGGATGCTGTGATGTAGGGTAAAACTACTCTTATCCCGTTGGCAGAACAATCCACTCACTGTTCCTCTAAGAGAGGAGAGATTTCTGTTCCAACTCCAGCCAAAGCTTTGTCCATGTGTGCCAAATATTTTGAAAATATTCCACTTTATGCTCGAATCCACCACAAACCACACACACAGGAGGCAAACAACAACACATGGGCGCGCACACACACACACACACACACACACACACACACACTCACACACTCACACACTCACAATACTGGTGCGGCGTGGCTGCAAGGTCACTCCAAGTATTGATAAATCACGCAGCTGTGATTCCCTCCTGACAGCTCAAACTAACATCAAGCGGGATGGGGGGGTAGAACAAAAGACCATCAAGCGGCCCTTTTTCCTGACACTTTTATTCAATCACGGCCAGATTGCTTACGACAGCACCAGCAGCTGTTTCGTCTTCATCTTTCCCCATTTGATAAAGCGTGTCAAGTCATATTTCGGTAAGTACTTCACCTCGCCCCATACTGTGCCGGATCCGCGCCGATTCGGGCATATGCACATTCCACATGAGGGGATCGTCAAATGGGTCAGGGGAGTAATGACACCCCTGTGAAGGTCGCTCGTCTGTGTGTGCATGTGTGTGTATGGGGAGAGGGTGGGGAGGAGGGGGGCAGGTAGAGGGGTGAGGTGGTGGTGAGGTGGGGGGTGACGACAATGCAACAAGCTGAAGGTCAAAGATAAGAAACAGCAGTAGAGATAGCAAAGATAGCCAGTAGAAATTAAACAATGAGGGAAAAGGCAGTAAGGGGCTTTGATTGTGTTGTGTATAAGAATGAAAAGGTGCTGGTGGAGGTGGGGGCTTGTTGTTATTTTGGGATCGAGATTCTCAGCTCCACTGTATGTCCTTGTTCCTTCAGATGGAGAGAGGTCATTTTGGAGTAAATATATCACAAAGAATCCATTGTTTGTTTGTGGTCATCATCAGACCAGGAGCAGAAATGAGATTTCCATTTGCCTGTGTAAGCTTGGCTTCAACCACTCATCAGCTTTCCGGAGTGACAGTCTGATACAATTACAAGTGCAAACCAAGACGACCAAAGGACAAGTGTGCCAAAAATCACATCCACTTGTTAAATAATTTCACCATTAAAAGAGATGAAGAAGAATCTGCTGAAATCATTTCAAATGACAAATGGGTCTTAAGCCTGATAATAATCATTTTGTCTATGGCAAAAAGGTACACAGGGCAGGAAAGTTCTAAATTATTATAACCAATAAGAGTGCCACTGGCCATGTTATATAAGGAATACAGTAAGTAGAGTAGTAGTAAGTGTAGTTTCATGTGCAGTAAACAGTGCAGTGACCAGCACAGAAATAGTCTGCCCACTGCAGGAGACACAGCATGTCTGAGGAAAACACACATCATATATCATTATAACAAGAATCATAAACTAGAACGTATTCTGTAAACTGTGTCACGGGGAGCATCCAGCTCCACAGCTGTTCCACTCAACACGCCTTAAGCATCTGAAATATGTCTCCAGTTCTGCTCCTCAGCATCTTCCTAAAAACTTTGTGCTATTCTGGTCAGAGCCACAGATACTGTCTGAGGAAAAGGAGACATGTAAATCAGGTGGAATGTAGGAGATGCTGCTGGACTGAAAAAAGAAAAGAAATGGGACAGCTCACTCCACTCAAACTTGGCGTTGCTCCCAGGAATGCAGTTAGCTTGCACACAATCACTGCCTATTCACAGTGCACAGCTGCTGTGGACATATGTTCCCCACCAAAGGAGGAGGACATCAACCAGCGCACCTTGAGCAGGTTAGCAGATGAATGGCACACAGTCCTTTGTCAGTCTGCCCTCGTACCGGAGCATTTTCACTAGTCGACAAATAAGTTCCCCAGCAGCAGTGCAAACTTTTCACTTTCATCCATCCATCACTGTAACCACATTGCCTATGAAATCAATGAAAAAAGTCAGCAATGAGTTCTTAAATAAATATCTGAAATCTAACTGAAGGTGTCTCAGAGTGACAATGAATGAGTAATAAGGATTTGCAATAGTTAAAGAGCATACAAAGACTTTTACATAGCCCTCAGCAAATGACCAAATGAAAAAGATTACATTTATTCATAGCTGTCTTTCATCAAGAGGCTTAAAACCTAAACTTTGAATGTAACCCCAAATTATTATATGCATATTGAGCTGACCTCTATCACCCCGTTTCTCAAAGCCACGGAGGAGTTGTGATATGCAAAAACCCCAGCCCTCCTCTAGCTTGCCATTTAGTCCATTTCAGCACTTTTGCTTTCTGCACTCTTTCCAAAGGTAATCACGGTTGTCACTAATAGATAAAGAAAAGCTGCCTATATTAACACAGGAGGTCATTTATGTGATTTTGAAAATCCTTGCAGTTGGAATATAACACTTGACTTGAAGAAAATGTGTCAATTTTACAATATCCACTGTAATACTTATGTTTCTGTCACCTGAGCGTTCTGCATTGACCTGAAGTAGCTTTAGAGGAGTACTCTAAGGTAACACCAGTGCACCCACACAATCCTAAAGGCCATTTACGACACAGGGACCAGAGCGGACGCTGCTCTCTCTCTAATGATTCCATCAACTTCACTGATGGGACAAAACGGCACCCGGAGATTTCAACACAGTCCCTGAACACGCATTTCATTTGCTCTGGAAAGACATTTACTTACTGTATTATATTGATACAACAAATGCAGGCCATTGTGTGGGAGTTTAAACACCTCTTAAGCTTCTTGGTACATAACTGCTTTATCAAGTCATCAATGTTAGGAAGTAACTGAATACATCGAGAATACGTGTACTAAAGAATAATTTTGAGTCACTGTATTTTCAGTACATTTACTTTTTATTTGGTGTTATTCAATATAAAGCTGTTTTTAATACTGTGGTGCATTTTACACTATAATTTAAATGCAACTCAATGTTAATGTTACTGATGACTGTGATATTTCACAATACATTCTTAATCTCAACAATTGTGATAATTCAGAAGCAAAAATGAACCAATTCATTTTAAACACACTTAACGCTACAATTTTGATGACAAATTCAATTCACCAGCTTAGTCTTTTTTCCAGTCCTAAACTTGAATTAAAAAAAACAAAAAAAACAAAAAACAGGCATCACATACACAGCTAATGACAAATCACTGCATAATGTGGTCATGATTTTCAGTAGTCCCACTGGTAAAAACTGAGAGAAGCACATGTCAGTTCTAACCAGAGGTGATGAAATATGACGATTTTTATTACACATTATTACATATGACGACCAAACAACTTGACCATTGACAGGTGAACTGAAAAACAAAACACATTTCAAATTGGAAAGTTTGTCTTGACAGGGGCAAAGGTAACAGGACAGGTAATCATAATGTTGGCCTTTACTTATCCTTTATATTTAAAATCTAGACAACAAAGGCAAAGTATCAAGTAAAATATCTTTGATCCCAGGACAAGGAGTCAAGTCTATTGAACAAAAGTGTGCTTCAGCGGTAAAACAAAAACTTCCTCATACATTTTCATCTCTTTAACCTGGATAAAACCCCGAATAATTAATGCCTTCAACAGAGGCAGCACTGCACCTCAGTCCAACAATTACAGGAAGCTATGTGTAAGATAAAAACAGAATATGTGCTTCCCTTTGTAGAGTCACAGGAGTATTCATTAAGGCCTCTCTGTGTCCTGTTTGAAATAGTGCTGTTAAAGCCGTTAGCTGTGGGCATCTCTGTGGAAGAAATATAATGATCCTCCAATTAGAGAGCGAATCATGAGACCTGTTTATTAGTCCTAATTCATCTCCTCATTGTGCTGAGCATATCAAATACCACAGAGGAAGGGGAGAATCAACAATTTGCAAACCATAATTACAGATCTATTAATAGTTTGGCAACAGTGACAGCAATGGCTATTCACATCATTTGGTCCTGTTGAGAAACAAATGCAAACTGCCCATGTATTCATTAAAAACAACATTTGTACCAGCTTGGTGACATCTTGCATTTCAAAAGATGACGATGAAGCTCTTTTCCATAAGTCAATTACACTTTTTTATCAACAGCAGTCATTTTAGGATTATTAATTTTAAATGGATTTTGTAACCTACCCTTCTACATTTATAGCTTATCACACAAGTGCAGGCATAAAGGTATTTCCATTATGAAAAAATAGGCTAGATATTATATTACCACTGATTATTGCACAATACACATGAACAGTTAACATATAGTTATATAGTTAGTGGAGCTTCTTATTAAATCCACTAGGTCTACTTACACGTTGGGTTTCTTTATTGCATTTAACAGGAGGTGTTATTTATGTAGGTTTTATTTTAAAATATATGTGGCTGCTTTAATTTGGCCAAACCCTAGATTGTTGCCCTGTGTCATCTCAAACCTGTAGAGATCACATGACCAGAGGAGAAAAAGTCTCCTAGCTTACCTGGTACAGCGACCGTGCTGCAGACACTTTCTGTTCACATGGAAAAGAACTCAGTGAATCTCTTTTCTTTTGTGCCAAAGAAGTTACCACTCAAAGATGCACAGACAGATCAGAGACTGAGGAAAGCATGAGTTACGTGACGCAAACGTGCAGGTACCATGTGCAAACAAGCTAGCGCGTAAGCTAGTCACGTGACACCGTTTAAAGTTTAAAGCGTTTTCATTTTGTGGTTTCTATACAGTTTCTTCACAACAGTGCAGGGTCTCTCATATGTGTATGCCCAAAACAACAGCAGAGTAAAGTTCACAAATGCTGACCAATGTTTTAAAGTATCCCCATCATCTCCATGTCAGTGTGTTAACCCAGTCTGATCTGCAGGAGCAGAAGGCGTTCACTGCAGTCAGGCTAAGTAAGAAGAGGGCTCTGTAAAAATATAATGTTTTAAGTCTGTGGTTCATGCAATTTATAATATTGCCCATAAAAATGTGTAAGCTATGCTAAAATGCAGGTAAAGCAGGTAGTAGCTATAGACAAAGGGGGAATGCCCACCCAAATTAAATGCTCCATCCAATCAAACCAGCCTTTATATTTGCCCATCTAAATGTTCAGTTTGTCCACCCTAATTCAGCAGGCTACAACCTAATGTACAGATGTGTATAACTTAAACCTGATCATAAACCCACAAAAAAGTATTTACAGGACAGACTCAGTATTTCTAACATTAACCTTTATTTATCCAGGGAAGTCCTGACACCTGGAGGAAACCAGCGCAGACCCAAGGAGAACATGCAAACACCACAGATATGAACCCTGGGATACAAGCCTTTAGGTGAGAGCACGAACCACTGCACCACTGTGCTATTCTTCTCTAATAACTTAGATTTTCATAATCATTCAGTAAGAATGTATAATGTAATAACAGGCTTTTAGATGAAAAGTATCACAGCCCATGTGAAAAAAAATATACCTTTACTTTCTAAGAATAAAACACCAACTGCAAAACATAATGTCAGGAGTAGCAGATCATATGTTGTGCAGCTCCCAGTTCATAAAGTGTCAAAAAATCAACCACAAACTTTGTTGGGCTGTAAAAGTCACCCTCAAAGTGATAAAATGCATACGATATCCTGTGACATGTGACTTGTCAAATTTTTCAAATGGATCAATCAAAGTTACACGTGATTAGTGTCAGATTTTAAATCCACTTTTTAAACTTTAACTTTACAATAATTAGGTGCAGGTGCAGAGTCTGGCCTATAAAAAGTTGGCTTGTAAGGTTTTCAAACTTGCACGGATATTGCCTGTCATGTAACATTATTTATGTCTTTTCAACAACAGCACATAAATCTGTCTGAAATATTTTTGGACCTTTATCTATTATTCTTGTTAGTTTGTCATAAAATTCTTCATAGTCATTCCCATATTCATCTTTCTAATGGAGAGGAAAGGTAAGATAATGTATCTAAAATATTCAGCAGTTTTGACTTTGATATAGGTCTACACCTTTTAACTTTTAATACAGTGGTGGAAGAGGAAGCCTACTCAAGTAATTACTTGACTAAACAATTTGTTCAGTATAGACTTATTTGTTGGCTGATCACATTTAATGTCAGTGCACAAATGTTTACTGTAAACAGTTGTGTTAATGTGTAATACTTAAATCTCTAAGTAAGATACAGTGAAATTCTGCTGTCTTCCAGGACAGGCCAGTCCTATTTTGAACAAATTAATCTCCAGTAACGATGACTTAGATCAACTTTGAAAAACACTAAGATGAAAACCCATAAAATGATTACGGACGTTGGCCAGAATGACAAGTATTATCAACAAAAATTAATCAGGTGCATCTTTTCATGAACTCAATTAATAATGTGCAACAACGGGCTCTTTTTTCCCTGGAATGAAAATTAATTAGCAGGGGAAGGTCACTGGAGATGCTGACATCACTCATCAGGCCGCCGTGGCACTTCTAATTATTTGTCTTCCAGGCTTGGCTGATCAAAAATTATTGCCATACCTGAGCAACATTTAGAAAAAAAAGCTTTGTTTAAACCGCTTTTAATTAGACCTGCTATTTGATTAATGCCGTGCAAGCGCTTCGGATCGGCCCTCTTATCAGCATTTCTGACAAGTTTGGCTGGCTATTGTTGTGTGAAAGACATTTTACTGATGCTAACCGACTGTTTAGTATCTAATTCGTTCACTTTAGACGCAATTAAGAAGCTATTTATGACCAGGGCACTTGTTGATACTAATATAGATGTTAAACAACTCGGACAAAGCGCGTGATTCAAATGTGGCATTCCAGAAATAACACTCTGCATGTATACAAGCGTCACATCACACATTAGCAGTCATGTTTTGGTTTGTGAGCGAATGTAGCCCCAAGATGCCGTCATTTGCTGCATATTTGTCAGGCTAAATTAATAAGAAAAGACAAAGGTCACGCTAAGCCAACATGATTACCTAACCCTTGGCTGGTAACGTATCGCGCTATAGACGCCTCATTCCCACAGTAGAGTGGTGTGCTCCGGTGTGCTGTGGCAGAGCTGTTATCACCCCTCATGCCTGTGCTCCCAGTTATTGCACAACTGGACTCGTTGCCTGAACTATCTTCAACCTCATACTACATCAATTCACATTACCTGCAAATTAGCAAAGTTCTACTTTTCAAGCACACACTGCATCTGATCCAAATAGACTCTAAATGCCATTTCTGTTCCTATTAACCTACGGATCGGTGTGGCAGATATTTTCATGAGGTTGCCCGGGAAAAAACACAGGGCTAATGGCTTGGTTGTGACAGCGCTATTCATGATGATTTATGATTCTGTGTTTAAGTTGATTACTCCACTGCTGACTCGGAATACTATTTCAATTAGTGCACTGAAGGTCACTCCACGAAATCCCTCCATAATCTATTCCTATTAACACTAATGCGCCTAGTATCCATATCTGTTCACCCTTGTTGATTCAAATCATCCCCACTCCTAACGGCCAGCTTGTTTACCAGTTTACTGGTTCGGACGTATCCGAGATGGTAATTTTCTCCCCTCCGTGTATCATTAATGTCTTCAGACTTGACACATGGCTGGAAGGGACATCTCAATAGAGCTTGGCTGCATTTTTATGGCTTTTATTATTTCTAATTTGTTTTACAGATCAAGTGATATTTATGCTGAATGAAATTGATCCTGAAAGCCCCATAGGCAAATGCTGTAATATTGTGAGGTTACGAAAGCAACAACCCCCCATTACTTGTCATCATGAGAACCAAAATAGCCTTGGCGTGATCAAAATTTTAGAGGTCTAAATTAATTTTACATCACTTTCATTCATACTCCCACTCACCCATGCAGAGGAGGAAATTAGCTACCTGTATTTAATCTAATATGTTCCCACTGTAAGCGCTGGTGGACATGATAGACTTAATCAGTTCACACAAAATCAAATAGCTCACCAGACAGTACTTGGTGATGAACAAGAATTAGACATGCTTTCAGTTTAACTAAACTGGAGCACACATTCAGCAGAAGACTTGACCTGTGAAGTAAGTTGTTAGTAAAGATTAACCGAGACCTTTCTGTCAGTCAGCCCCAGGGCAGGTGTGGCCACAAAAGTAGCCCAGAGAGTGTGGGGAGTGAATGAACTATGGGCTGTAGTGGTACTGTCTTTCTTCTATGAAAGGTAGATGTTAATAATAATAATAATTAAGAAATTAGAAAAAATCGAATCAGCGTGCTATTGTTTTCTATTTGCATCAGGTATAGGACTGTATCTGCTGAACAGACTTAATAGAAACATGGGTCAGAATAATAACACCAAATTGCTAGTTGTACAAAGTGATATTTATGCCTAATTGATCAAATCCTATTACAAACTATAAGATGTCCATATTTGCCTGTCATCGTTCAGTAGTTCAAAGTGTCTCAATTATATTTCAGTGCTGGGTGTTATCAGCCTCAGCAGGCCTTTTCAGACCAGAGGACGGGAGGCATCCTTTTTGAGGAAAGGGTAAAAGTGCTGACAATGTCACCAGTTGATGGGACTCTATCTAAGGGATAGGTGAAAACACTTGGGCACAGTGACATCAATTTTCAAGATGATTTAACTCTGTGCTCTGGCGTTGGAGGAAAGAAACTTGGGAGGCCTGATTTACCTCTGATGACAGCCGCGCGGCCTCCGAAACAATGTTTCCAAGGCTACTGGCAAATGACGAGTGGTCACGTCTGTACGGCTGTCCCCATTGGTTTGATTTATGTGACCGGGATCCAATAAAAATGGCAATCAAATCAACCCAGCCACTTTACAGGTAGAGGGCTGTCTGATTGAGTTGTCGAAGGCATGGCTGAGGCTCAGAATGATTATGCGAGGAAACGGAGAGGGGTCCATCTTTTGCGCGCCCAACAAGGACACCATACATCTCTCCATGCAGCTTTCCCACTCCACTGTGAAATGTATCCAAAATAAGTGCGCACCTACTGCTTGCCTGCCGCGCCTCTCTGAAGGTTATTTGTCGTCTGAAGGACTCGAGCTGTCAGGGCATGATGAATACCATGTACACAGACAAGAGCAGCGTCAGGCCCAGGATTAGCCGGAAAAACCACTGATCTGTGAATAACCTAAAAAAGAGGAGCTGAAGATTAGCAATGATGCTTTTAGGAATGATCCATCAAACTCAACTACCCCAGTCACTCAAATGAATCATCGCACTTGATTCTTGAACCCAGGCGGAGTGCGTGTGACTGCCACGCTGCCTGCAGGTCACCCAGATCATTTCAGGGATGTTTATTAAATCAGTGCTATCAATTTTCTTACTGATCATCTTTTATCTATCCTGTCCTTGGAGATGAGTCAAGCACACAATGATGTTAAAGGTTGCTGTATTCAACTTATATCATTTCCGTTCAACCTCTAGAGCTCTTCTGGCACTATTGAATTACAGCCCATTGCCGTAACATACAAATTGGTATGTGAAATATGCCCCGTATTGAGAGGGCCTGTCACTTTGGTGAACTGCTGCGTTAACTGAGCTACTGTATAACGCAGAACAAAGAAATGAGCAAACAATTATCCTGTGAACTATTTGCTTTGGCTTTGAGCAAATGACAAGTGAGGCAGGCCTGTTTACTGTCACAAGCAGGCACACATTCAGGAAGCAAATTGGATCAAAGTACAAGCAGCTGCTTAAGTACTTACTCGCCTCGATAAGCACACAGAAATCACCATCATTGTTGCATTAGAGTGACTTGCTTCAGTCACGGCCGGGAACGCCGACAGGAAGAGGAGAGGGAGCTGATAGTGCAGCCTGCGCTCCATGTGTCAGGACGGAGCCGCTGGCTATTAGCCAGACTCACAGAAAAAAAACAATTGAACAAAACTGTGCTGGTATTGTGCTGGAACATAATCACCTTGTTAGAGAACAGAATGCTCCGCACAAACGGCACCGGTGCATTGTCTGCAATAATGATTAACCACATGGAATCAAACCAAATCCGCTGTCCAAATATTAGCACTGGATAAGAAACTGCTTAGATGTACACATTTTTGTTTACAAGCGTGACTATATGGAAATCTTGATTCTGAAATATTCTGTTTATTTACTTTATTGTGTTTTTGGGCCTTCTCACTCAACTTTATTGGACAAGCCATAGCAGATGCTGTGAACACAATACCAAGATTACCACCCACTGAACTACACCATATTTTGAACTGACATTTTTAATCACAATTAAGGAATTACACTATGGGCAAATAAAATGGTCCAATCATGCTAGACCCAGAGTTAGTATTATTATTATATCAATAGCTATGAGAACATGGAAGCAGTGGGGTCCTTTCAGGGTCATAACAGAATGAAAACAGAAACATCTGATCCAAGGATCCACAATGACATCATCTTAAGTTTCCACTGAACTCTGAAGACCTCTCCTTTTCCACCAAGCGAGGAGACAAGGAAAGTTCAAGGATTGAGCAAGTCAGTCGGACTAACATGCCATGGAACAGGAAATAGCCATCCATTGATTTTGTGTGTGTCCGCAAAGATCAATTTTATTCTTCCTTTGTTTTCAGACTACAATGCACTAAAGCTCTGGCTGCAGCAGGATGTGTTTCTTACAAGCCCGGTCCAAATGAAGCTATAAATCAAGTGTTGAGGCAGAAACACATAATGTCATCCCCCATAGACCTCATACAACACAATACCTCACCTCCAACTATTCTGCTCAGTGTACAAACAGCCTGACAATGTCCGACAATCTAATTAATATCACTGTCAAGGCAACCAAACAGGCATGAAGGCTCAAAGCATATTTTATTTGTCATTGTTTTATGAGGACATTCATTTAAGGCTGTCTTTTATTCATTTATGATAGCTCTTATCTGGCCTTAACATCGCGGTTGTTTTGCAGTTTGCTGATTAAGTTTGCGTGTGCATGTGTGCGTGTCCAAATACACTGACACTTCTTTAATTGTATTGCTCCGGCGCTATCTGAAGTTAACTCGTAAAAGTGAAGTCTCAAGCAGATTCTGAGCGTCGGCCCCTATTTAAGATTCATAGAAAAGACCATCCAGCCCAATCAATATCTACTTGAGATTTAAGTTGCATTATGTGTCCCCTTCACAGGCATGATTTAAAACATCAGCACAAAGTATTCTTAATTTTATTGCTCGCCGTAAATTAAAATTAATGACGCTGACATCCACAATTAACAATGAAAAATGCAGATTCCTATAATTACTTTAGCTGCGATATTGTTTTTCCGACGCCGCTCAAGGTGGCTCCTCAACATTCAGTAAAACACAAAAAGACAGCTTCATTACATTTTATTTGCAATAGGAAACAAAAAAAGGGTGCTCTGAACAAAAATCCACAGCTCATTTGGGAATATCGCGCCATGCATAATTAAGCAAATTTGATTGGAATTAAGCATGACTTCTTTTGGTTGGGTTTTAATGAATGCAAATCAGGCATCTACATCCCTAAGATTAATTTCAGCCAATTAAAAAACAAAGCTTGTTGGAAAGTGTAAAAGTGTTCAAAGCAGGGCACTAAAGCACTTTCTCTCTCCCCCTTCCCTCCCCTCCTCACTCGCCCCCGTCCTCTACTCATCTCATCTTCATAAGTTGCACTCAGGAGAATCCCCCCTCAACTTTGATCATTAGCATAAAGTTACAGGCAAACACAGAACTCAATTGTGACAAAATTTAAGTAGTATCAAGTACTATCAGTAAGAATGACTGGCAATAACTACTGAATATCTTAAGAATTATAATTACAATAAATAAAACCAATATGTGATACTCTTAAATTATACATAATAAAAACAACTTTTATGAACTTTTAATGTTATAAAGGTATTCCCTCAATATAGCTTTTTCAAAGTTGTAGTTTGTTTGATTCATACACGTTGAGTAATCTTTTACCTATGCCCTTTCCCTGCCCATACTTAATAAAATAAATTATGTTTTTCAACAATGAATACATTCATAAAAACTGCTGCTTGCTAGCCATGAGTTCCCATTATTAAGATGTTTTTGACCAGTATTGTGGTTTATGATTAACAAAATCTTAAATAATGATCTATGTATGTTAAATACCCTAAAAATCATAAAAAAGTTTTAGAACTTCTGTCTTCCTGTAAGCCTCATCACTAATACAATTCAGGTAGTCCAAATAATGCAACAGACTACCCACAATTCTAAAACACCAAATTGTCATTTTTATTTCTTTCATTATATTTTCCCATTATATTTTGCTTGTGAAACTGACATGAATAATCTCTCTCTTGTTTTTGGCTGAGGCCCCTGATGATATGATATGAATAATGGTAACACACACATCCAAATGCCTAATAGAATTTTAAGTGGCATATTTATGTCTGTTCAGACAAGGTTGTTTTTTCATGCCATTTTCATCCTCTCCTCTCCAATCAAAAGTGTAAAATATCAAATTAGATAGCCCTGAATGATTAAGCTAATATGACCCCACACTCAGGGCAAGTTCAACAGGCCTATCTAGCAAACAGAAACTGTAAACAAGTAGGTGTATTAGTTTCAAAGTAATTTCATAATAGCTAGCTCCTCCCTTTCAGGCAGATATAAGGCAGTGTTCTCCATAACTGTGATCAGAACTGAAGAAGCAGCTTGGATGAGCTGCGAAACGTATTTGACCAAATAAATTTTTGTCCAGTTGACAAATTGAATTTCTCTTTTTGCTATCAAATTAGATGCTAGTCTCTAAAAACTTGTGAAAATGGTTAATACTTTGTAACACCACAAGAAAGAGCAGGCAACAGCTAGACACCAAGTCAAATCTAGATCTAATACAATTTATGACAGAATATAAGGCATATTGTTCTCTGTAGGACAACAAAAGTAAACCAATGAAATCTTGGCCAAACATGTACCAGTTTTAACTTTGACTCTTAAAATTTCCTCTATTTTTTTAAAATAATTGACCAACTAACACTTGTTTTTTAATATTTGATCAATTATTAATTATTATACAGCTGTACAAATAAAGAACCGTATTTTTACAAACCATATGTAAATGCGCATGTCAGTTTCTACTACGACATAAACCATTTAGACTTTTAAATATGTCATTGTTATGGCATTTTGACAACACAAAATATGACAATTACTCTGCATTAGTTTACCCACAATAATGTTGCCCCAACCTCAAATCAACCTTTATCAGTGTTCAAGAGTGTTCAATCCATCTGACTTAAGCACTCAGGAGATCTCATCCAGCCATTTTCCATGTGAAGGCACCAATGCACACCAGGCCAGTGACAAATAATGCACTCTCTCCAATAACAAATGCCACTGCCTGGCCCTGTACTGTCTATGGCTGCTGTATACATTATATTTAATCATAAAGAGTGAAACTAAACTAAGCACGACACTTCCAGATATTGTGGGAAACTACAGAAATATATTGACATGGATAATATTATGAAACATGATAATTTCCCAGTGTGCATGCTTGGAATGTTCTATGGCACTGAATTGTGGGTGTGTTTATTGCTTAAAATACATTACCATAAATATACATTCTAACTGTGAATATACTCACCTCTCCATAGCTTTGACCTGTAACGTGGCCGTGAAGTTACCTGCTCCAAATCTATATCATCTACAGTCCTTTTTTTTACCACCACTCTTTCCACTAAAGTGTGAAATAAAGCTTTTTTTTCTTTTTTTAGGCAAGAGTTCAGGCAAAACAAAATATCAACCGGTGATAGAGATTTCAGGCCGTCAGCCGATGCCGATTTTGGCCAGCCGATATATCAGTCTATCTTTACTTCAGCGTTTCAAATTTATATAATGAGTCAGGTTTAGGAGCTGCTGTTTTTATCTGTCCATTTTGAAGTCTAAGGTGTCTTGCCTGAAATACATCACTGTTTGCTGTATCGTTCAGCTTTTAGCTATAGAGCAATGGCTAAACCCTTATCATTTGAATTCTATTACTACATATTGAGGCCAAGCACCTTCAGGCTAATGCTAATCTGCTCACGCGACTCGCCCTTACGCACTTGCACATTGATTTGATCTCTCACATCAAAAGACAAACAGTGGCTGCAAGTCAGCACTTCCCTAGTCAATGTCATTCCTTGAAGTCTTGTCCTCATGCATGTGCACCTCGGCAGGCCTCCAGAGGGACTATGGGCAATCAAATCTATCGGCTTTTCTCTAAAGGAGATGCATGCATGGAGGAGGTAGCCAAAGTCTGCAAGAAGGGACGCCCGTATTCACCTGCTGTAGTCGGAGTCTTGCTGTTTATCTTGAAATTATTCCTTTACCTATACTTGTTACAAAGCACTCATTAATGTTGTCTTTTAACATCAAGTCTCCAGCAGAGTAGGGGAATAAGTTGCGAATGTTCAGAAGTCCACTCAAAGTTGAAAGCACGGCGAGAACCCCTTTATGTGTTGCCTTAATCATTCAAAAGCCCCCGTCCTCGTATGCCACTTGCGTATAAGCTCTTCCATATGACGAGAAGAATTAATATTTGGCCTCTGATGCATTGGCTTTTGAAAGAATAAAAGGAAAGTGAAGGAAAAGCATTATCTATTCAAGGAGCACGGGGAATTGTGGGACGTTTGGGTTGTAGCTGCTGCGTCTCATTTTGTCTGTTGCAGATCACAGAGCGCACAGACGCCTGTGTTTCCGTGGGAGAGATGGAGAGTGGCAAATTGTGCTGTTTTATTAGAACCCTGTGGGAGAGTTTTGTAGAGGCAAGGCAATGCTACTGAGCCCATTTGCATCATGCTAGCAGTGAATAGATATGATAATATTATGATACACTGGAATCACTACAAAAGTGGTTTATGTGATGAGGTTCTGTAGAGACTGCCTGTCTGCCTGTGCCCTGCATGCAATATAAGTGATAAAACTACACTTACTTTTACAGTTTATATAAGATAAAACCTGGAAAAGGAGTGCAATGGTTTATTTACTTTTTATGATATCCTGGATCTTACAGTAATAGAGACTCAACTTGGATGTATATTTTATGTTCATTTCATATTGCAATAACTTATACAATATATTAAAAATAATATAATATCTTTTTCAACCAATATTAAGCATCTATTCAAGTTAATGTGACTTTGTGCATTGATGATGTGATAAACTTGACTTGAATTTATTTATTTATTTTTTGTTTCTAACAGCGTGGAGTCATGAGGATGCTGTGAGCAAACGGCCATGATAGTTCTTCTTCAGGTTCCTTTGGCACTTCTAGTCTCCTCATGATCTCACCACGTCTTCAGTCCACTAAACAGTAAGTGATACCTTTACATTACATGGGATTGCATCAGGCTTTTATACACATGGTTCAGAATTATGCTTTACCTACATTTTTATGCCTAACAATAACACGGAGCATAACTTACACTTAGCACTTGAACATGACTGGTGGAAATAATGATTATTTCACTGCTGTTCTCCATCATTTGTTCTAGTCCCATTCTATTTAGTGTTTGGCTATTCTTAGTGCTTTCCTAGTTTAATACATTAACTGTGACGCCTTAGGCTTTTCATTTTATTCGGCACAACCTCGTCGCTATAGACTTGGCCTTATGCTTACTTTATGCACCAGGGCCCACACATTCAAGTTCAGTAGAGCAGACCTATGTGCCTTTTGAGGCATTCCAGCCGCATTATTATGAAAGTAAAGTGTTCGTACATTTGTAACTGCAATTGCAACGCAGTCATCGGTGTAAAATTTGCCATTCTCTGTTCGGGTGAATGCAGTGAGAATTCAGAGAGAGAGACGTGTAGCCTTTATTTCCACTCATAATACCACAACAGTGAATATTATTATTCCATGGCTCAAACCAGTGAATGGCTATTCACAGCATTTGTTTCAGTGTCCTACAAAAAGTGTGACTATCGTGAACCAAGCACTCAAAACATTCTATGCCATCAGCGGTGTCTTTTAAAAAGTACTTAATTAATTTTCATTAAATTGCTTTGAAATATTTGAAAAGAGGTTAGTGTGATGGGGAAAAAAAAACTAGGTGTAGGGCTAAATTGTGAGATGTTAGCGAGAGGAGGGAAGCCCAAGGGACACGCAGGAGGACAATGCTGTCTCTTGGGAGGATTTTATGCTGCTGAAGTGAATTTGAATACATAAAGGAGAAGAGGGCCCGATGGAGAGAGGGGGGTACAACATTCCCTGTGTTCTTCTGGTCCCCTGTGTGGGAAACACAGCCAATACCCAGACTTTCTTTTTGCATTTTCTCAATTATTAATGTGAGTTTTCAGATCTGCAATTGCCCTTCGTTGTCATGTTTTAACTCTTGTTAATCATTTTCCAAGTCCACAGAAGACCTGCTGTTGCTCCGATGAGGTGCAATGCCTGAACAAAATCGTCATACTTTTGTCCCTTGTTATTTTCTGTCTACCTGCCAGCTACATATTTCAAAACCTCAGCAGATTTTCATAACATTTGAACTGATAGGCTTTGGGCCAGATAAAAGAATCTTACAGCACACAGCACAGTGTATTATATAAACCTTAAGAGGATATTTAATTGTGAAAGTTCACTTTGAAGTTTGATCATAGTTATAATGAGCAAACAAAAGGAAAGTCAAGAGGCCTCATAATGTGTGATTCAGAGACAGTGAGTGTTGCTTTAAAACAAGAAAGTTGTGGGTTCAATTCCCGGTCCAGGCCAGTCTGTATGGACATTTTATTTTCTTCAACATCTTTAATCATGTGGGCCAGCTTGGTACATTTGTTTAGCTCAATGTGTACAACTTGTATGCACATTATATTGACAGAAGGTACTTGACCCTCACCATGTTCCAAACAGGAAGTGAACATGGATGCTCTTCCGGCTCCATTGACTAAATTCCTATTCCTAATATGCAAATTCACCCCTGTAACTGCTAACCACATGAGCTTCATTTGACTGGAGCTGAATGCTATGGATGCCTTTTAACTTTCTATGCTCACTACTTACCATTTAAATGTTAACATTTATTATTCTTACCGACCCCTTGTGGCTGGGGGTATCATCTTCGTGCATGCTGAGATTTGAACTTCCAACCATGCAAGTCCATATCAACACTGTTTGATGTAACTACTACTACTAAAAGGCCATTTCAGGGTTCGAAGAAAACAACACATTACATTGATGAGATGTCAGTGAGCATTGAAGAAAAAGCACATTTGTTGAGTATTTTCCTGCACAGTCTGGAGACGCCCTGCACATTCTGTTGCCAAAGTTTTCCTGTTTGGTCTGCTCTCTTTACTTGGGCCCTTATCTGAGCATCATTCATTGCCTGTGTGAGATGGCTGCACTTGGCCTGAGCTCAGTGTGTTTGGCTCACTCCCATAATTCTCCTCTGTGCTGGAGTAAAGACACTGCCCTGCGCTGTTTGGTCTCTGAGGGAAACTAAAAAGTGTGAGAGACCTGCTACATAGTCTGAGCTATGACATAATCTAAAAAAAAGTCTTATTTTCTTTCATGTTATGCCTATCCGTCTTTTTCTCTCATATGTGCATGGATCAGGAATGTCACTTTACATTTGGTTTCATTTACACTGATAGTCATTATTAGCCTTTCACAGGATTTTTCTTGTTTCACATTCTAAACACCATTGCTGAATTAGTTTTAAGATAAACAAATCACGATTGTCTCCTAATGACACTTGTTTGTTTGTTTATTTGTTTATTTGGATGGGACAGTGCATATTCATGAACATACAATTTGTATGAAATCACACATATTGATGTAAATACGCCGGATTTAGCACAGGTGCTAATTTCCATCCGTAGTCCCATATATAAAATATATAAAATACACATAAAACAGACATTTGACAGACTCGACAATATAACTAACAATATGCATAATACACTGGAGAAACTGTTCTTTGAGGATGTAACTCAGGACAAATGGGAGTCTTACCAAGAACTAGTCAGACATCACATCTTTACTATGTGCCCAAAAACACTGACCTTCAGTTTCAATGTAGTAGCCAGATGTAAAAAAAAAAATCTATAATAAAATAATAATAATTGTTGGAAGTCTGAGGAACTTTTTTTCAGTCTCTGAGGGAAACCAACAAATGAGACCTGCTCTGTTCCATGGCCACACAGTCCAGTCTGGCCTATCTTTTGTTATCTTAAGATCATGTTTTTTCAAAATAGAAAAGAAAAAAGTGAGAATCGTAAGAAGTAAAATAAGCTTTTTTAGTGAATTTAGTGAATCAAAAAACAAAAACAAAACAAAAACATATACATGTGTTATCTGGATGTTTATCTCACATTAACTTTATTATTCAGAAAGTTTGATTTCATAAACCAAGTCACATATTAGAGGAAAAGTAACGTGAGAGACTGTGGGAATGAAAGAAACTTTCTTCTGACAATAATCACAACACTACAATCTGATATGACATTCCTAGTTGTATCTTTTTTGGGTTAATTTTTTCCTTTGTACTTTTTGAACTAAATTGAAACTGTATTAAATATTTTTTTTGACAGAAAACAAAAAAATAACTTTTCCTACTCATGCAATAAAGTATTCATTAATATTGTTTACCCTTTTATTGTATTGAAATCACAGTAAAAGGCTTGTTTTATCGACACTATATATTAATGAAATCTAAAATACATTCATTAGTTTTGAATTGTTTATTTATTTATTGCAAAGCTCCACAGACTTCACAGCATCACCATCAGCAGCAGCATCACCATCAGCAGCAGCAGCAGCAGCAGCATCAGTGCTGTATTAGTCATTGAGGCAGAAATGATTAGCCGTATGTTCCTGTAGAGGTCACTGTTGTGTGCTGTCATTAAGGCTCTTTGTGGATCTGTGGTGTCTGCTACAATTACACTGACATTGAAGAGTGAGAGCAAAGGAAGGACAGATTACAAAGTACATACTTAAACTGCAAACAGCATTATTATTACGCCTCTAATCTTTACATTACTATTTTGTAGTTTTATATTGACATTGGAGCTGCATAAGTCAAATCAAACCAAATAAAGAATGTTACATACATATGTCTGAAGTCCTTTAAGTCTGTAGAGATTATTTCCAGTCCATGTTTTGTTAATCCCCACATTTACGAATATGGAGACGATTGTTGTGAGCAATTATAAATAGGCTTTATTACCAAAGAACACAAATTAGCCAGTATGAATGAGTTTGTCCTCTGCATTTGTATGTGCCATTTATCTGTGAAAATCCTTGTTTATTAACCACCAATTGCACATATGAATCAAGTCTGTGGCATTAATCACCAAGTACAAGGGCCCAGATGGTACAGTCTTAGCCAAGCTTGAATTAACACGTAGCACTGAGTCGCGGCTGCATCAAGATCCTCTCAAGGACCTTTGAAGAATGACATGAATAATCATTGTTGGTGCATTCATAGTTTATTAAGTCACTAGAGCAGAGTGACCTACTGCAAACTAGGAGATATTACAGGGCACCGTGCCACTCCATCAAAATGCTACACCGCCTTATTTTGTGTACTAAGAAGAATAACACATCCAAGGAAAACAATTTAGTATCACAGAAGATAGTCAAGGGCAAACACCTGAGCTGACTTAATATTGGTCTCAGGTCACTGCCTTTTCTCCTAATTAAATCTCACTAAATGTAATAGTTTTAGTCTTGTCAATTGTTTTTCATGTAACGGTTTTGGTGTAATTGATGGAGTTAGAGGTACCCTTGCTCATAAGGCTGTGGTTGTCATTACAAAGGCAGTGTGATTTTGTAATAATAGGGGATCTTTTTAACTTTATTTCCAATTTTGATAATTACACGTCACATCTATATTTATTAAAGGTCTTATATTACTCAAAATTGACCCCTTTGAGCATTTAGCCATATTATTAAAAAAAACATCCCTAGAGTTGTGTTTTTTTCATTCACACATATTCGAGTAAACCTTTATATTACTCTGTCTATATCTCTAAAGCTCAAAATACTCTGTTCCACCTTTCCACCAAATCATTGCGGAAGAGTTGAAAGTTTTGTTTTGTTGTTTTCTTAATGTGTGTGTGTGTGTATATATATATATATATATAACATACTTATTAAAGAAAGAACCATTTAACATTAATGAGAAATAGTAGTAATAATAAATCATCATTATTAAGCATATTAATATAATTTATTCATTTGAAAATTCATTAAATGAATTACAAATCATAAATTAAGTGGTAACACAATAACTGATAAAACATTACATCAAAACAGCATATCGGATATACTGATAGTGCCCCCTTTGTTCTTTCCCTCTTTGCTCAAGCTTAATTTATTCATTCGTGCTGATTCCCTGATTCCAAAGGACATTGCATCTCATTGCTTGTCACTTGTCTCCCAAATTCCTAAAGGTACAATTAGCATTTTGTTTGACAAAATGTTGAAAGGTTCATAGATTGATATTTGCAAAAATGTTGGAGGCTTTTTTCTGAATGCAAATCGTGACATTTATTAACTTTTATTACGGATACTGTGTTTATGGATTGTAAACTCTGCATAGGTTTAATAGGAATATAGTAAAATTACAATGTTTAAACACAATCAGCTCGGCAAAGCAAGAGAGTGTGTCATTTAGTGTTGTGTGGCAATGAAATGTTTTACTGGCCTTGATTTATGTCCTGTGCATGGCATTTGTAATGAGAGCGAGCAACACTGCAGCGCGCCGTGTTCCAGGAAACTCCATTTACAGCCCATCTCTTTGCCTCCCGAGTGTTTTTCCCCTGTGAAATAATGTCAGCACTTTCCCACCTTCAAAGTCCTTTTGTTTCCAGATCTATTAACAATTCTAATTGTACAGGAACACTTGTTAAGTACGGCTGGTAAATAAAGCCGGAAACGCATTATTTCCTTTTAGTGCAGATTAAAGGTACAGCGATGGCGGCGCGAACACACAGTAATGAGGTTTTAAATAAAAACGCTGGCAGGGAGCTTACACCGCTCACTGGTTTTAACTGCGCTAAGCACTTGGTTTGCCTTGATGTTAAAGGGGAACATTATTTCACCCTCTAATGAAAAATACATCTTTCCACCCTCCTATCTGTTAATTAACGTGTTTGTGTTCTAGGATTGTAGCAAACGGGATACAATCACTACAATCTGATTAAAGTAAGTGATACATAATAGACATTGTTTTGCTTGGGTCTTTCTGTTAATTGAATAGCTTTGTATTCCTCGGAATGTTTTTTCCTTACAGTTTGGCCTGGACCGCTCGGCTCTGGGATGCCCCTATCTTAATTATGCATCGTTTTCCAAATGCGGTTCAATTTCCTCAGCAGGACAGTTTCTGTTAACTGCTATTTTTAAGGCCAATAACAACGTCAAAGCTAGAGATGATTAAAGCAATTAAAGTTTCCCTTTGTTTTGGAAAGCAGAGCTCAGATAGGGCCCAGTGTGTTTGTACAGCATTTATTAAACATTGACTAAATGGAATTGAATCTGTCATCGATGAAGTTTTCTCAGACAATTACCTTTTAGCATGGCAAACAGTGTTTCACTCAGCCCACATCTCGCCAGCTCTGATTAGTCATTTGGTTTCATCAAGCCAAACTCCGATACTCCACTACAGAGGGCTGGATATAATTTTACCAACGGAATTTCTCAATTAGCATAGCACATCTTCCCCATTAGATAAACTGCCTCGGAGAGTGCGGGCTGGTCTAATCGGTTTAATGTCCGTGTAAACTATAATCTCCTGATTCTAAAAAGAAATCCCTTAAGGACATAATTCGTATATGCACTTGTCAGGAGACACTTTTAAAGACAGGGAGCTGAGCTGCTCAAGACGGATTGAATGGTCATGTTACGCCTATCAAGCTTTTTCTCTCATATGTGCATGGATCAGGAATGTCACTTCCAATTTACTTTCATTTACAGTGATAGTCATTAATATTAGCCTTTCACAGAACTGTCCTTGTTTCACATTCTAAACACTATTGCTGAATTAGTTTTAAGATACATTTTTGAGGATTATTTGTAGGATAAACAAATCATGAGGACACTGGAGAAATTGTTTTTTGAGGATGTAACTCAGAATAAATGAGAGTCTTACCAATACTCAGAGAGTAAATCTTTACTATACCCCAAAACATTGAACATCTGTGAAATGGTTTCAATATTTAGTTTTGAGTCATTTCAAAGTAAGCCAGCTGGTACAAATCTATAATAAAATAATAATTGTTGGAAGTCTGAGGATCTTGAGTGTAACCAGTGCGGAGTGGAGGTTGATAGTTTCAGGGAAACAAGAAATTTGCCTTGTGTGTGACATGGAGCCCTCTTTCATTGTAAGATTTTACTATCAGTAGATTAAATGCTGTAACATTGCTAAACCCTTTAGAAAACTTTGTTGAAAATGTGAGAAACTTTTGCTGTAAGTGATTACCGCACACTGTTTGTGCATTGCCAGCATTAAATCACTTGTGTCACTTCAGGTCACAACATTGTTCTATCTTTTCTGTTTTCCTGTATAAGGAACAGTGTCAGCCTGCATAGATTATATATAGATGCACGTTTGCATGTGTGTGAACGCAACCATCATTTGGAGAAGTGCCTTCTCTGTCTGTGGTCTCATTAGATCATAGTGCTGGACTGATGGTGCCTCTGGATCCTGAGAGCAGGTTCTGTCAGAGACTGTTTAGCCATGAGAATGGAGAATACAATGTTTACATGCATATCATTGACTTCATCATACACTGCAGGCTGTATGCAACACAACCTCATTCTCTTTGCATCACGCCAAGAGTCACTCCATTGATTAGCCTTCCCTGCTCCCAGGAAATGGCTCATGCATCTCGTGTACATTATAACAAATGTTCTCTTTGCATTACAATTGAATTGTGATTGTTATGTTCAATCAATGGGGAAAGGTCACGGGATCGCTCCTGCCAGCGCTTTAATGGAGAAGTCGATGAGGATTCATTTTAATCACTGCGGCTGTGGCAGAATGAGCACAACACTGAGAGACTGTCAATGGCCCGGTAATTACCGCTGTTTATACAGGTTTGGGCTTTAGCAATTTAGATATCCACAAATCTCTGTTTCTCACACCTCCGGAGCACAGCCCGCCGCCTGGTGCAAGTGAAGTACTGCAGGACAGGGCCATGTCTGCTCAGGTGATCACACTCATGATGAGGGTGGAAATGGACAGAACATTTGGTGCTCATGTTTTCATAAAGATGGAATTTTACATAATCTCTGTGAAATGATCTGACACTGTTGAGCATTTTTTGTAGTAGAAGCAGAAGATGCATTGACCAATAGTCACCATAAACTCTTAAATATAACTACCTCCTTCCTCTCTTGTCTTAAAAATACACTTTGGATCATATGATTGGGGCCACAGATAGATTCATTTCACTTTACAAAATCTGGAAATAGGACTCACAAACTTTAAATTGGTATTGTAACTTTTAGAATAATGCAATTAAAATGAAAATATAGTCTTTTAAATAGCCTATGTTCTATTTTCTAAAATGTTTATAGTTACAATAATACTAAAACATGCTGGAGTTTTGTTTGTTGTGTCATTCAGTCACATTTGTGTACTCCTGTGTATTTATTTAGGCTGTCTCCATCAAACCTCGCCTCCACTGGTTGATAATCCAGAAGTACTCCTCTGGGTTTTTTGAGTCCACTTCTTGTCCTGATCATTTCATCTCTATATTTGCATTTACAGCTCAGCTAACCAACCTCATGCTTCACTCCTCAGTGTTTCAGTAATTGTGCCCTCTGCAGGCAACAGTTGTAAATGTCTCTACCTAAAAAGATTGTTGTTTCTTGCTGTTAAAACCACTACTTCTTGTGCCATAGGGTGTAATAACTGAATATGTATCGGAATTTTGTAATATCGTGTCCTGTATAGCCCTGTCATTCTAAGCCCTATTACTAATATGAAATGTTTTAGTTAAAAATATATGACTATATTTATCCTTACTCATAAAGTTATTAGAAATTTGTATTTATTCATCTTAAAGAGTAATCTCATCCTACCGGCCCTTTTGGTTATATCTGGAACAGGAAGTCTAGGTTAATATAGCAGAATTTAAAAATAACATTCTCTCTTTCTCTCTCCCTCCAGCACAGCACCCGGCGTTGTGTTTTAACTAAGGTGGCATGTTTGTGTTGGCCGCTGTCGCAGGATAGATGGGGTCAGGGCAGTGTAACCTTGGAGTAACAAATATGCATGATCAATACACGCTTTATTCTGAGCATCTAAATGATTCTTATGTTTGAAGATGCCTCTGCCCTCCTATTTGCCTGCAGTTCGGAGATTAATGCAGATGAGGTAAAAGGACAATTTAAAAGAGTACACAGCCCTGGTGCGTTCACATGTCATGTAATCATAGGTTACGGGAGCGTTCTGGGCACACACGGCTAAGTGATGTTACAGATAATGAATTGCCTTTGAAATATAATACATCGTGAGTGGGATTCTTTGTACTGCAACTCGCTACAATTAAAGTTATTTATCTCTCTCGTTTTTGAACTTCATCAATTATATTGTGATACACTTAATGTCCATAAGAGGATGATGTATGATTGGTCTAATTATTTCTTATTCACCATGCTTTCTAAAGCATATCAATTTTGTTAATACCATGTAATTAAAAGACGTCAGGGCGCTACAAGTTGCTGGCTGTATTAATGACTATGAAAATTATTTTAATTAAATAGCCAATTATAGAAAAATCCTAACCATGAGAATTGACATTTAAATGAATTCAATTTAAATTGCTTTTCAACATTGTTTTATCAAACCTTTATGGGCTGAATAAATTATTACATCAAACAATATAGTGTGTCATTGATCATGCACAAATCTTGTCCCATATCCATACATTTTCCAGCACTTTCCTGATGTAATTCATCATTCAGGGTGATTAAGTTCTGACACAGCCATTTGTTTACTGCGCTCTTATCCACATATACTGGACTTCTCTCAAACACAATAACAAAAGAAAACTTTACACAAATGGCCTTTTATCAAATTGTACAAAGTTAGCAACTGCAGAAAGAGTGGATGCTAAAACATGCCATGGTCTGAAGTTAATATTTTGTGAAATTTCATTATACTATTAAGCAAACGTTGTAGCGCAACCAAACATAATACACAAACATACATACAAGTACAATATTTTGTACATATATTTTATTTTTAAATATTGTTGTCATAAACATTTGGCAGAATAAAAGTTTAAATATTTGACTGAGGATAAAAAGCACTCTAAAACTAGGGGGTGCACCGATCCAGCTTTTTGAGTTCCGATATCGGTATCAATGCTGATACCCAATATTAACAAGTGCCAGTGTAGGGGCAGAACATGGCACTTATTTCCTTAAAACACTGATAACTTATTACATAAGAGATCCAACTGTGTTATGTAACTGTTATTTATCCTTCAAATAACTACTGGACAGCTTTATATGAATAAACATTCAAATATTATGAGGCGTTCTAGGCTAATTACATCCAATTAAAAGGCCCAACCAGAATATCAGATGAACGGATATCATGGAACCGATCTGCAATCCAACTAATTTTTCAATATCAGTGTTGATTGGCTTTGGTTGGACAGTTTCTTTGGGAGATTGTGAATGTAATTTAATGTGATATGTAGTATATTGTGGTAATATTTCTAGAATTTGAATATATGCCTTCTGTTAGTAAGTGTCCAACATTATGAAATCACACAAGTTAATGTGACATAAACTACCAGCTTTAGGTTTACTTTTTTGTAGTGTGGAATAAATTATAACGATTAATTATAATATTTTTGTTTCACTGTTGTTGTTTTTTTGTACAGTTATCAATTACCGGAATAATCTCTATTTTACTGTACTTGTTTCGTGCCAATAGTGAAATATTTACCACACAATAAAAGATGTATATTATTTGTGCTGTACTTCCTCCATATGTTTCCACTTAAGTTGTTTTGCTTATTTGAATGATGCACATGCCTAATGCATACAGCAGTGGTATACAGGCCTCTGTGATTTTAGCTGTGTTTTCATAACTCTGGTCACATGCAGCCCACCCAGTTTGTTAAAAGGCTTTTGTGTCTAAAACATCAGACCGATATCCTGTGGTGCTTTCTAATGCGTATTAAGATATGCTGTAGCTTGTTTTTATATACATACATACCCTTAACGAAGGTCATTTTTCACACATTACAAGCCAAATGATTTGCAGTTAACCCATGCAAACAAGAGGTGTGGTGGGCAAACTGTTGTGACATTCATTGTATATAATGAAATCTTAATATGGTGCATATTTAAGTGAAAGGTTAGCAACATAAAGGGCAAATGGATTGGCTGGCAATGAATTTTAAGCAGCTATTGATTTTACACTACGAGCCACGTCTTTCCCTGAATGATAATTTTGAAATGGCACAGTGCTTATCTTAACGCTGATCTGAAACAACAGGACAACACAGAGAATATTAGGACAACTCCACTGTCCACTCCGATAAGGAAATGATGTGCTTTGCATAGTAAATAATGCAGATAGTGGAAAATACTGTACATGTTTTTTTTTTTTATAGATTCCAAACTTGTGCTCAGAAGGGAATCATGTAGAAGTCTGTGTAAAATGTATTAAGAAATTATACATATATTGACTGACATAGCTGAACTGTACCAACTTAAAGAGGTAGCTGATTTTATATGAATAAATTATGAAATGTGCTGTTTGACCAGTATAATGAACAAGCAGAAACATGTTGGTCTTGAGCCAGTGGAATAAGAGGGCATGCTGAAAAAGTAGCTTCCTGGCAAACTGATTTGCCCTGGGACCATTTTCTTTTGTTTCCAAATATATAGTTAATTTGTTATTTTGTCAGAGACAAATTCAGTTATTTAATTGTTTTGAAGATACAAAAATGACCAGACAAATGAGCTATACATTCTTCTTTCTTTCCTGTTGTATGCCTGCTGATGGGACTCAGTTTAGTTCATGGCCCTCCAGAGGCTGAAGTCTTTCTAAGCAGCTTTTACTGTGCATTAATCTGAATGACCATGAGACACACTGCAGCTCTTCTTTCTGCCATTTTTTTTTTACTTTACCATGGCATTATAACACTTTCAAATATAAATTTATTTTGTAATTTGCTATTCTTTGCATAAATAGAAATAGACATATTGCGTTTTAATTTTATAGATTTGTTAAAAATGCTTTTATTATTTTCAAACAATATTTCAGTGTTATAATTTAAATAGTAGTAGAAATGTTATTTTTAATACTCTATATGGCCCGACATTGTACTTAAAAATATTCATTTAATCCTCCGACATCATAAATCATCGGCGAAATGCACTAAATTTGTAACAACTGCTGACATGAGAGATTGATAGTGCAGCTCTTTCACAATGCAATGAGCTGGAGATCAGTAATTACAGTCAAACTTTAGCGTATGACAACTTATAAGGCACTGAATCACTCTCCATCTAGGAACTGCAAAATCCCCAGACAGTATATTAGCGGTGTGGAGAACCAGTATGATTGGCAAAATAAAAATGAAAAATTAACTTGTGATTATGTTCGTGATGCCTTATTTTAAACATTTTAACACTCTTACTCTGAGCATTAAAAGTTTAGTTGTGATTAATTTTCAGTGGTCAGAAATGGGAGTACTTATGCAAGTAATGTGCTATTTGCTTATCAGCAGCGTATTTTTTACTAGGCCTGTAGTAGCTCAAGTTGACCCTTATGTTTTGTCACTTTGTCACTGTTTTGCCAAGATGTGCTTCTCTTTTCAAAAGGTGTTCAATGGATCAGTGTTGTGTAGAAACAATTTAGTTCCTCTTTCACACTTGTTAAATCGGTCAGTATCAGCCCTATCCTGCAATCAGGATGAAGAATCAATAAGATCTAAACTGGATATAGACTTTTATTTGCAGGTGTAGCCTATTGGATAAAAAGGGATCGGAATAGGAAACATCGTCTTGCCTTTTAAGTATTGTTAGTTACCACAGTGTATTAAAGCAATAGCTAAGGTAAGCAAAACTAAAAAACTAATAAAAAAGGCTAAATGTTGGCTCCACTGTTATTAAGTGGGTTTATTAAAGAGTTAAGTGTATGGCAGGTGAAGAGTTTGAAAGCCTTTATGATTACTTTTGCTGTGCGTAGCGAGGTAAAACCTGTATGGCATCGCGTATCAAAAAAACATTTCTCTTATTGAGTGCGGTGCAACATTTCTTCAACTTGCGGCCCCTGTGAAGTGAGCACCCAAACCGGAGCCAGAGTAAAGAGCAGCATGTTCTTCAAAGCGGAGTGTCCCCGTAGCTCCGCCCCTCTGTACCGTGTGACAACAACAACTCATCCACAGAGCGGAGCTGCACTTTTCAGCTCATTTTCCTCCTGTCATTCCTCCCCCTATCTTTGATCATTGTCCCGTCGCTGAGAGCCCCCCTCCCTCTGAAAAAGAAAAAAGAGAAAGAAAAAACTCACTCAGCACGCCTTTCTTTCTTTCTTTTTGACTTGCTAACTTTATGTGAGGAACTAAACTCTGGTGGATTCTTTTTATTCAGGGGTGTCTCTTCAGGCTGGCTTTTCTACTTTGAACTTCGGCGCGTCCTCTCGCTCCCTCCTGTAGGTGACCATGGCCGTACCGGCTGCTCTCATCCCGCCGACTCCTCTGGTCCCTCCGCCGCCTTCGATCCCCACTCCATCTGCCACCACGTCTCCGCCGTCGACAACTTCGTCCCCGTCTCCATCTCTCGTCGCTCCTCCGCCGTCATCAGCAGCCGCAGCCGCAGCAGCAGCAGCAGCAGCAGCAGCAGCGCAGAATCTCTTCAGATCGGAGCTCCTGGCCACGGGCAGCCCGGGTCTCCCCAACCCGAACAAACCAGTCTACTCCACGCCGTCTCCAGTAGAAAACATACCGCAGAACAACGAGTGCAAGATGGTCGAGTTACGCGGTGCCAAAGTGGCGTCTTTCACCGTGGACGGCTGCGAGCTCATCTGCCTGCCACAAGCTTTCGACTTGTTCCTCAAGCACCTGGTCGGCGGACTGCACACCGTTTACACCAAGCTCAAGCGGCTCGAGATCACGCCGGTCGTGTGCAACGTGGAGCAGGTCCGCATCCTCAGAGGGCTCGGCGCCATCCAACCCGGCGTGAACCGCTGCAAACTCATCTCCAGAAAAGACTTCGAGACGCTCTACAACGACTGCACGAACGCAAGGTCAGTGCTTGTGGGATGTTGTGGATGTGTTTTGTACCTGGTGCGTAAAGGCGCAGGAAAGTGGGAACCGATGCTCGTACCAAACCAATATTTGTGTTAGCGCTTTACACTTGTAATAATTGCCTCCTTCATGTTCAAATTAGTTTTTGCGTGTGTGTGCCAAAGCCACGCCGGCGTGAAAATGCTGCGATAAAGGCGCACGTCGCTACCGGAGAGATGGGGAAAAAAGTTGCGTGAAAGTTTTTTAACACGTGCAGGGCAGAGTTGGGCCATCATGATGGATCGCCTGTCTTCTTCAGAACAAATGAATCGATAATGTAGTCCCTTCTACACTTGTCTTGAATAAACTTTAGAGGCCAAACTGTCACAACAAAAATTACGTCAACCCAACTATTTTTCATAATTAGGCAAAATATCATAGAGTAAACGTTTAACTAGTGTTTTATTACATTTAAATTTAACTAATTGATATTGACAAGCAGGCCTCTTATACACTGGTGCTACACACTGTAGCCTGCCTATAACTTATTTAGTGTAAAACAAATAATTAGACGAATATTAACAATAAAACAGTTAACATAATTCTTCAGCCTTCTTTCTTATACTTTTGTGTTTTACCTTTTGAGTGACTTTTAAAACTTTCACAACATTTGAGAATAAATGAAAGAGAACAAAGTAATATAACATTACACTTTAAGTTTATTGTACCATTACAGCCTTAATATTTTTAAAGCATATAAAATACCAGGATTCACCAGGAACCCATCACCAAATGAGTGCATTACCCCCCATTACCAAATGAAATATATGTAGTTTTATGAGTTGAATTATAGAGTGATTTAAGCTTATAGGATCAATATTTGATTAAAGGGCATTTTTACTGTCCTGTTGCTCACAGCTATGATGTATCACTCAGTCTCTGTGGATGGTTCAGCCTGGTCAAATTTACCATCTTTACCTGACAACATGATTGATTCTCTATTGATCTGCTGGTCGAAAAATGAGCTGGAAATGCAAATATGATGGAAAGGCTCATATCAGTGGGGAATAGTAATAAACATTTCAAGTCACTTGGAGTACTTACTATGGAAGCACTTAGCCCTTAAGGAAACTGCATTAATTCAATGTTTTATTTTACTTATTTATTGCATTTATAGTCAGGCAAATCTATTTAACATAAAGCTTATATATGATTTTATTCTTTTATATATGATCATATTCTTTTTAAGGAACTTAGAAATTTTACAGTAATTTCATAATATTGTATTATACATTGCTATATATTATGTTTTCACTTATTTTAGCTACATTATCTGCACATCCTCTTCACATTTTTTTCACAATTCTTTGATGCATGTTCTCTTATTAATTCTGAAACTAACCGTTGAGTTTATATTTCACCTGCTCATATCTGTCATTTAGCATAATTTACATAAAGCATTGCCAGAGCTGACCCCCTCTTATCCATAATATCAAGACCCATCCCTGTATGCTGCTTCTCTCCTCCTCCTCTCCAGTCCGGTCTCTTGGTTCGGGGGGCTTCAGGTGACGGAGTGTGAGACTGAACTCTGGGGGTTGTCAATGGAGGGATGGCCGGCGATGGGGTTAAGGGATAATGCAGTGCCTAGCGTCGCTTTAATGACGCTAAAGTGCTAGGCTATTACGGGCACATGGACAGCACTGTAATTGTCTTTGAAAGCAGCCAGGTTCTCTCCATGCTTTGGCTGAAATCAATCACTCAGACCTGGGCCTGCCTACCCGCCCGCCCGCCTCTCCTGCCTGCCTGCCCCATTTGGAGAATTACATCATGGAACAGGCCAGGCATCCGCAAGATAAAAGGTTATTTAAAAAGAGTTGATTTTATTTGCAGGGATGTTTCGTCTGTCATTTCATTGCAGCTGACAAAATAAGGCGTGCTGAGTTAAACAGGACACCGGCTGGCCTATTGGTGAAAACAACTTGTGGTGGAGTGTAAAGCACCAACATGTAGTAGATAAAATAGTAGCTAGGATCACAGGTTAACCAGCTCAGGTTACAAAACAACAGCCCGCCGCCAGAAAGACACTTGAGCTTTTCATCTCGCCCTATTACTACAATGTGACTGTTTTATTATACAGTACAGTGGCCTGATGACAATGCACTGAATACTTCTGCCATACAAAGGGCTGTACTATTTCACGTGCTGTTTTCCCCTCCCATGCTCTATTGTGTTAAAACAGACCTCTCATTTTGCACACAGTGTGAATGTGAATAGCATCACAGAGCACCGCTGCGTCCTGCTGTTTTACTTTTCATGTGGACACAAACAAATGCAGACAAAATTCCCCACATCGACATAACAATTTTACAATACATAAAGGGACTTTTCCAGAGTTTTAATGCACAGGAATTTAATGCTGAGGAACCAGAAATAAAAAAAACAAACTTTCTTTTCTAATGCAGCAGGTAATGGTGATGATTTCATACATACGGCTAATGTTGTAATTTTGCAGCCCTTCATTTTGTGGAGTACTCTTGTGTCAGATTAGAGTAGTGGTCCTGCTCCCGCCCCGATGCAGGTTCAGTAATCTCCCCTACATTCTGATCATGGCCCCTGTAGGAGCCCTCCAGGAGCCCCCCTCTGTTCCAGCTACTTGTTTTCCTTTTCTTTTTCCCTGCGGTGGGATGGAAAAGGTTCTTATTGCTGCGTGACACTTGAACTCTCTGAAAGGTTATTATAACACGAGGGGCGGTGCACAGATATCGCATATCTCTCATTGGTTTGCTTTTGTGTTTTGGAGGCAGGCAGTTCGACGCTAGGGCTCAGAAATGCAGCAGTTAATTGACAATCATTGTCTACCCCTGAAGGTTAACCGTACGCCCCAGACAATGTCCCACCGCTGGGAATGGAACGGCTTTTCACTTACATGCCCTTCTTAAATAGATTTCCCTGTCTCCAACATATCTGAGTGTGAATGTTACAAGTGGCGGTCGCGCTCAACTAACTTTAGCTTTAACAAATATATCTAATTGATAGTGCGATGACTCTGAGTGTTATGAGAGAGATCACCTCTTGTTCCTGTTTCCAGAGTGTTTATGCCTAAACACACATATTTGCAAATGACGGTAATTGTTTTGTTTAGCGCTCAGTGTGAGCTGCCACAGAGGGTGCCAGCTTGTCTCTCTGCTTCCTTTCCTCCGCTGAGCTCTCTTATAATATATTTGTTTTCTACAAGGCACGGATGTGTTTACAGGTACTCAGGGGAGATTTCTGGATTCCATTCAAATCATTCCCAGTTAGAGTGGGTGCTAAGATACCCGTCACCCAGCAACCACATCCAAGAGGGAGCTCTGGCGATAATAACTTCAAAAACAGAGTGACAGATGCCTGATTAGAGAGAGGGAAAGAATGAGAGGGGAAAACAGAGATAATGGTATACAAAGCTGTTTAAAATCCAAATTGATTCAAGTACTTTCTTGAAAGTCAAATTAGGTTTGGCATTTGGTGTTTGTTTGCACATAAAAACCATAAAAATATATTTTTTTCTTTATTTAATATATTTTATCCACCAGCGGGGCTGTGCCAAATTTGATTAGGTACAGTACGAGTGCTCAAGTCAACTGTGCAGTTGGCAGATGGCGTCAAGGTGTTTTTTCATGAACAAATAGTCTCCTTGAAAATCAGAATAGCTGGTTGCTTGACATTCATTCAGTTGGAACAAGTGCAAATTAAAAACATTTTCTGTAAAAATCCTTGCACTTTGGTTAACCAAAGCTACATTCATTTACTTGATTTCTATTAAGACGATAGAAAGTATGTTTTTGTATCGCGCAATCAAGCTGAGCCAAGGCTGACGGACCCCAGATTTCACTTGTTAAAGAGGCTTTGTTTGACACTGTCATTTGTGGATTTAGAGGCTATTTGCGAGGCAAAGAAGCCTGTATTGTTAATTTGCCTGTTGGATGCATTAGTTGTCCAAGCTTCTATCTTATTTGCATGCCTGTACTGGATCAGCAATAAAATTACCAATTAATTCTGGTGCAGAGTGAAGTGGTTTAAACCAAGTTTCCAGCGATCTGTCTGCTGGAGTGACCTATTTTAATCAGCCATAAAAGAGGCATTAGCCGTCTGTTTTTATGGACAACAGACCAAAGCTGTTGAGCATGTGTCAATTTGACATATCTGGCATATTGAAGCCGATCCCACTCTGCTTGTACCTGATGTTTTACTCTTAATTACCTGACAGGCCAGCCATAGATTTCAGGTCAGTGTGATTTTACCCACTTGCTCCAGTCAATGCGGGCTTGTCTGTACTCAGCAGCTCGTTCACATTACAGCACATTTAGGGAGCATGGCGCGAGTCACTGACACTTGGATCACGATGTTAAACACTACTGACAGAAGTTAGCCGCAGCAGATGAGATTTCCTGATTGGAGAAGGAATGTGCCTCTGTCTAATATGGTCACATATAGAAATTGATTTTCCTCAGAAATTAATTAATTTTTCATATAGCCCAAAGCTGGAGTTAAAAAAAAGTGTGCACACTTGCTGGTTTCCTATTTTCCCCTCTTTTTTAAAGAATTATTGCCTAATCATATTAATACTTTTGCCCCAAGGATGAAAAGATAATTGTACAAATGCATTTGGAAATATGTATCACTGAGTATTTATGATTAAATTATGCAAATAAGCCGGCTCTCATCCTTCGTGGGCCCAGATTGTCTAATTAGGATTGATATGGCGAATAGATGTTGGGGAATCTGAATACAAGCATGTCCAAAGAGCAGAAAATTGAAAATGACAAGGCTGGAATCCTTAAAAAGTGTGTAGTTTTTTCTGCTTCTCCCCCCTCTCTCTGTCTAATTCGGCGTAGCTGTATCAGGAGTTAATTTTCCCCGGCTTCATTTCTCGTCTGAGCTGACAGGAAAAGGAATCCATCAGGGAAGCAATCTCAGATGGGATTCCACAAATTTCCTCCACTTGTTTTTTTCGCTCCCTCTTCATTTTGTGCTGAGGCTATCGGGACGGATCTTCTGAGCAAACATGCAGATGTTATTCCTTCAGTGTCAGTGTTTTTGGAGCTCTCCACTCAGTACAAAAGACTCCTCCTTCAGAATGGCACTATATTAAGAAAGCAATGTCAACCCACAAAACACTCTTTAATGAACATTCCATCTTCAACACTTTCACAGAATTCTGATGGAGTGTATTAAAGTAAATAAAGATACAACACTTAAATTAAAGACACAGAAAGTTCTATCAATATGAATATTCAAATTTGTTTAATCTCTAATGCTTTCTGACCCAAACTCAAATTGGTCTTTTAAGTACTTTTGTTGAGAGTTTGTAGCTCTGTGTCATTGCTCTACTACATCCCTGGGTATCAACAGTGTTATGGAAACTTGTAGTATTTGTAACAAAGAGCAGAAATACTAATTTATTCTTACATAATAATTTACTGAGTACAATTTCTTTCTTTCTTTTTTTACACTAAGTCTGTAAATGGCAGTGACTTATTTTCTCTTAGCATGTGTTGTTAGCTTCAGGAACAGTTTTAGTACTGCTAACACTTTCTGATCGCTATCTAATCTTTACCTGGCACCGGCTGAAAAAGGCCTGGAGCTAAAGACACTTGAAACCCGCTGCACAGTCTGTCTCTTCCGAAGATCTCGCACCAATGCACTGAGATACTGCACACAGACTAGTCCTTGTGTTGCATTTCATTATCCCAAAGTAAGTTTGTTCTGTTTCATTTCGAGGTCATTACTGTAGATTTTGTTTGAGGCGTTAAAACTGATTGGCACTTTGTTCTACATCTGTCTTTCAAGTGGAGAGATAAAGTCCCATCTCTGCCAATTCCACTCAATCAAACCTCACTTAAACTATCCTTAGGTCATTTTTACCGGCGTCTAAAATTAGCGCTTTGTGAGACATCGCTCAAAGTCAAAAAGAAAGCTTTATTTGCGAACAAATCTGTTAATATTTCACTCGCTGTTGACACCACAGCTCCCCAAACATTTGTTAATATACTTGTCAGCATTTTGGCTTGCTGTAAAAGGACTCGCTCTGCAATTCTCTGTTCTCCATAGAGATCCACCACACCCCTTTAGCCTCTTCCTCACACCTGTAGAGGTTATGAGCCGTGGTATCAATAACAGCAGGTCAACACATTTTCATCTAACTCTGACATCTTTCTCAGGCGGGGTCCCTCTGTCACCAAGCCAAAGGGACCCTATCATTGGTGGGCTTGGTAGATCCGCACTTTTTTATTGGTTGCGCTCCTTGGGTCTCTCTCTCTCCTCCTCCCACCTCCTCCTTCGTAGACTCAAATGTCAGCATCTCCCTGATGTTTCTTTAAAATCGCCTGTGCCACCACTTGCTGTGGCGCCTGGCTATTATTACCCTCCTCTTAAAGAGTGACAGTGGTGGCCCTCCAGAGACGTGACACAAAGCTCAACGGATGGAGCTGTATAGTGCTGTGTCAAGCCAACGCACTCAACGAGATAGCAGGGACCAGACCTGGCAACTTGGAGAGAAAATTGGAAATAATTACATTAACTTTCTGGGAATGGTATAAGTGATGCTACCTGTGTTTGGAGCCAGAGCAGGTGGCCATTTTCTAGCTTTTTTTAATGTTATGAACAAAATGAAAAATAAAAGTTCAGGGTTCAAGTCTTTTAATTAAACTAACTATTTTGTTTTTCTAGTGAGTGATCAGGATACAAAAATTAACTACAAAATTAACATTTTTACACAAAAACGATTAGTTCATTAATAGGGTTGTGCCAAAAATATAAATTTCTTGATACAGTATTGATGTCGTGGGCTCTAGTTTTAGTATATGACTTTTTGGTACATTTTGCAAAACAAAGGTGGAAGCACTTTTATTGCTTATTTAGAGAGTGTATTTATGTAATCTAGGTTTTAAAGTATTAAGTATTTCATGTGTAATGTGCATGTAGTGGTTACACAAAGAGAGTTAAAAATGTATTTGTTGTATCTTTTAAATGATGTATTGCCATATTGTGATTGTGATGTATCGTATCGAATCATGAGGGACTCTGTTATTCCCAGCCCTATTAGTTGTTTTATTGCACAGCTTTGTAATAGGGACTGTATGTTTTCTCTGTTAGTGGACTACAAATAGTTTATTAGTTGTTGCTTGTATGCTTGGCTCATCTCTTTTCGCTGTAGGGTACGTATTTCTTACTTGTGCTGGTAGAAAAACATTGAGAAATTATGCAAAAAGAATAACGGGGCATTTTGCACTAATCATCTGTCTGCATTGCTCACTGGGAGAGAGGAGGAAGAGTGCGCAAGAGAGAGAAAGAGAGAGAGACAGCCTTGCACAACTTCACATGTGAATGGTCTTGTGTGAAAGGGATGAATTGAGTCAAGCTGACATAGCATGCCAATAAGCTTTGTCTCATTCCCAATGCCGTATTCATTTGTGCCACACAGAGATTTATTGCATGATTGACAATTATGAGAGGGTGACCTAGTTCTTTGTAAAGGAACAAAAATGGTTTTCATCAGTTGCCTTTGCTGTCTTTGGCATTGTCTGTGTCTATGTGATGCGTATAGCGCTAAAGAATTGAGATAGCCTCCCTGGGATGAGACACTTTACCCCATCCCAACTATTGAAAAGTGGTGCGTTTTGCAAGTAATGGATTCATATATTTTGCATAGGATCACATCAAGGGCTATGTAGGAAAAAGAATGAATTTCTTAGACCATTAAGCAATGGGAGCTGTCCAAATGGATCACAGTGAAGTGACATTTTTGCAAATGTACTTTCCTCCAACTTGAGGTGGATATAAAACGAGTGTGTTAACAAGGCAATGCCTTTATGCTGTGAATCTTTACATTTTGTATCTGAGGTGGAAAAAATTTGGAAAATTATTGAATAAACTAACTAACTAAGTAATTACTGCTATTACAACTTACTCAAAGAAAATAAAAAGTTGAATTGTAAGAAAAAGAACAATTATTAAAACAAATTCTTGCATAACACACATGCTGGCTCAGTACTGATTGAGGTGATGTTCTTCTGTTCAGTGCAACAGTGTAACTATTAAAGCTGATTCCTTTGTTTCTTTACGCTGAGTCCTACCTGTCCATTAGCTGTACATTAGGACGTCCCAGTTGGTGTGTGTGTGTGCGCATACCGGTCACCCTTCCATTACTGTGCCCCTCCTGGGACTCCTGCTTGACTGGCCCCTCAAATGATACAAGCCCAGGTTTTAGTTGGGAGTTAATATCCTGCAAAATTGTCCTGCGCAGCCTCCGCCACAATGTGGATGATTAAATGACACGAGCATATCAAAAACATTTTTCCTCCAGCCTAGTGGCTGTTAAGTGTTGCGCCGCCCGTCTCCCAAGGTTACCATTAAACAGAAAGGAAATATTCAGTGCGAAGCAGGTGTCATTGAGCTATGTTTGTGCAGGCACCTGTAGAACCGGGCACTTTGAATGTTTTTTGTGTGCTGCCCTTTTGAGTGGTAATAATATCTTGATACAATTTCAGGGTCTTATCAAGAGGCATGGTGGAAGGTTGAGAGGAGATATGCTAATTGCGCCGGCAAAAATCCAACTCAAAGTATCCCGCTAGATTTCTCCTTGTACACTGGATGCTGAGACTTCCCCTTGTGACAAGAAAGAAAAAGGGGCCTTGAGGCTGCAGCGCTATCCATTTTATCCATTCTGTTTCAAAAAGAGTCCGAGCTTTGTTTTAATCGTCGGCAGCAGGGGAGATGAAAGACAGTGTAATAAAGGCAAAAGGTTGTTCAGTAGTTATCAAATGGCCTTTCACTCCTGACCTTTTAAGATGCCACTGTAGAAACCGGAGACAATGCTAGAAATACAGATCGGATTTCACACATCAAACAACTCTTTGTGTGCTAGAGTTGCACCAGGAGCAGACAAAAGTTCAACCTTTAACAGTCGTACATTTGAAGAGAGGAGAAATATTTGAGAGAAGATGTGACTTCTGTAGTTTAAGTGAAAGCAATACGGCAGTGATGGGGCTTTATAGTGGGGCACTTCTTTATGTTTCTTTAGTATGCTCTTGCCCGCAGGTTTGGCCTTTGTATGAGGGCATTCAGGAGGGACAATGTATGCTTTTGTGTGCAAGAATGCTTTTACGATTGGTATTCTTCAAAAACATGAAACTTTTTTTCCAGCTTTGCAAATGTATGTTATCTTCCCAGTGACATTAAAACTTTGTAGCATACCGCAAATGTCCTTTTAAAACTGACCATAATTGTTTAGAGTGTGTTTTTTCATGTTACCAATATAGATCGAATTATATGTTTTTTTTCATAGCCCATGTTGAGACGGATTGTTTAGAATCCAGAGCAACTGATGGCTGATATTTTTGGGCTGATATATAGGGTCAATTAAGATCATTTTCAACAAATTATGTAATCTAAATTTACTATAAACTCACCCAGAGCCATTTTTAACCACAAATTTTTAAGAGAGCTGTGTAGTCACATTTAGTGCAGTTATCTCTTCCAAAGTATCGGTCTGTGCTGGACATTTAAGGCTGGTAACTGACGCTAAAAACTCCAAATACCGGTCTATCGCTAGTTACCAGTTACTTTTTCATAAATTGGCTTAGCATCAAGTAGGGAATCCAGGATAAAATCTGTGCCAAATCAAGTATATCAAACAGCAGGACACCCCTTAAATTAAAGTTATGAAGAAGTAAGAAATATATAATCATAGCCCTATACTGACTATATCCACTAATAAATACATTTCCAAAACTGGGCTCAAAGTTGGCTCAAACTGATTGTCACACAGTTTTGTATATATACTTTCATATTCCCAGCCTGTGGCCCTTTGACTCTGATGAGCTTGGTCCCAATATGGAATTCTGGGCATGTGCAACTTTTAATATGACTAGAGCGATAACCATCAAGCACAGCCAACATACACCTGCCTGCTATCAACTCTACCGACTGTATACGATCTCTTAATACATACATAGTGGCCAACATTACAAAGCTACAGCAAAAACATTTGTACGTGTTATCTGTAGAAAGTTGAGGTTTTCAAAGTGACAAGCTGCCGCATCGTCCTGACAAGCCTACAATACCCAGAAGCCCCCTCTTCTTCACTCTCACCCACAGACACCACAGAGCCTGCTAATCATGCTCTTCTTAGATGTAGAGTGTTATCTGGATGCTTGATGGCACCCTGCATTCCTGTCATTGTCGGCATTCTTCCCCACGCCGCACGCACCCTCGCTCGGAGCATGGGGTGCCAGTGCTGTGGACCCCGAGGTGCTCTGCGTGAGTGGGTGGGTGTGTGGAGGAGTGGTGGAGTTGGTGGACCCTTGCTGGGACAGGCCTGTTGACAGTTCCTTGGCACTCGATTCACAGCAGGGCGACTTCTGTAACAGCATAGGTCTAGATCAGGACAGTCTGGTCAGTGGAGAGAAAAGGGTAGACTACCTTTGGGTAAAATAAGCAGTGAATGAACAAACCCATACTAGGCTTGTCACGATAATTACTATTAACTACTATTATCGACTTATCTTTCAGTATCAGAAAGCTGGAACAATATTTTTTGAGGGTCAGTATTTATCATGTGTACAATCTCTTTGCTCTTTGCACTACTTTTGTTAATTAATTATTCATTAATTTTTGTTTATTTTTTGCTATTTGATGAGTTTTGTGCCTTGCAAGGTTGAATAAATAACTTCTACGACTTATTACTATACAAACTAAGTACTAAAATGTTTCATTCTGCTATTTATTTATTGCAGCTCCTGAGATTTTAACCATATTGTAGATTTAGAATAGTTTTTGTGGTTTAAAACTGGCCCTGGGTTACTGTGTCTCTGGCATAAATTAGTTTCAGTATTATCACTTATGGCCTATTTTCGTCAGCTATATATCCAACTATTTGTTATTGTGACAGGCCTAACCTATACACTATGTAAATAAATAGTTTAGGTTTAGGCATAGATTTGTCACAATAACACATTCTGAAGTATAATTTTTTAAAAATAAAATATTGTGATAAACACTAATATTAAAGACCAGCAATATTTAGACCCTAAAGCAGGAAAATACCAGTAAAAAGATTACATTAATAAAATATGAGCTGCAGTTTTAACAGTATAAAGAAACACAATGTACAATGTGTAAAAGCGTGTTTACAGTTATAATCAGTCATAGATGTATATTAATTATTCATTCCTCTACAGCTTAAATGTTAACTTAACATACATCAAAAAACTAAGAAAAGGGTAGAGGCGTAGGCAATAAAAAGTACATACATTAAATGCTGACAGCTAAAAGTATTGTACATTCTATCACTGATTGAACAATAGGTTGAAATAGTAATTATTGACCTAGAATTATAGGCCAAGTTAGACCTCTGGTTAAACCTCAGCCCAGGCATGACCGCTCTGTCGCATTGGGAATGTTAGGGTGCCCAGACCAAACCAAAGTCAGCCTCAGTTCTGGTAGAATCGCTCTCACCTTTGGGTCACTGTGCTCATTGCAGGCCTTCACAGTTTGGCCCCAGTTTTGTTGAAAGGCAAAGATCAAGTCCAACTAAGGGGCTAAGCCTATTAAACAACCTTCCTGGAAACCTGACTGTGCTTTCTTTTAACTACCAAGCAGAGAGGGCAAATTCGCTTCATACTGCTGCCCATATCCCAATGCGAATTTGAGCCTAATTGAAAAAGAATATTAACAATAAAAGCATTGCAATCATCTTTCTTTGTAACGCCAGGCAGCACTTTTGTAACCCACTAATTGTTTTATATTAATGTGAGTTCTTCAGTGCTGTTGCCGGTTGGAGGTTTGATTCTGACACATCCTAGCGGTGCCCATTTATTCCCCTCTCCGCGGCGCCGCTAAACGCTTATGTACTGCATTCATAAGGTGGTCTAAGCTCCCCGACGCGCTCCCATAAGTCTCCTTTAGCGGCGGGTGATGGCTGGTGTCAGGGATGTGTCTGGCCAATGAAAGGAAACACGAGCAGATAGCATTTGATCTGCGATGGAGATGAGTCCACGCTCTTCGTCATATATGGCCCCCGTGATTAATAATTCCGCATCTGGGCGAAAAAGGTTGTCATCCTCCTTTAGATGTCTAATGAAAGCTCTTGAACAAATCTGCGCGCGGCGATATGTTGACAGTGGATGATGCAAATGAGGCTAAATATGAGAGGAAAACCTGAAATGAATCACCTCTTGTAGTTGGACAGCACGCTCGTGTGTGTGTGTATGTGTGTGTGTGTGTGTGTGTGTGTGTGTTTGGCCCCCGAACCAACAGTCAGCCGGAGCCATTTGCGTCGTCACAAAGCTAGCCGTGACACCCGCTCTCCTTTGTCTCAAACTGCTAACTGTATTTAATTTCACATCTTATCGGGCCACGCTTTGTCTGTCTGTGAGTCGCGGCGCAGTGGAGGCGACCCCCGGAGATAAACTCTGTCAGGCTCTGGGGTGATTTATTAAATTCTGATTTCTGTGAAGGACTTTAATGTCGAGGGGGTGGGAAGAGCGGGGAGGGGGGCCGCGGAAGAGGGAGGGATGGAGGGATGGAGGGGGGAGTGTGGGTAGAAAATATGTCGCAGGTGTCTTTGCCAGCTCCGGGCACTGCTCTCTCTCTCTTTTTTTCCTCTTTCTCCATTACCAGTATTGTGAGGTAAGGTATAGCCAGGCCAGGAGAGAAGTAGGAATCTATGTTGAATTTCCTGTCTTTGTTGTGGCACCGGGCTTGTTTTCTCTCCACTGTTTCTGGCCAGAACAGCACTATCAAATCTCACTTGTTTGGACTGGAGATAGCAATTCCAGCGTGGGTCAGTTTCACTCGGGGCAAAGCTCAGCGATATTTTTCACGCTAATCTTCTTCAGCGCTGTCACCTGAATGGGAGTTGAACTCTTTATCCAAATCTATTAAGTAAATCCTTTGACCTTATCCAACAATGATTTTTAAACAGGTCCCAATGCTATAACATGGCTGACATTTCACACTCACTCTGAAGAGTCTGGCTTCTTCTGTGTTAAGTATTAAGTATATTTCATAGGTCAGTCTCACTGTGTTCATTTTAAATGGGTCCTTTTGTCTTAACTTTATGCTGTCGTGTCCCAACTTTTTAAATTGTACTTCTACCCACAAACTGAATTGTTAATGTAGTTGATAACACTTTACAATTAGCATTACTCAAGCATGTTAAGTAGTTACTAACCCTGAATCCATTGTTCTTAATAAAATATTTGACTTATGAAAGTCTTTTCTCTTCTTTTCATGCTAATTAAGGCTAATTAAGGTGTAGTTCTGTAATGAGTAACCATATGGAAAATATACTGTTTGGTGAGATTTGCAAAATCTTTAAATTAAAATTTACTCAGCTATGCCACATTTAAACAAAAACAAAGTTTTTATTTTATTTTTTTTTGTAATTTGGTTCACTTTATTTAAATAGCGGATATTTCTGAATTGGCAACAAAGCCCAATTTGTTCTATGTAAAGTGGTAAGTACACTTCATAGGTCAGTGTGTTAATTTTAACATTATTTATTCATCTCAAATCCAACTCCTCCCCCTTGAAACCTGTTTTACATTTCTCTTTCATATCACCTTAATCTAAATTGATGTGTTATCATACATGGATCTCTGTGGAAGGGATCAAATAATGGTGGGTGCATGCTGATCTGTATTTTTTCTGAGCATAATTTGTCTCTCAACATTATAAAAAGGGCTTTAGACTGAAGGTGCTTTTGCAATGACCTTTTTGCTTCATGTTTTTAAGCCATAAAGTGCCTCTTTGATAACACTCAAGCATCGGGAGGTAATATTGGTGAGAGGGCTTGTGACTTTCCCAAAGGGGTCTTTCCACTGTCACACCTTGATTCTCTCAAACCATGAATAGATGATAAAGAGTTGTGGATTCCATATATTTATTTATTGCTTGTATTGAAGAAGTTAATAAAAAGATGGGGGTTGTGGACCGTGAAGGGCTGTACGGGACAGGTTTTTTTCTCTTTAAACTATAGACAGCCAGCTCCAACGCATACATCACCGCCAAATGACAGCTACCCACACACTGCAACGCCTTATATCAAATAGTTTACCCCTATCTTTCTTTTCCTCTCCATTTTTCTTTGCCTAGCAGGACATCTCCTGCTTTTCTTGTCTCCTAAATCAAAACTGAAATGATGAGTTTGCAAAACCAGAAAACTTTCCTCAGAATACAACTCCAGAAATTCAAAACTTAAATATACTTTTCCTTGTAAAGTTTATTTGACCTAGTATGCAAACCCGGGCTCTCTCCCTTTGATTGAGCGTGACCAGGATCTTCTAGGCTGGCTCCTTGGATACCACGATTTCCCTGTCTCTATTGTTCTCAAAGAGTCAGCATCTTTTGTCTTTGCCACTGATTTGTCTTTTGATCTGAGCGAGTGATTTATCTGCATGGAATCGTTTTTCTCTCTGTTCCCCCTCAGGAAATTTGGAATGAGGCTGGCCTAACCTTGCCAGGGCCAAACAAAGCCCGAGAGCTGATCTCATGTATTTTGATGCTGTTTGTGAAAACGACACACACACACTCTCTCTGCAAAAGACAATGCCTGGTGGTACAATCGAAATATCCGTTGTAATTTGACATTTTTGTTAACTTTGCCGATTATCTGTCGGTCCCAAACCTGAATACAATGCCAAAATGTAACTAATAACTGAAAATAGTGTGCCAATCAAGTCCATTTTACTCGCAAATACTGGCTTATATATAAAGTTATTAAACTATTAAAATTATTTGCGGGAGTGAGAATCTGAATAATTGTTTCATAAAGCTAATTAATGTAGTATTTGGAGAGATCAGGAACACTTGTCTTCAAAAGCAGTTTGCAGTAATACAAAGTTGTATTGTGTAAAGTTGTTGTTCATAAAGTACATTCCGATACAAGTATTGCCAAATGGAAGTTGGAAATGGTATTTTGACATATCTGCAACAGTTTCCGGACGGTGGAGAGATTGAGAACTGAGAACCCAGAGGGGATTGGAGCTGTTTGCCTTGTGCTCCCTTCTTCTTCTCCTCCTCCTTTTTCCCTGTCGCCCTCATGTGCAGCTGTTAGAGCCCCCTCCCCTCCTCTAGCCTAGACTTCTACCAGCTGCCAGGAAGAGCCAGAGTGGGAAGGATGGGGAAAAGAGGTAAAGAGAGAGAGACTGGGAGGGGTAAACAACACAACTGCACACCTGCTGCCCAAGCGCGGTGGAGAAAGGTGTGCGGATGAGCAGACAGAGGAGAGAGAGAGAGATGTAAGAGAGGGAGTGGGCATAGGAGGGGGCAACATGAGTACAAAAGCCTGAGAAATGTGTTAATGTGGGAGTGAGGACTGTGAAAAAACACTGGGGAAGTGGGCAGGTGCAGAGGCATGCAGGTTCCCTCATGGGCCGACTTATCTCAAATGAAAATCTAGAACAAAATAACACACATTAGATACATTCAGTAGTTTTCAATAGTTTTGTATGACGAGATATTACAGCTGATTGGATTGGGGGTAAAAGTAAACACATCAATGATATTATTATAAAGTTGATAAAGCATCTTTGGCATAATTTTGTGTATTTAAATTAAATAATTGCATATAAAGGGTTGATTTTTCCAAAACAGTTAAGTGCCATTTGAAAAAGTAATTGGAGGCATGTAGTTTACACTTGCACTTAATGTTTGCAAAAGCCAAATCTATTTTACTGCTATCAAAATATAACTACATCCCTTTTTAATAAAATCCACTATACGTTATTGCCATTGCTAATATCTCCAGAAGATAGTAACAAAAAGAAAAAAAAAAAGGAAATTGAAACTCTTCATATGTACTTTATAGCTTAATATACAGTAGTTCAAGCATTAAATCTAAAATGGAGTAAAGTAGGTACATTGTGGAAAATTGTCTTAACATTAACATTTCTGTTTGCAAGCTGATAAAGATAATAATTTTGACATTTTTAAGTATTATATTTTTGTGTCTAAATGTGCATATTGACACTGACTAAACTCCTGTCGAAATAAAAAAAATAAATAAATGTAGTTTCCCAAATCTGTCTGCTCCAGCTGTGTACCACTGGACTGTTTTTTTTTTTTTTTTTTTTTTTGAGACCCGGTGTTTGTCTGGACTCAAACTGAGGAAACTTTAGTTCCTTTAGCAACACTAATTATTTTTCCATTGGCGCTGCTGTCACCAGTGAGAACCCCTTGGCTGTACTTTCCAACCTGTAAATAGCACACGTTAAGCCTACTAAAGCAGAAAACTGTTGTTGATTGTGTTTTCAATATTAACGTGTCTGATCATTTTTCAGTTTACTTGTACAGTTTTACAATTCACCATCATTCACACCATACGATACAATCAGCATCTAAAGTTTATCCAAGCAGAGCCATTTGATTCCTGTCCAAAATACGCATTCAAATCAGAGATCGTTTTAATCAACCATTTTCTCTGTATCAGGGAAGTCCAGAGTGTTCCCCCCTGTTCCGTTTGGGGAGCGAATTGTCAATTGGCTGACATTATCTAAACAAGAAATATTAAAACTAATTAAAGAAATGTCTCTGTGAAATCTTGATAAGGTTGAGGTTATTTTTCCCCCCTCTCTCCCTGGTTGGCTGGCTGCTGCGCTGTGTGCTCTGTTCGGAGACTTGCCACAGGCTTGTCTGAGCAGAGGAAGTTATGAAACCAGCCACTGCCATATCATTTGCACAAGGAAGTTCCAGCCTGTTCCGCCGTCTCTTGTTGACTGCAGTCCATAAAACAGCTTTATTAAAAATGACACTATTCCACCTTGTATTTGCTCAGCGCCTGCTCATCTCGATCAGGTCACATGTTGCCAACAGTAGACAGAGTTTATGACAGATAGCAGCTGTCCGGGCCCACTGTGTTGTGATAACATATTGCATACAGTACATCTCCGAATCTGCAACCCTTCTCATCCAGATAATCGTCTGGCTTCTGTTTTCCAACTGAAAACTGCCCCCCCCCCCCCGGCCACAATTTAGAAGCAAGTCAGAGGCTCTCCAATTTCCTGTGACCAACTGCATAGATAGTAAATCATAAAAGTGACACAGCAAACCTCTTGTATCAACATTACACTTTTTTTTTTTCACACAATTGATGTAACTTATTGCACAAGATGTATACCGGTGTGAGGAAATGGCGTTTGTTTCTCAACCCGACCTCATCTTGATAAGTAAAATCTCAATGTTGCAGCATGACACTTGAATACCACAGCATGCATTGTAAATTCTCAAATCTACATTTTATTTTACTTCCTCTTTTCAATGTGTTTTTTCCTTCTTAACATTGTTTCTTTGTGTAGATCTAAGATAGACTTTCACTAACTTTGTTTAGTGCCATTATACAGTAGCTTGTGTCCCAGAGTGTGAATATTCATAATAATAAACTCTATTTTGTATTATATTATTGTTTTCATATTCGCACCGATAATTCTTTTTCCAATAAAGGGAATGAAACTGCAAGGCAAAAAGTTGAACCTATAAAAATGATATAAATTGGCAATAATGAAATCTCAAAGTAGACGTGTTTCCTCCAATATCTATACCTTAGGTCTAAGGAGAGTATGTTGTGTGTGTGTGTGTTTTGTAGATGTAAGGCAAAGTAAGAGGCAGGCCTGATGTTATGGCTGCCTCCTGTTTAGCTTTCCCAGAGCCCCGGGCGACTGGACGGCATCAAGGACACCTGGGTGCGACTTTATTAAAGTATGAAATGAGAGGTCAGTGACGCTGGGGTCCCACTCATGACATCCTGCTGCTGCTGGGCCTTTCTTTGTGCCCGTAGCTCCGACCAGCTCCTCTATGAAAGTCTGTTTCATTAATCCCCCCGAGGAAGCCCCTCCACTGCTCTTTCTGCTGCTGATACAAATTTAATTCCTGATAGGTCTGTTAGATGGAAGCCGCGTCTATCAAGGCTTTTAATTAATGTGGCAGTACTCGCGGTGTATCGCGGTGTTTATCTGAAATTCATGACCAGGGTGAGGACGGACGGGATTGTTCAAAGATGGCTTGTTTTCCCTTTTTGGTTGAAATGTGAATTTTAATTAGACACGGTTGTTACTCTGAGGGGTTGTAAAAGGGGGCTCTGTGCTTGTTACAAGGCGGCATGTGTGCACACTCCATGTTTGTGTGTGCAAGTAACTGCCAGAGCCTTATCTCCTCTCCGACTGTCACACCTCCACTCTGTGTTTATTTTGCTTTATTAATGTTCCACTATTTTGTGAGAAAACAATGTTGTGAATAGGTTCAGGAAAGCACCTTCAAAAGTGGACTTGACCAAATTCTTTAGGCTTCACTGTAAATCCTCAGGCAGACAATGGACCTGCTGGTGAACTGTTTCTATTGGCCTGTTCTTTGCAGCCTTTCTATACTGTATCATTGTCAGCCTTTTATTACTTCAGCTCTGTTTAACACACCTTACACTGTGTTTGCATGTGTGTTTTCTTGCAAATTATCACAATGCCTGAGATTTCTGTGTATTTATGTTTTCAGACACAGATGCTGGTGCTAAGATCCAATAACACCTTTTATTTGTGGCTCTCATTAGCAGCCCTGCCTTTTATTGTGTGTGAGAAATGTCAGCAACAGCAAAGGCAAACCATGAAAGCGCCTTCTCCTCACTCTCTAATTGTGTGGACAGTGCCCTCAGATGGTTTTGATGGAAGATTATCATTTGTGTGCGTCACAGTGCTATCCTTGTCCCCGCGTGTCGTGCCTTATTTGTATGCCACTCTTAATGCTTGTGTGTTTGGGTTAGTTCGGAAACGAGCACAAAGACTTTAATTGTGCGCTTTAACATTTTGCAATTAAAATCTCTCCCCTCCACGCTCCGAGGAATGAATCAAGCCTTCTTTGATGTGCTTTAATCAGCCCGAGATGCATTGTGGGTTAAGGAGCTGAAAGATGCCAGATACATTTCAGATTTGAAATTGACAGTCACCTTTGAAGATGATATTTGAACCCTCCTCCGGCTCAAAGTAGGCGCCTGGTGAACCCCTCTCTCAGATTCTGGGACACTGATCTCTATCTCTTGTCTTTTAAAGTGGCCAAACAGGATTAGGAAGAAGCGTTGCAGTTTCACCAAGACCAAGGGAAGCGTACACAATGATTTGCGGAGCTTGACTAAAGATCTTAGATTCATACTGTGACGGTATCAGCTGTTATTTTCTCACCTGTTACAGCGGCTTTTCAGCAGTTCCCTGTAAGACATGCTTATGTGATCAAAAGAGTGACATTTATATCTTTCACCGTGCCACTTCAGCAAATGGAAATACTCTCTAGAGGTTTATTCCAGTGTGGGGAAAATGTGATATCACTGCACTAAACAAAATGTATTTTCGTAAATGAATAAATACAAACATATAGAGTGAAATTTGACAGTTTTGTGAGTCCTTTTAATTATATGACGATAGCGTATCTAATATAAACTGGCACAGGAATGACAAAAAGAACTATTTACAATATTTCAGTAAAGACGAATAAATGAATGAAAATGTCCTTGTCCAAAATAGATTTACCTGAATAAATAAAATTGTTGGTTGATTTGAGCTGATTGAGAGCATCTGGCTGTTGTTTGCACAGGCCCTGAGTGAACATCCATGGCATTTAAGCACAGCCCTCTCCTCCAAACTCCAAGTCTTCCCATGCAGCAAAGCAAATTAACGGGAGCAGGGATTTGGTAATAATGGAGCTTCTCAGCTTTTGTTTCACCGTGACAGATGGACAGTGTGTGCTCAAATTGAATTTGGCTTTAATTGCATTGTGGCGTTTATAATTTATCTGCTCCACAGATTTTGTTTACAGGTTTATGGGGTCTAGAGAAGAGTCGTTTGCCCTGTGTGGGTGTGGGTGTGGGTGTGGGTGTGTGTGTGTGTGTGTGAGTGAGAGTGAGTGTTGATGTGTGTGTGTGTGTGTGAATGTCGGCCGGATCCTCTTTCATCCTCGGCTACAGCAGGATAAAGGACACTGTAATTCTCTGTGAGTGTGGTGTTCATTACTGTAGCAGTTTGCCCTCCAGGGTGAATGTGTTCAATAAGCGAGATTGTCTTTTTTCCAATATACACTTAAACGGTGTAAGATTGCAAATGTAAGCTCCGCAATGCCCTGTCGTCTCCTCCTTTAGCGCCCCATGTTCAAATCATTTCTGATCACGTGAAGAGAACACAACATAATCCAATCTCTCTTCTCTTGACTAACGCGTGCCGATGCCCACAAGGACGCTGGCTCCGCAGAGGGCAGCCTGGCACAATACTCCGGCACAGACTGGTGAACTAAGGCAGTGTGTCTCCAGAGGCCTCATACGTGTAATTCTACATATGTTCTGCGGGGCTTCTGCTTTTATACAAATAGACACTTGAGAAAGAACATGCAGAAAACGAAGCTGAGGCGGAAATTGAGACACTCTTTCTAAATGCAGCGATTACTCAAATCTCATTCTGGACACGGTTATAGAGCCACAGCTTTGTCTCATTAATTTGTGTAATATTTCTCCTTTCCTCCTCTCTCCTTCCGACACGCGGCATCTCGGTGTGCGCCAATAAAGATTATATGCTTGTCTCCGGTTCCATCTCGCTCTGCTCTCCTCTCCTTATCCTAGCCTTTGCCACCCTCTAATTGATGCACCCCTGCCAATTTACACTTCAGCCCTGCCTCTGACCCCTATTAACTACCTGGCCTCACTCTCCCAGGGAAAGCACAGTGTTCAGGGATAATACCCCCCCCCCCCCCCCTCCCCCCCAACCATCCTCTCCCCCATGCCCCAATCAACTCCTCTTAAAGCTCACCGCTAAACACATTTTCATACTCAGCTAGCGAGAGAAGTCCACTTTACGCCAACTTTTATCTGGATGAGTGAAAAGGATAAGCCAAGCTGTGCCGTGGCTATTTTTTTCCTTGAGCTGGCTTCACAGCAGCAGGCAGTTTATCACAACAACCCTCGCGGTCATTTCACCTAAAGGTTATTTATTTATTTACTTATTTTCTCCCCTACTTTTCCCTGTCCTTAGATTACTGTCCTAGTAACACTGCAGCAGCCACTTGTCATTGTCTGTTTTTCACTCGTCCTAGATCGGGAGTATTTTGAGGAATGTCCGCTCTGCTCTGTGTTACCTGTCCCTGAAGTGGGCCCATTTTGGCTGCGTGTGAGAGAAAGAAAAGGAGAGGATCCATGTGCACCAGCAGCACTAAATCTGTCACTATCTTCTGAGGTGTAGTGCAGAGGGCTTAAGCATTCCAGCTTGGAGTTTCACTTGACCCCCATGTTATGTCATTGTGAACGTTCTCCAGGGGGCCAGGGTCTGCACTGATTAAAGCTCAACTGATAATCATGTGTATGCTGATTGTCTATGTTTAGGTTGAGATAAAATAGACCAAAGTGGAGTGGACACATTTAGAAAAAAACAGGAGAAGGCTTTGGTCACGTAGCAGTGCCAGACATGGTATGTGTACAGGGTAATGAAGTAGGGAATCATTCTGTGTTCTCGATTAACAGTAATCACAAAGCAACTCAAGCATGAAAAATGAATTTGTTTCTTCCAATGCATAACAGTTTCAGAACACACAGCGCAAATGTATTAATTACAGCAGTGTTTGGTCCACACAATAATATTTTTAATACACAGGCACATACTTAATTGCATAGTTCCATGTATGGTCTTCTCTCATTGCAGGTGAAGAGTGTAAGGAACCCTGGCAGATACTTAAGCCTGTTTCCCACAGCTGCGCTGTGCAGCATTGTGGCTTTTTAGCCACTTTTCTCTGGGCAAATTGTTTTTGTGACCCATGGAATGTTAGAGGAAATGCTTCTTTCTCATTGGCGGTCCCCCGGGTGTGGAGGCCGTGGCCCCTGTCATCGGCCCCACTGCACACATGGACACACACACAGACACACACACAGACATGCACACACACCATCACTCTCTGAGACGAGAGCAGCTATCCAGTGCAAAAGAGGGACCTCCTCTCCTTTTTATAGCAGCAGCACTTTCCCCAGACATGACATCACAACAAAAGATCACCCCCAGTATCATCACCGCAGCAGAAATATGCAGACAACTTCTTTCCCTAGACCTGTGTTTGTATAGACATCTTTATTTAACAGTTATTACTTAATATTAAGACTTCATTTTATATCAGCTCCCCAAAAGAGAAGTCCAAAAGTAATAATGAGCCGTCCCAATTTGAAAAGAATTTCCCCTGAATGGGTGTTCAAACATGCTCCTCAGATCAATTAAGTGTTTACAGCCTGTAAGAATCGGCAGCACAATAGAGGAGCTGTCTCTTCTGGACCCCAGAGGCTTCCGTAGCAATGTTTCATTAAGTGCACTCACTCCTGTGGCCCCCCATAAACACACATTAATTAAAGGCGCACAGAAACACGGGCTCTGAGCTTGCACTATGGTAATGATGATCTGACCCCAAAAGGAGAGGTGCACCAGGGGTCAGAGAATAAAAGCAGCTATGGCTCGGCTGATCTGCTCAAACACCATCTTAACTGCTCCCATTCAAATTAGGCCAAGATTTGCTTAACTGGCTAATTTGGATGTGCATGAATGTCAATTCACTTCCAGCAGAGAATAAGGTCCTGGGTGTGTTTCCTCCTCCCGAAAAATAATGATGTGGGTCCAGATGACAATTTCCTCATTGTCAGCAGTCAATATTGTAATTCACACCCTTGGAATTATCCCAGTGAAATGATAAAAAAAACTGTTAAAAATACCACTGTGAGTGTTAGAAGCCACTGATTCAGAGTAAGTGCTGGTACCCGTCAAGTCATTATGGCTTCAATAGCAGACCCCTCCATAGACAATTTACTAGATTTGACAGTGGCAAATGGGTATCATCAATATGGTCCCAAACATTGACATTTTCTTTGGTGGGCTAAGTAGAAAGTCCCATCCCACCCTCTCAAGATCTGCAGCTAGAGGCCAGGGGGCTGGTATCCATCTTCGTAACAGTGACTATGTCGGAGGAGGAGGTGAAGGAAGAGGAGGCGAGGAGACGAGGAGACTAGGGAGCGAGAGAAGGAGGGAGGGAGAGAGGCAGCATGTCAATGAGCCTGCCCAGTGTCACTGAGCACCACACAGAACAGCCATCTGGAGAATCAAAGACTCCTACCATCTGGCCACCTCACCCACTCTCTACCCCCACAGAATAAAAATCAAGCAGATAGCAACTCGCCATTGACTCGGTATGGCCCTTTGGAGGGGGAAAAGTCAGGTAAAAATCATCAAGTTATCAAGTTTTAGAAAGAATTTGCCTAAAAGTATAGGAATCTCAAACGGTTGCCTTTGTAACTTTAGGGGGAATAACAATACGTTTTTCACACAACTATAGATTCATCTAGTTTGATAATTTATAAGGTTGTTCTAGGTGAGCCCTGAATTTCTGCTTAAGGAGGTTGAAAGAGTATCAAAGACTTCCTTCAGAGTGGTGTAGCCTTGCTGAGTGGGCATTCAAAGTCTGGTTCTAAATTATGTATGCTTTGTAAGTATGTATTTGGCAGGACTGAATGTGCTAAGGAGGAGGGAGAGATGCTAAAAAGTCATCAGCCATATTGTAAAAAGCCATTTCCGTGTTGCTGCGGTACCATTGTTTACAGGGCTGTGATGGAGAGGTGCTCTGATCGCCACTAGCTGCTTCTGTGCTTCCCTCTTTTTCTTCCCCCTCTTAGTTTGAGAGAAATCTCCTGACGCTGTAAAATGGGCAATGATGACATATGTGGATGCAGGCCTGTTCATATCTTTGTGGGGCCTTTAGGGAAATAAATATCTGAGAACATTCAGTGAAATGAAGCTCACTCAATAAATCACCATGACACAATAAACACTTCTGGCACATGAGCGCCCCCCTACCCACTGTCCCCTGGTGCCCAGCCCCCTCACACACACACACACTTACTCACATACTGCCTCACACACGCGCGCACATGGAGACAAGCGCACACACACACACACGTATGGACATACTCTCGTGCTCTCAGACACCACCTACCTCTCCCCGCCTCTTCTTGTGCTACCAAATGGTGCCTCCCCACAGGCCAGTAAATCAAATCCCAGCACAAATACAGTGGGAATTTATTTGGAATGGGCTTTTGTTCTCTTTAACGCCTGATTGTTAGGCTGACCAGGTCGCTTGATAAATTTAAGATGGTTCTCTGGGTGTACCGGCTGTGCATTTTGTTGATTCAACTAAATTATGTGTGTTCAGTTTAAGTTGAGGAAAAACTTTGGGTACATCACCTCAACCTTGTGTATACTTTTTATATGCATTCATTTCAGTTGATTATCTACCTATTTTGGATCATATCACACAGCATATGTTCCAATCATATCTCTTTAGTGACAAAATGGTTTATTGTTTTTAGTGAGAAAAAAAGGCTTGTGAAATCATTGTATTGTATACAGTTTTCATATGAATTATCTTTACTTAAGGTGTGCTAATCATGTTTTCATTTCATTCCCAAAACACAAATATGATATGATATATTATTGTGTGGTAGCATGTCACATGTAGAATGTGTATAACTGTGCTGTCTGTGTAAATTCGGGCTGTGGTGTGAACAGCGTGACCGCTCTGCTCTGGGTGACACTGTGGACACAGCTCAGCTTTTCCTTTGGCTCTTGAACTAGACACCAGCCGTCTCCAATGGGCCTCTCTGTTATTGCAGCCCTGATATAAGCAATAATATAACACATGGTCTAATAGCTTTATCAGTGTTTGCTATGGTAACTCACATAGAAACAACGCTTCAAACTATTATATTTTTAAACTGCTGGCTGGGACATATTCCTCTTTATCTTTAGGCAGCATGGATATGATTGCTCACTGTTATAAATGGCACATAGTTAGTACAGGGAGAGAAAGTCATTGTTTACACTGGGCCTCACGCGGTGAATCTGTCCACTGTAAGGTAATCTGCAGTAATAAGCTCCATTTGTTTTGTTTAGCTTTTAAGCTGAGGCAGAGAGGAAGGGAGAGGGGAGAGGGAGAAAAAAATCTCATTTCAAATCCTACCCACCTTCTTATCTCTATTTGTTCAGTTGTTTTTAATGCCACATACTGAAAGAATTTCAATGGCTGTTTTGCCATGAAGTCATTTGTTATCCTTCAGCGGGCTTTCGTCTCCCCATTGTGTGACAGGCCCGGAGTGCTCCAATCCTCCAGATGGAGCAGGTCAGACACACAGCGACTGTTCAGTAACACACACACACTCGCTCTCTTACACACACACACACACACACACACACACACATACACACACAGACTCCGAGCTTCAGCACTTCCCTTTCAAAGCCTGACATAGATCTCCTCGCCATGTGACATATACAGAAATGATAATGTCATTTTTGGCAATTTGTCTTGCCTCCACTTTTCTGTTGTTGCTGAAGTGTGTGTTAAGTGCGGCTGGCAGTCGTTCGGCTCATGTCATGTTTACAAACAGCCAAAATGAGAATGTTTCCACAGTATTTCATTTTACGCATATTGTCACTTGGCCTGTTATTCACTTACAGATTTTCTCTCCAAAGATACTTGTCCAAGCCTAGCAGAACAGATGCATCTGCTTTGTCGTCTTTGGCAATTCCACTCACTGAAGGAGTGTGCCCAAAAACAAAAAGCGCAGTGTGATTTGCTTTAATCTCATCATGAAACACTTTATGGTTTCTTATTTTAACAAAGTTATTATTTTCTTTTAAAGACATTTTAGGCATACTAACGGGTGTTTTCTCTTTCTTTTTCATGTGATGTCCTGCCTTCCCTGCTTTTTCTCGTGTCTAGGTAAGTAAACTGACCCGCATAAGATAAAATAATGGTTAAAGAAATTTGACATAAATTTAACAAAACAATGAATCATGGTAAGCTATTTTTGTCACAAAATTGACAAAAACAGTTCACAATCAAACATTTTCAGGAAGGGCATCTGGCATAAAATTTACATGAAATCAAGTAAGTTATTTTTCTTTGACCACCTAGAATAGAACAGCCAAATTGAATGTTAATGTATGAAATGGAAAAAATGTCAATTATCACATTCAAACCACTTTACTATATTGAAAAAGATACCCCACAATGCTCCCTGATTCGCAGATGGCTTGCAAGTGCACACGATCCCTGCATGGGAGATCTTAATATAAATCTATGGTCTTGGAAAAGTGTAACAACATTTTATGTGAAAACAACAGGTGTGCTTCACTGTGCTCATGCACTGCGGCCACAGACGGTAATAAAGGTAAGAGCAGGTTCCATAACAAGTAGAACATAATAACCGTAACAGCCGTCCTTAAATGATTTGATTGACTCACGCTAGACCTCATCGCTCTATTTTAAACCTAATGGAGTCGAGCTATAATTTGACTAGGCTTTGATTGACAGCGCCTTTCTCTATCTCAACAGTAACCCCTGACGGTGTACATTAGAGGCGGATTAAAGCTAGGCGCTAACACATATTAAAAAATTAAGCCCAAGCCAATGGACTGGCAAAGCTCTTTTTCCTCCTCTTTGTACCTGCTTTGGCATGGTCTAGCATAAAAATGGCAACACCAGCGAGTAACAATACCAACTTGTTAATAAGAAAATAACTGGTTTTGACAGAAGTGAACCAGAGAAGTTACTGACTCTTTTTCACAGCATGTTGAAATCAGACCAAAAGGATGCACATCAGGAAATAAATGAATGGACTGTACTAGTCCAAGTTCCAAATTCAGCCAAATGTTGAAATCAGAAAAGAGAGAGAACATTGTTTACACTTCCTCCTAAACACTGAGTTATGGCTTATTTTGAATGCAATTTTTCTCCCAATATATATATTTTAGAATGAACTAGACCATTGGTTCTCAGACATTTCACTGATAATGTTTGGCTTTCAGAGCACCACCAGATCTAAGTAGTTCTAAATAATAATTAGTTCAAAGGAAGTTTTTGACTCTTAAAAGGGCCATATTACGTGATTTTCGGGTCTATGCTATAAAGTTGTTTCCTAATCAAAAACATACCTGGAGTTGTGTAACCTGTGTTTTGTTTCATTGACACATGTTTAACACACAAATCCTGCATATTTAAGATGAGTTTTTCTCTCAAACAGAAAACATTTTGTTCCACCTTGTGATGCCATGTGGTGATACAGGAAGTGCTTCACTGTGTTTTTCAAGTCCATAAATCTTCATTAAAGTTATTTAGATAATTTCAGTCCTGCTATTGCCAATCTCAACTGAACTAAAGGTAAAAGTAAAAGTTGTTAACTTGAAAAGTACCACTAGATGACATCACACTGTGGAACAGATCAATTTGAATGTGAATTAATCAGAACACAACTCTGGTTGTTAACAGTATTCTAACATGGTTTAAAACACACAAGAGTCAATTAATATAAGATCTTTACGTAAACGAATGCTGAAAGCCCTGTGCACCACAGTGTGAGAAACACTGCAGTGATAGGGCATCATGCAGGGACAGTGACTTGTTAATACAGCTGGAACTGGTGGAGGAAATGAACTGACAGCGTGCAGCAGGCCACAGAGGAAGGGCAGATAGGCCAGAGTCCTGACCGCCCTGTGGACAACATCAAATACAATACAACCTTCATAAACAGGTGATTCATTTGTCAAACACCACACTTTTGTTTAGAGCCCATATTAACCGTGCCTGGAGCCAGTGGCATATTTAAGAGGTGCTGTACTAGTTGTTCCTGCTGCAGGATACACTTCTATTGTACCGGTTCAGCTGCAGTAAATAGTTATAAATCTTTGAGAGTTGCATTTATTGGAGCATGACACCAAAGCCTCCCACTCGGAATGATTGAATGTAACTTATTTGATTCTGCTTCCCTTCATTTGGGGATTTTGTGAAGAGTTGGGTTTTGAAGACAATGAACTAACAAAAGATTGTTTTAACAGCTGCGTGTCTTTGATTACAGCGTCTTTGAAGTATCACTCTAACTTTGCCTTTGAACTGGGATAGAGATCACAAATGAATCCAGCTCCTTTTTGATGTGAGAGGAGGGGATTTTATTGTTGTAATGTGCACAAACTGCTCCCGACCGTTTAGAGAACAAGTTCAGTGTTGATTTTTAAATTGAAGGGGTTAAATGGGGTTTGAACTGAGTCAATATGGTTTTATGTTCATTTGCTTGTACGCTTTACTTCTTCAAACTAAATCCTGTCAAAGCACCACACAGTTGTGCAGATCTGTCTCGTATGTTACAAGTGCAGAGCCCTTTTTATGACTTTTACAACAGTAAAACTGGATGCATTTGGTTTGGACAAAACTCAAATTATATTAAAGGATTAAGTAATTGAACACTAAATTAAAAGACTGGGGGTTTCTGTGCTTTAGTAATGCCTTTAATCTTGGCACAGTTTTAAAAGGCACTGAAAGGAAAAGCAGATTAGTTCAATTCCATGTCTTTTTAAGGGAGAACTACACTAGCTTTGGCTGGATTACTGTTAAATCAGTCAATTGAAATGTAATGATACTAAGAGTTAATATTTGCATATTCATTCTGCACTATTAACTCTGCTTTAAAATCAAATATTAAACAGTACATTGATTTACAAGTTCATTGTTCCCATCTTGGTGTAAAATACTTAAAACATCATTATTAGGTCAGCTGGATTTTGTTGACCTAATAATATTGTCTTGAGTAGAACAATAACTTGTAAAATTCAGTTTTATCAGAGGTCTACTGAAAATAAAACAGCCACATTATCATATTTCACACAGATACATCTATTGTCTCATTTGTAAATGAATCGTGTTCTAGATCCAGTCCTATTGTCCATTTTGTACTCTTCGTGTTAACAATAAAGAAACAAAAGTTGTAAAACTGTGTGCCCTACATCTGTCATTGTCATCGCAAGACTGGCTGTAATTCTTTATTTATATTCTGGGCTGCAGATATGTGCTTTGTGTTCATTGATTCAAGGGCACACAAATACAGTATACCCCCAGCACCCGACTTGACCCACATAGGACCATATGTGAATCCACCATCCATTAAAATAACATGAGAGATACAAATAAACTCCCCATTGAAAATCAGCTACATTGCATTTGTAATATAGCCTCAGTCCAGCAAATTTTAAAGCCATTTTATTCCTTTTGATAAAAATAGACATTGTGACGACAGAAGGGAACAAGTCAAAAGAATCAAAAAGAGGAAATTTCGATATTTTTAAATGATGTCCTACATTTTGTCAGCTAAAATCAGGATATTGCCTGAGCGAGAAGAAGCCATGTTCTTCAGTTGTCAAAAGGCAGTAAGTAATGATTAAAATAGCAGTGTGAAACGCGGGGAGATTAAAGTGATGCTAATGATAAGTGAGAGAAGAAAAGGGCAAGCTATATTTTAATTCCTGGGAGAATGGTTAATGACTTCTATTGCCTGAGATTAAACTAAACCTGTCTCATCAGCTTTTTCTGCACGCGGAGGAAAAAAGCCCCCTGCACTTTAATTTATTAAACTCTTTTAAGGAAGCACATTGATCTACATAGGTTAAACTTTCAAAATTTGGGCAAAAAGACCCCATAAAGCTGTCATACAGGGCAGAGCTGTTGAGTAGCTCTAGGCGCACTATAAAGAATTCATTATCTCCAAACTGCCACATTTAATCAGAAAATATCAATTATTTAAAAGGGGCGGATTGTTTCTGTTTAGAGCATCAGGTTTTACTGACACGTTGAATTAGGCTGACAATGAATCCAGTTTTTCTGCTGTCACCTCTGTTCACTGGTGAACTTCTAAATGCCCCTTTGCATGTTTGCCTGTGAAATGGAGAGTTTGGTCAGTGTGAATGGGTCCATATAATCACATCAGCAGTGAAATATCATTGAACAAGTACAATGTTTATCTCCAGTTTTCAGCTGTAGAACTGGCTGCTGTGAAAATGTTTCACAGTGGCATTAGCACAGAGGCACTGCTGACCTCTGTAATGAAATGTATGGTACTGTTGACATGGCATTACAGCGATTCAACACTGTTCATTAATCTTTGTTTTTCTCCAGCCCTTGTGGCATGTCCTTCGCCAAGGTACGCCGCAATGCCAGAAACTGTAAGGCTCACCACATATTTCTGATGACAATTAGCACGCATTCCTGTCCACTGAGCCCTCACATAACAGAGCCCAGTCTTTATCAGAGCCTGTGTGATAGGAGTCATTGAACATTCTACTGACAGAAGATTATTTGTGTTTCTTTTACATGTCAGGCATGAGTAGTTGGTGTTTTCCACTCTCTTTCACTATATAACAGAGTAAGCGCCCTATGTCTGTCTGGCCAACTTAGTACAACTTCACATTCTTCATTATAGCCTTCCCCCATAGATCTTACCTTCTTACAGTCTGAAAATAGGTCTGATATTTAAAGCAGCATTTAAAGAGTAACTGTCAGTCCTTAGTGGACACGTAACAACAAAGTCCTCAGTGAATCTGTCAGCAGGAAGCCAGTTCACAATTAATAAACCATTTACCTCGGATATCACTGTACAGCGGGAGACACGTGAGAGAAATCTTCTATGAATTCTGTGAGGACCAGAAGAGCATTTTCAAAGAGGCAAATGATACTTCATATTGGCGTAGTAACTGTGATACTGATCGATATCATCAATGGCTGCTGCTCCGGTGCAGAATTTGATCCGGGACTTGTGGAAATGTTCACGCTTTTGTCAGACACAATGTAATCTCTTCTTTTGAATCAATGACACTTTTTAATGCTCAGGTTTCTCTGCAGATTTAGATAGAAACAGCTCTTGTATTCCTTTATAATGGCACCATGTGTGGCCTGACAGCAGTTATTCATGTAGTGTCAGGTGACTTAACACTTAATATTAGCCTGTATGTTGGAGTGATTTCTTTTTTACTTTTCTTAGTAGGGATGTTAAGATCATTTGGTTAATAGACGATCACAGTTATTAAGTCACTATATTATTGTAAATAGAAAAATGTAAAATAATAATTGTGAACATTTTAGAAGCAAAATAAAATGTGCTTATTTATTGTGTTTTCTTCACCAGATTGTCTCAGTGTGACATTAAATTTACCTAGATCTTGTATTTATTTACTTACAAGTGTTTTTATTGCTCATAAATTCATAAAAAGATCTCATTTTACAGTGAGCACAGTTGCCTCTCCCCAGATCTGAGCTGTAACCTGGCTTGGTGGTGTTTTTGGCTCATCACCATGGAAACAGATACCGTATTTTCTGGACTATAGAGCGCACCTGCATATAAGCCGCATCCACTCTATTTAAAAAAAAGATATACAAGCCGCAACCGGGCTATAAGCCGCTGATATCTATGTTGAAAAATTTGATATTTACTGCATTTACAGAACGATTTTGTACTGTAAATGTACATTTATGTACCTGAACAGATTCTTTCCAAATAGTGCCTTTTAACACGGCAGCAACTGTGCTGATTAAAACGAGGTCAAAAACAGAAAAGAACCGGTAATTGATTACCTTCATTTCTCCTGTGCAGTGAAATCACAAGTCACTTTAATCATCTTCGCTGAAACCATTGATGCCAAGCTTACGTGCAGCAGCACGATAGAGGTCTGCGCGGGACAGAATTTTCATTCCCGCTCCTGCCCGCTCCCACATTCTTCAGTACCGCTCCCGCGTCGTGCGTTCGTGCTCCCGCCTGTGCCCGCAATAAGCTTTCAGAATATGTCCCGCGCCGCACTGTTTTGTGTTGGGTCCCGTGGGTCCCGCGGGTGCAGGGCTCTACAGCGGTTTCCTTCCTGGAGCAAGATCGATGCCTTCAACTTAAAACTTCCATCATACAAACTCCTTCGTGTGCTTTTCATGATGAAGGGGCGAGGATTTGAAAATAATTACCAGTTAGTAATTTGTCGTGCGTGTTATATCTGCTAAATAAAAAGTAGCGTATTCTTCTTTGCATTAATTTTCCGTCTATCTTGTTTTTGAAATTCCGGTTAGAGCGCCCCTAAAAGTAAAAAAGTAGCGGCTTATAGTCCAGAAAATACGGTAAGTTGAATGCCATACTGCTGAACATTCCAGCCAAAATAATGACATGACATGGAGACAAGCAGAAAAGATACAGTGTACAGCTTTAAGTAATCTCAATTCAATCTGCATACCAAGAAGTAATCTTAAATTTAAAAGTACTTTTACTATTCTGAATGGTTGGTTTCATGAAGCTGGTTAGGAAGGTTAATCTATCAGATAATTTATTATATTACGATTTCACTGTTGTTTGCTCATTGTTCAATTTTGAGGTTTCTTCTCATAATAATAATTACACTGACATTTGATACTGTGACATCTCTAATGAAATTTTTTGATGAGGATGCACCAGTCTGACACTGGTATCAAATATCTGCACTGATATTTAAAATTTTCTGGATTGGATATTGGCTTCCAAATATCGGTCCATCTGATATTCTGGATGGACAGATAAAGTGATATAATAACACTGTTTACTAGTCTGTTTGAACTTTTATTTATACAAATCTTCAGAGATAAATAACAGCTACACAACACATTTGGATCAATTTTGTCTCATTCTCTTTTTGTTTTAAAGAAATAAATTCTGTTGTCAGCCTCTGCTCTGATATCGGTTGATATTGGGTATTGGCAGATACTTAAAGCCTATAGTATCAGAACTGGTATCGGAACTGAAAAAACTGGATTGATGCATCCCTCATTTTGTTTTTGGTATGGAGTCTGTTACAATATATTCCACTGCCCTCATGTCTTCATCAAATGTACAAAAATGTATTCATAAGAGATTGCATTTATTAGTTTGCATTTAGCTTGGAATCTGTTTTCTGGGCACACATTACAATAATGCATTAAGAAATCTCATTATTAATTCATATATTTTGTCACATATTTATAACTATTCCCTGGACTCCCAACATGTGACAGTTGTTGTTAGATCCCTTTTGGTTTCAATTAAAATCTCGCTGAGGCAATAAAAATAGCCAATTAAACTGGAGCAGGCTCTTCAGAGGTACAATTGGACTGATTAGATTAACCTTGAACATCAATTAGTGGTAAAAATAATCTTAAATGTATATTAATATCTGTCTACCACATTCAAAATGATATTGCTCATTACTTCTGCATTGATTTCGCCCGTGTCATTATTGGCGTTGATTAGCCTCCGTTACAATTTATTTCCATACACGCTTATTTGTAGCTTAATTATTTAGTATTTCCTCATCGAGAAACATGATGGTTTTATTATCTAATTACACAAGTGCGTTTCCAAGTTGCAGTAAACAATGGAGATGTAATGATGTATAACAGGTGTCTCTCCCCGTATCAGTCAAGGCTCGCAAAGCTGCTTTTACAGTTGTCACTTACTCTGCTTTCTTTTTTTTTTATATTTCCAGTCTGTCACACCACACACAGAAATAGACACTTGCTCCTCTTCAATTGCTTCAGTAAAGTGTCAAGTTTATACCCGTACAATGTTCCGCGCTTGGCTGCCTCTTCCGTAATCCCCACCTGGTCCCCCCCCCAAAGCTAAAAATACACCTCCAAACTCACACCACTTTGCAGTTTTCTTAAGTTACGGCAGTGTGAAAGGATGGCGGACATCTTTGTAATTCCTTAAATAACATGTGTAAATGGGCATGGGGCCTATCTGGTCTTTATCGGTCCAGGCGAAGCGAAGCCAGGCAGCTGATACCTCCTAAGGGCTGAGTGGAGGGGAAACGCCTGATTCATCTAACAGGCTGTGAAGCTGATTAATTTCACTCTTCATTAGGAATGTGTTGTGGCGTCTGCAAACTTGGAGCGCTCCTCTCCCCAACCCAGCCTTGGTCATCGCTACTTTGGCCTCTTCACCAAGTCTTGACGTGTTTTTTTTTTTTTTTTTTGCTCCTGACCAGCAGCGAGCCAGTGGCCACCATCCTACCCCCTCCTCCTCGCGCTTCCTCGTCTCTTTGCGCCCTTGGCAAATGAAAGGTCAAAGACGTTGCAGTGATTAATGAGCAGTAGACTCTGGGATCTCTCTGTCAACCCCCCACCAGTCGCCAGTGCACCCCCCCCATCCTCTCTCCCTTCCCTCCTCCCGCCTGCTCTGGACGCTTCTTGCATTATTTCATCTGCTAATCTCCCTCAACACTACTTAGTATGTCACCAACAAAACAGGTCCCCCAACTTTTTTTTTTCTTTTTCACTGTGAGAAACGCAAGTATAAGTGGGAGCCGGGGATTATCAAGGTACAGAATAAGAATAGAGACTAAAATGAATGATTTAAGTGCTGTATTGTAAATGACTGCCCACTTCAGACATGGTTTTCAACTCAAGACACAGCAACCCAAGTCCTAATTGTTTCACTAGTGTACTTTGAGCACAAAGTATCCACTTCACAAACTTGGTGGTATCATGGAGCTGGTGAATGTAATCGCTGGTGCTCCTTTCTCTGCATAGATGACACTTCACGGACTCTGACCAACTGTTTATTTGAAAAGGTAATGAAATATTTACTCTCCGTTGCTGTACAGATTAGCAGCAGTAATTGACTGCAACACACAAGTATGCGCACATTTTATAGTGAGAGAGAGAGAGGGAGAGATTTAGAGGGCCCCTCGTGTTTGAATGCAGATCTTGAACACACAATAGCCCTGTTAGTGCGGTGGAGTTTCTGCCTGTCACTTTCTCTCCACATGTTGCTTTTTCTTTCAGAGATAAGTGGGCCTAATGCTGAACAAATAGTGGAAATCAGAAGCCACTGAGAATCATTTGCCTCTGCTTTTCCCATGGCTCCCAAACAGAAACCCGGGCCTGCCGACGAGGGAGAGGGTGAGAGAACACACAAACGGGGGCGAAATAGATACAAGTACAAAAGAAAAAAAACAAATTCAATGAGCAAAACAATTTTGTCACCGCGAGCAGATCCAATTGAAAAGTCTCCTGGACGGGGAAGAGCTGGACTTGTCAGATCACACCACGGCGCTGAATAGATCTGAGCCGCTTCCATTGGCATCAGGTGTGGGCTTCCCCTGGCCCGTGATAGGCTCCCACATTGTGCTGGCCAGACATTTGGCCATTTTCAAATATAATGGGAGAAATGAATGCAAATGAGTGAGTGGACTGAAATGTATTTAAATGCAGATTGAATGGGGGGCTCTGCGTAGCGCCTGATAACAAGTTGCTTTAGGAGAAGGGCCACATTGTGTTGGATCATCCCTCCAGCCCCCACCACTGCTGTCCCCTGGCCCGCCAGCCCTGTCCTCTCTCCCTCTGTCGCACTTGTTTCATAAGGGGCCATTGTTCCCTGGGCAAACTCTCTCAAAACTATTTACATTACTCTTTTATTTGAATTTCAAATATTTTGCCAGCTTTTTTCCCTCTGTTCTGTATATATGGCACCTGCAGTCTGGTGCCTTGGGCTATCCAGTAAAAGAGGAATTCTGGAGTCTGTAGTGAAAAGGGGGTTCAATCATTAATGATAATGTTACTTATGTCCATACTGGCTCATTAGGAGCAGTGAAGCAGCAGTAGCATGTGTTTCGCAAACAAGTTTCCCCTGCCCACTACCGGCCGAGCACTAGCCCACGGCGATCCATCTTCTCAAACGTCTCCTTCCCATATTTAAGGAGCTCTCGTTACAGCCGTTCCCAGACCTGTGAATTTATGGTGCACTCCGAGCGGTTAGCATAATCGCTCAGAATGCAGTCATTTCAGCGGGAATGTGGGAATTAGGGCAGGGGAGAAAAGAAAAGCTGTTGGTGTGTTAATTGAATTTTATAAGAATCCTTTGGAGCAGCCCTGCCTCGTTCGCAGTGCAGTGAGGACGCAAATGAAATTCCCCCAGCAATATATATTTTCACCCTTAATTTTATTTTGTAGATTTTTTTTTCCAGACATGATTGAAAAAAGTGATCCTTGATGCTAAAGCAGTGTTTAGAGACACTTGTGTACACTTTCTTGTACTCTCTGATCCTTGCAAACAAAACAAGCCAGGGGAAACAAGAGGCGGCTTTCTTTGCATGAATTAAACAGCTTTTTATTTTTCTCATCTGCATTAAAAATACAATTTACATGCAATTAAATTTGATTAATTAGTGACACTAACCTCTGCCCGTCCTGTGTGAACATAATGAATGATGCATTTCAATGTCAACAAACCCATGCTTTACTCAGGTTTGTTTTCATCAAGAGACTTTATTAGATTATGAAAGACATCATTCAGAGGAACTGTGACGAATATTCAAATCTTTGACTTTTACAACCTTTAATATAAAGACAGTGTAACTTGTGATAGTGGATTGTGTTCATAACCCCTTTTTATCCATGTGCATCTTGGCCCTGTTAGCATATGGGGGCAGCTGGGGCATCGCTGCAGAGATGTTTCAGTGTCCAGAAGTTTCCATGCGATGATTAATAGGAGGGGTAATGTAGTGGGGAAATGAGTAAACACTCCCTTGCTCCTGGCTTTGTGCTTCAGCGGCTTGATGACAAGGGCAGAGCAAGGTGAGAATTAAACAGAGGCGCGCAAGAAGAGAAAAGGAGGCAAAGGCGAGCAGTGGGCAGGAGGGAGGACTGAAGCATGACAGACCTGACCACTGAGTAGGAGTGAGCCGGGGAAAAGGCCATCCTGACAAAAGTGCAAGTTTCTCCTGAAGAAGAATAATTAAAAGCGCTCAAGGGAGGGCAGTTTTAATTTCACATGTAAGGGGCTAAAGATTTCATTTAAAGGCGCGCTGAACAGAGAGGAGGTTAATAAGATGAACAAAGGCGACCAATGTGAGAACATATAGTGTGAGGCAGACTTTCACCTGGCACGTTTTTAATTATGGAACCTCTGATATTTCTCTTTAGCAAAGAAGGAGCAAAAAAGAGGAGATTAACTGATTAATGGTCATGGTAACCAATTACTCAGTCAGGAGGAAATAGATATAACTTCCATCAGTAATGGTGAAGTGTAAAGAAGAGGATGTAGCTATAGCTAAAAGCGCTCCACTCCTCTTGCTACGGTCTGAGTAACTGCCTACTGGGAACAGAACCACAGCATTGCATAATGTCTCCTTCTAAAAAGTGAACGGGCTTCCACAGTCAAATGCATGCTCTTGATCACTGAAATCTCACTCCATTAGTGCTATCTGAAGTTGATGCGTCCCAATTATCATAATAAGATCAGCTTGGTCCCACACTCCATGGGACTCCAAACTCTCTTACTGCCACAAAATGATCAAAAGGACTTTGTGAACTAGACCCAGAGTCCCAGCTGTGGGCTGATTTGTTCAGTAGTGGTGAAAAAGCACTTTAATTGAATATGATGTATTTCTTTTTCTTGTACATTTGAGTTCACTACGTACAACAGAGATATGCCAGCGCTTCTCATCTCGCCTGCGTATCGACCCAAGAAAACGCTTCTACTTAGATCACCATTCAAGAGTAGAATACATTTCAGTGTTTGCCAAAGTGCATCCCTGTAATTGACTTCTCCTCCATAATGCCAACAGCAGGCTCTCCCATCCCTCCGTGTCCCCCTCACTCATCCTTCTGTTTTGAATCATTAATATTGTCAGAGGAGAGCATGGGAATGACTGGACTACTGCAATCCCAAAAAACTGCAGTCTCCCTCCTGCAGCGGCATCAAACTGCACCCACACTGCGTTTGACACTTCTGTATTATATGTTTATCAGTCCCTAATGAAACACTGACAAGTCCTGCGCACAAGGGATACTGTGTTCCATTAATAGCCCTTAACGAACCTTGGGCCTTCACAAAAAGACTGGTCCTATTGCAGCTGACAGCAGAGGGGCCCTCAGCTCTGGCCCCCCGGAGAGTGAAGATATTACGAGTTAGCGGCGTCTGCATACTCCCCCCCTCTGCTCTATATGCGCGTGTGTCCCCTGAAACTAAAAGGTGTCTCTTTCTATTTCTTCAGGCACACGTTAGTTGACCACAGTGTTTAGCATGGAGCCCGACAAAGGGAACAGTGTCAGTTAATTTGCCAGCCGCTGTTTGTGATTGATTTATTCATCTACGGCTCAACAAATGTTTGTACTGAGACGAATCCCCTGAACCGTAATTTACAGCAAATTAAACCCTAATGAAGAGAAGAAACACAGACTCCAACGCAGTCATTCTAACTGAAAAATCATACTGCAGAACAACTTTTGGACTACAGATTTTCACCATTTAGAGGAGTCAAGACAGAACCATGCTTGCTACTGTAGATGAAACATGTTGAAAGTTAGTAATGGATTTTAAAATGACTAAAGCTACAAACATACTCAGGAACTTATGCTTAGTTTGCATTTTGTCTTTATAACAAATTATCAGTGTTACTCATTTACATTTTTCATTTTACATCGATTAACAAAAACAATTTCCTTGTGACTCAAAAATGCATAAGTATTAATTTCTTGAAATTAAACAAGACAAACTTTTAATCTGTCATTAAAAAGACTAAACTTTACTCCAAATCACTTCTTTTACTAACAGAGCACTGGCTGTAGTTCTCTCGATAAAAAAAAATAAAAAAAATAAAATGAAACAAAACCATGAAACCCTTTCTGGATTCCAATTTAAATAAATAGTATAGTAATTAAAACCATCGCCACTCCTGCAGGTAAGACTTCTGAAATATCAAACTACAAAGCAGTGCTATAAATCTGTTAGACATTTACACTTCTGCTTTCACAAACTCACAGCCTCTCGACTATAAAAGTTGCATCTCCCATGTGAGAAGGCCCTCGCAACCTCTCTATTAAAAAGTGACAAAACATTTGTTCTCACTAGAAATAATGGTCTGTAACATCCTCCTAAAGTGATTCACAGTTTATTTGCAAGTCCGTCACCGTGTCGAACGAGGGGGTTACCATGGCGTCACACATATGGATAATTTTAAGCAGTTGCATCTGGCGTGGCCGGCTACCATGCTATGATTAGTTTCCACGGCGTTTGTGAGTGTGTAAACCATCGGCGACATGGATGAAATATAGCTGAGGTTCACCGGGAGTGCAGGGAGAAGAAATGTACCCCATCTGTAATACACTGTGTAGACTAATATCTGCTCCTATTCTGTGATATTGCAGTGAGATATCGATCTGGTAAAATTGTCCCATATTGGAGCTGTCTGTTGTGATATTCATCATGCTGTCACCTCTCCCCAGCACCTACGCGTTATTAGAAACCCGGGTTTGAAGAGGTTGAAGGGTTTTAGTCTCCGAGATGTAGCAAACAATTCATCACAGGAGAGAGAGAGGAGAAAAGAATTCAGGTGAGGTGACGCTCGGCCATAAGATTTATGTCTAGTCAGGCTGTACATTAAGAATTATATCATCAAAGCAAGAGGACACCAGCAGCCTTGCACTGTTATCTGCTGACTTGGCCTATGTGCTCCCTTTTACAGTTAATACAACCTCTTTCATTCCCCGAGAATGCAATAGTCTCACCCAGAGTTATTTGTAAAGGAGTTTGTCAAAAACACTTGTCGTGCGTACAGCTCGTGGGAACTCCAGCGATTTTGACAGTGTGTTTTGCATTCGCTGCCAAATGCGCTCGTGAGGAATAAAAAGCTTGTAACTGGTATGTGCCACTTCCAATTCAGGCCTCTTCAGGGTGGGACTCCAGTTTTGAGCTCCCTTGTTATTTCCTCCTTTTGCCGTAAGAGATTCTTTCCGGAAGGATCACAGGCAACGGCAATCCAATTCTCTCCGTGTCTTGCGGAGTACTTTGATTCGTCTTTAACTCGGTACAAATGCTCGTCTGGGAATGTGCAGGCTGGGGGCTCCTTCTGAAGTGTGTGTGTGCATGTGCGTGTGTGTCTTGATATGTGTGTGTGTGTGTGTGGTTGCCTGGCCTGCACGCAACGCTCTGCTCTGTTAGCCGCAATGTTATTGTTGTAAACAGCATTTAAAGCACAGCTGGCCACATTGATCAGGCCTCGCGTTGGAGTGAACTGGAGCAGGCGAGAGTGAGGCTGCATAAACAGGGGCCGCTTGTATCTAAATATGCAAACACTCTGTTAGCAGCAGTCAGCACTCAGGGGAACGCGCACTGTTACTGCGATGGGGATACAGTGAGAAAACAGGCCCTAACCTTTTTTGTGTTGGCTACAGATAAATACAGACAAAGCAAGTGGGAAGAGACATGTTACAATCTCCTTGATTATGTAAACAGTTCTTTTCCTCCCCAGATCATTTTTGGACTCTTAAGTATTTACTTTTCATTAATTATTGAGAAAAAGAAAGTGGAAGAGAAAAAAAGGCGAATAAACAGAGGGTAATTTTTGTTTAATGTTTCACACAGGAATCCAATCCTCAGTGCAATTAATGCTAATCATGGCGCTCTTCCTGTTTAGCTTGAACTCTGAGCATGTTTGTGTTTTTTTTTTAATTTGTTTTTTTCGCGTCTCGTTTCTCTTCCGATCCTTGATGCAGCTCTCAGCACCGGTGTCGTCTCGTGTTATGATTACATCACCTCTCCTCTGTCCATTTAGACCTGACATTAATCACATCCGGCTGTCTGCTGTGCCGTTTATTCCCAAAGTTGGAGAGAAAAAAGCTTTAATGGCGATGTGAAAATGATATTGGGAGGATGCAGCAGGTTGGATGTACTTAACGGAGTACAGTATATTAATTGCTTATTGGTTTTTGATTTCAGAGTCATTTAGGAGGCGATCGAACACATCATTTTCACAGCTATTGTTCTTTGGGGCCTTTTAATTGTCACCCCATTGGCCAAATTAAAAGCAAATTAAAAGCCTTAACTATTGAGTCTATCTGAAGTCACTCTCCACAACAATTTCTCAAAACAATGGGGAGGATTAATGAAAATGCGGCTTGATTTCTCGTCTCCAAAAGCTTCTGCAACGGGGGGAACCAATTAACTACCCTTCAGGATGACTTTCACTTCTAACTGCCGGTCTGTTCTACTGCCAGAAACTGGGATTAATTCTCAATTAATCCGTCTAGCAGAACAACTCAGCCTTTGTGTGCTGGGGAGGACATGTGCGTACATCGCCGAGGTTATCCCCGAGCCTGTTTGCAGTACAGAAGAACTCCACCCCTTCTAAGATTGATACACCCCGTAGACCGGCTCTTCTCAAGCTGAAAATAAGAGCCATTAAAAGCCAATGGTTGACAATGATTTTTGTTTTAGGATTTCGAGCTTTATTAGCCATGCATATTAATGAGTCAATTAATTCCATTCGTCCTGACGAGTGCTCTGTTTGTTTTTGGCCTGACCTTTTATCTTAGATGCGTTCACGCTCTGGTTGGTTTAAGCACTTACTGCATACTGGGTTTCCCATAGCCTCACGTCCAAAAAGGGAGTTTTTATTCATTTAGTACCCCCCACATCCCCCCTCGCCCCACCAGCACCTTCTCTTTTGTTTTTCTTCTGCCATTTTCTCTCTCATCTGTTCAGCCTCCCTCTATTCATTCCTTCTGTCAGAATGCCTGCTGGACGTATCCCTCTGTAAATGTGACAGGAAATATGCTATTATTGCATGCAGAATATTTGCCTGATGGGATTTGCAATAAAATGAGTGCCTTTCCCTTCCATTAGGATGTCTAAAGCCCGGCTCTCTAATTTATGATTACGCTGGCAAAAAGACATGTTATATACATAAAGACTAAAGTAGCCCCCAGTCTACATTTAGCCCGTCCTGCTTTCAAAGTTAGTTGAGAGGACAGGAGAAATAATTGAAAAGTGCAGCTGGACTGTGTACAATCTTGTAAGGGATGCCTAGAAAATGAGATTAATCAGTGGCGAGACATTGTGGGGAAAAGTTTGCAGTGAATGCCTGACAGTCGTGCTCTTTCTCTCATTTCAAATGTTGGCAGGCTAGCAGGCAGCTCCAAGGGAAATGCGCTCCTTTCATACTTGAGTAATTGATGAATTGTATGCAATATGCAAATGAGAATCCATAAATCTTATGAATGACAGCTTAATTTATGTGAGCCTTAATGAATGCAGGATTAGATTTTAATTAAATATCCTCAAAGGCACCCTGACTGGGTAAGTTTTTAAAGCCTTGTTTTGAAGACTTGTTTCATATGCATCGCAGTTCATGAAAAAGAGAGATCAGTGCGTGCGGTTAGATGAAATTTCCTCGCAGTTTGAAGATAAGACCTGCTCTGTTTTGCTAACCAAAGGCACTTGCAATTAATAAATATTGGAGCAAAATCATATCATACCCATCTCATTTAGGCTTTCCTGGAACTGTTCATTCTCATACATTTGATTAACTGCATTTACTTTAAGCGCTATCTGATTTCCAACATTTGGTACAGTATCTTTTTAATTAAGAGAATCATCCATTAGGCATGGAAAAGTCAACCAATTAGGCTCTCCTCATCAGTTGGTGCATGTACGAAGTGTGCTCACTCATTATCACAGGCTGCTGATGTGATACCAAACAATCTTTGACTCTGTAGTTATACTTATACAATTATCGAATCAGCTTTTAACATTAATGATGCACGCGAATAATCAGACATTTATCGTGTTTTAAGATCTTCTTTCAAATTCTATTTCACAGCTGAGGGGCTTCAAACGTTGCTAATAGAAAGATTATAGGAATTAGCTCTCTGTAGCTCGTGGAACAGTGGTCTGCTCTTAAAATCTATGCTGGAGTGTGATGAACGATAGACAGGAGGAGACTGTAACTGGTTAGGAGTTTCTTCATAATTTACGATAAGGGCACTATGATATTGGTCACAACTTTAACTCGCCACTGTTAAAAAAATGTGAAGAGAAAAAAGCAGAATCTCAAGCAGGCCTAAACTGATTAGCAGTGACTAAAGTTTCCAAGAAATGTTCAATATTGAAATAGAAATCTGTTTTATTTTATTTTAATTCAATTTTAAAACCACAAATCTTATATTCTGAAACACCACCGCAACTTTTATCAATATCATCATTGAAATTCAGCACAGTTCCAGCCTCATATCTCTATATTGCCCCCCTTCTTGAACCACCACAGTGCTGGTCTTGTCCCAGCATGGTCCTAATCAGCCTCTGGTCTAACAAAGGCACCAGGAAGGCACCCACTCTCCCTGCACCACACTGATCTGCAGCCGCACATTAGTACACAGGGGATCAGAGCAGACATGCACTTTAAAAGGGTTTTTAGTGGGATTGCTGCTAACTCTCCCCCGCCTTTGATTTCACACCATTTGATCTGTGATATATTGTTCCATAACAAAGCTTCACAGTTTTCGGGCGGATGCAGCTGTTCCTACCCTTAATAAATAAAACTCTGTGGTTTTTTTTCTTCTTTTGGCGTACTCACAAACTGCCTGTAATCCGGGTTATCTAGATCTGATAAGAGAGATGTGGCTACCTGTGCACGCTGCGGTTTGACAGGTGCAAGGGGGAAGCTGATTGAGATAATCCAAGAATAGGTTCAATGCAAATACAGATACAAGATGAAGGTTTGGATAGACGGGAGCGCAGGAAAGATGGATGAGTGAATGCATTCTCATGTATCACAGTGCGACTCCCAGATTATGATCGTCACAACCAATAGAGTGCCAAGGTCAGCAGCAAATATAAATCATTTTTTTCTTTTTTTGTGTGTGTGTAAAGGAAACGTAGGCTGTCGATGTCTGAGTAATATTTTGGTGACTGTCAGTAGTGCTGTAATGCCATTCAAAATGAAGCAAACTCTCAATAAATGGGTGCATTGTCTGAATTGTTAGAAAAACACTGTCTCATTCTCAACTACGAAAATATCGAAATACAAAAGCAAAAACATATTTAAGTAAGGGCAGTAGGATAGTTTTCTACAATTGCTAAAATTGAACATAGCACCTGATGTTTGAATTTTCCACTCATTCCTATTAATTGTTATGTAAAGTAAAACATACAAAGTAAAATATACAGTAAAGTAAAACATACAAATTGAAATTACAGCCATATTAAATTCTGTTCTTACAAGTACAACATTCCTACAGTTTATTGTAAAAGCAAACATAGCTCACTATAAAAGATTAATGAGTGACTATGAGCTTCCTCATTTGAGCATTTGCATGGACACTGATCTTATCTTGTTACGTTTCAGCAGAAGTGGAACAGGAGGCCAAATAAAACTAATACAAGCTGCAATATTACTTTAAATTTTTTATACATTTAAAGTTTTCATTAAAGCAATACCGCATAACTTCCTGCAGATTGGCACTTTTGTGATTCCAATGAAATAGAAATTTAGAGTCATACTTCAGAACATTCTGGGATTTATGTTTTATGCCGTTTATGTTTTATGGACATTTTTAGCCAAAGGAGCAACCTTTTCAAATAACAGTCAGGTTTGTGGAGATGCAAGCCTGCTCAGGTTGCACTGAAAATTATTGTGAACTCTATCTTTTTCAGTGAAAGAAAATCATTCTTTTATTTTAGTCTATTTTCCTACAAAAATGTTACACTGGGGGGCTTTGTTTGCTTTGCCAACAGACATAAAAAACAAAAAAATATTTTTGCCAATTAAAGTTGTGAATCTGCTGCATATTGTAGACAAGGAACACACAAGCATCTTAATGTGCAGCTTTTCTGCGGAAAAAAAAAACATAACCATCTCGGAAGATATTACATTTCTTACCTTTTTACCTTTTAACTAAATAATTTCATCAATACACTGCTATTTCCTATTCAATCTCTTAATCTCTCACAGTGGTTATGCTTGTATTGGTAAATCATTTGATTTGTCTGAAAGTGTAAAGTCCACTTGGCTCCTTGGGGTCTGAGGCCGGTGCGTTCCTGCCTGACCTGGCTCTTAGAAGGTAATGTGCTGCTTTGTTTTATCAATAAGACCTTGTTTTCATGGCTGGTCACCACCCCAGCAAACCAATCAATGGGGCATGCTCTGCTATCGCGGTGAGAGAAATGAAAAATAAACCCCAGATAATCCTTCAGTTAAAAGGTTACTCAGGGCGATAAAAGCTATTTTGTTAATTTATTTACTCTCTGTGCTGGAGAGATAAAGAAAAAGGAACAATTAGGGAATTCTAGGTGAGAGAATTTAAAAGGGCAATGACATTGGGTTAATATTTTATAAGACCTGATTGGCAAAGACCTGGAGAGGCTTTTTGTTTACATAAGCCCGACGCCGGAATGATTCACTCGCTTGTTTTGGCCGACTGTGCGGAAATAGAATAAATATCTTCCCACCTTACCTTTTAGAAACATCAAACAAAAGGCAGAGATAAAAGGTTAATGGCTCAATCAAAACCCACCAGGAAATAATATTATGTTCTTTCTGTGCAAACTCCATTCGCTTATTGACATAATCAGGTTGGAAAATTCGAAGGGGAGATATCGGAGGATGGGAGGAGCAGCTGTGTGTAACTAAATACACTGAAGAAAGCGTGCATGCACGGGCTAAACATTACATTTGTGGTTTCAATTGATTTATAACAGATCATAATCACTGCATTAACGGCGTTCGGGGTAATAAGATCTCAGTCGCTGCTTCCGCCAACAGAAAAAGACGGGGCGACTGATGGCTGGAAGATGTCATAATTCCTCTGTGAAATCAAAACTATATCTAGCTGTTATTATTATCTCCTTCCTGTAAACTGGGGTGTGAATGAGAATTTAATTATTGGACTTTTATTGAAATTGGACGGGTGTGGAGTGTATTGTCAGTGCCGGCGTGTAATCTGATTGCCAGTGTGTTGTATAGGATCAGGTTGCAGGCCCGACTCTGCTGGGTCAACACATGGCCGAGCCCATTAAAGGAAGTCTGGTTCAGAGAAAGTTCACCACTATTTTCTTTTCACCATGGCAGCAAAACAAAAAACCAGAGAGAATAGATGTGTAACATATTTGTAGGCCCCCGCTCCAAAGCTGCATGGTGGGGCATATTTTGTTTTCTTAATTGAAGCCAGAGTTTGGGGGCCCCCTGAATATCGCTGGGTAAATATAAATAAAGAGGATAACAAAATGGCCCCTTGAATGACCTCCAACGCAAAAACAATATTGTGCGTTTTGAGAACAAGTAGAAGGTTTCAAAATAGAAAAAGATATGAAAAGAAAGCAAAAACCCAGGCACAGACATAAAAACACATGGACTATTTGCGTCGCTCCCAGGCGTGGATAAATAGAAAAGGAAACACAGCAGAAATATTAGCCTTATCTCACAATCTTACAATTATTGACTCTGGACTTGAACTCAAACTGAAACTCAATAGGAGACCCCAAAGTTTCTTTATCATCTACAATGTACCTGTACTTTTAAAGCATTCATATATTTTTAAATAATCTTGTAACTATTCAGTGTTTGACCTATCCCAGTCTTTGGTGAAAAACAAGTCTCCATAAAAATAAATAAAGTAAAGATAGTCATGATAAGTCTCTACATTCCAATCATAAATCCAGTGGTCCCATCTCTTTTTTCCTCTTCAATATTGGCCTAGTTTGCAGTGGTTTCTGTGCCAGGCTATTTGGGGAATCAGCATCTGCTGCGTGATAAATAGCCTGGTGCTTTTGTTTGAGGCCAGGTTGAGTTCCTCTCTGGACCCGTCTTATTAGCCCTGTGTGGCTCTGACCAGCTCTCTCTCTGTAATGTGGCAGGGCAGCTCTATCCTGCAGCCAAAGGACATGTTAGCTCAAATAAAAAGATCAACACTTCTTATACTGAAGCTAAAAGTGTATTCTTCACACTGGATTTAGACACCTCCTTGGTCCTAAGTGAAGGAGACAATAACATGGAAGTGAGTGAGGTTTTGTGTAGCTGTAGGAGCCCAGTTCAAAGCGCTCTTTCAGACGCTGGATTGCTTTCATGGCTGGTGTTATTTGTGTGGCGGCCGGGGGAAGGTGAAACGCTATCCCTTTAAACACAGACACACATTCTCCAACAGTCTGTCTAAACATTACCTTTACTTAACTGGAGCTTTGTACCTGGGTTCACATCCCCTGACATGATCTGAGGTTGATGTGACATTTTTGTCCATTTGAGGGCCTTTTTGCTTTTGGTATTGTTGGTAAAAAGCCCTTTACCCATCTCATAGCCTCTATTGAGGTCTTTCATAAATAATTCAGTCAGAGTACAAGTGAAAGTGATGACAGCAAAACTGTCTGCGATCTCCCCCTCTCCAAAGATCAAAGAGGTGCTTCTATAGAAATAGGAATTACATTTCCAGACCTGTGCTATGTTCTTTCTCTTTCCCTCCTCCTCCCTCTCTCCTCCTATTACTGCTCCTGTCCTCCAGTGGGACGTAGTTAAGTTAAAGCCATCTTTTAGTCCTAAAATCTAGTGAGCGTGTATATGAGGGAGTCAGACAGATACAGCCCCTGCACTCTATTAGCACAAGTGAGGTGAATAAACCACTGAATAGACCACTATAAGAGTGTGTGGGATCAGAGCTGAGAGCAGCTTCACCGTGTGGACACTGCCTTTGGGAAATGCAGGGAAATGTAGTGTAACACAAACAACCACATGTAATGTACTGGCTGATAAAATCCAAATGAGAAAGAACACATCATCAGTCAGCAGCAGGAATACTCTGTTGTACACCGTTGTATTCTTATAAAATAATTATTATTATTGGACATCATCTGACAATTCTTTTGTTAATTATTTTGGCTCTGACGAGATGGCATATAATGTGTAGTCATTTACATATTTATTAATTATGGCCTAGTTTCCACACCAGATGACCTTCATATCTCCCACCCCCCTGTTTAAACTGAAATGGGACCAGCATAAGTGCATACTAGCTGGTGACCCCATGCGGCTGGGCTGTTGTTTTTGTTAAATTATAATGAGAACAATAATTATGGACATGGTTGCAATTATGTAGTTATTAATGACAACAACTTATTATGATTAAATGGTGACTAATTTGTGGTTAAATCAGAATGTCACTGTAAAGTGAACTGAAATTATAACTGTTAGCTGAGTAGCTGACATGTTTTTTTTTAGACTAGACCCTATGTACTGTCCTAATCTCAAATAGACATACAAGAATATCAAATGGTCATCATGTCATGGTATCAGGTTTTACTGTTACAATTATTGTGAAAGGGAACACCACAACTGAACAATTATTTAGACCATTAACACCATGACCAAACAGCAGTAAATCCTATTTTTTCTTTCGCTCAGCTTCCTATACCAGCTTTATGAAATTAAATTTTACAGAATTACTGACTTTCTCAATGAAAAAGTAATGATATTTTGTAGTGCTGCACCGATCCAGTTTTTCCAGTTCTCATTCTGATACCGATTCCTATATTATAGAAATAAGTATCTGTTAATACTTGATATCAACCGATACCAGTGTAGAGACTGAAAACAGCATTTATTTCCTTTAATCAAAAATAAAATAAGACAATACCGATCCAAATGTGTTATGTAGCCGTTATTTATCTCTCAAGTAACTACAGAACAGCTTTGTGTGAATAAAAGTTCAAACATTCTGAGACTTGGGCAAACATCAGGAGATAGTCCTATTACATCAATATATCCAAACAGGATATTAACTGAACCGATATTTGGAAGGCGATATTTGGTGCATCCCTAAAATATGAAGAGAAAAAGAGTTATGGAGGCAATGTAGACTTACAAATTGTGACTGCCCTATTTATATCAGGACATGTCATAAAACTGGTGCCAAATTAATATGCACGTCCATTTTGAATAGAACAGATGATTTCACATGGCAACCCCAGAAGGCAAAAGCTGAAAGGAAATAAAGAGGAGCGTAGTTTTGACGTTTTGAAGATAAATGAATGCCTGGCCATATTGGAGTGTCTTTGGTATCCTGTTAAAGCTTTAAATGGACTATTGTATGTGAAATAATGTATGAAGCCAATATGTCACCTGTGTCAAGTCAGAATAATTCATCTTCTGCCTACTAGACCCCCTGCCCCTCTCTGCAGAACACACCTTGGTACAATCCTGGACCCTCATTAGTTGCTCATTGCATTTTCTTGGCCACCAGGCTTTTCTTTGTAACTATAAGCCTCCAAAGTGGCTATTGATTGTAACTTGAAGCTGTATTAATAAGTGAATGAGTACGGTGCGTGCAGAGTATGGCTGTATCTGCTTTGAAGGCCTTTTCTCCTCCACATTGAGGTAGCGCTCTCATTTATCACGTCTGGATGTGTGCCCCTCGTTTGGTGTAATAAAACTCTCCCATCAGGACCGTCCAACAGGTCTGAATCACTCTGTCACACCACCTTCCAGCTAAGGCGCGCATTAAATCAAGCAAGCAGAACATTTCCTAAGGCAGCCATTGCCTTTTAATTTCCTGAAGAACCTTAAAATATCATTCATTACCAGAACTACACATATTTGGTTTTTAAAAGTCTCATAAATCAATAGTGGCCTGACTGCAATAATTATAACAAGTTAACATGTAATTTCCAGGCTGAGGGGCCGCGCACTGGATTTTTAGCATATGCAAACGAGGCAATTCAAATAGTGCAGGGATATTAATACGGAGGAACAGGTAACGAGGTGCAGGTTATGAATTATGCATCAAAAAGTGGTTGATCTTCAATAAAGGAAATGAATTCACCGTGTAATCTAATTAGTTATGGAACTCTATTATGTTGGGCTACAGAAAGCAACTGTCCTTGAAAAGAAATTTATTTACAGTACATGTTAGCTCGTTTGGAATGGGATTGCATTCTGGAGTGCTCCAAATGTTAACACCCCCCTTTCCCACCGCTCCCCCTCCTCACTCACCCCCTTAATGTGTGTCCATGTCTCTCTCTCTCTCTCTGTTTCACACACACACACACACATGCAAACCTGACCTCTCTTGTCTTCTGTGTCTGTCTATGTTACAGCTCCAGACCAGGACGGCCCCCCAAAAGGACCCAAAGTGTGACATCGCCTGAGAACCCCCACATCATGCCGCATTCTGTCCCAGGTCTCATGTCCCCTGGTATGATCCCACCCACAGGTATGGAATTTTTTCACATTTCACGTTAAAAACACGCTCCCTACTGCTCATCTCCCAAATGTTAACCAGTCCAAAGCGACACATACACCCACCCAACCACCAGACCAGACACCAGCCGTTTTCTCCCAAAACCCCTGCAAACAAATAATAAAGCAGAAGGGGGGGTTGAATAAATTGGAGTGGAGATCTTTCTCTCAGATTATTCCGGTAGATGTTGCATATCGCCCTGAGTGTATTCTAATTAGCACGATTAAATCCACTTGGCTGCTGTATGTACATAGACAGTGGAGATGCTAAAGCAAGCCTATCGCCACAAGAATCAACAACACCCGTTTGTGCCCTAACTTAGCCCAGGGCCCAGTCTTATTGCAGCAAATGCTTTTGTTCTATTTGGGACTGGCTGCACAGTGCTTGCTTTGATGTTGGTGGCTCCAAGTGCACTCATTTGCATGTTTAGCTTCTTCCTCTTGACATATCTTAATGATACTTTATCATCAAACACAATATTTAGATGCTTGACCAGTTCATAGTAGTGATGGGTGGTACCGGTGATTTTATTTTTCAATCTAATATCTAGTAATAAGGTAATCTTGCGATATTGACCTGATACTCTACTAATACTAATGCTAATACTAATGCTTTTTGTATTAAAATGCATTTAAGTTTTCAGCCAATAGCTATCAATATTTGGTATCGATACACTCATCACTATTTCACAATACTTTTTAAATCAAAATAAGCAGATATCATAATATTGATTTATTATTCATGCAACTAAGTAGGGCTGGGTGACATTTTTTTTGCACACATTGTGGATGATTACATTTTTAATGGATTAAAGTTCGAGCAGCGACTGAAAATGTGTATACCCCTGTAGTCAGCATCACTTAAGGTAGTAAAATGTAATACTGTCCCAATCTTTTTTTTATTTACCTGTTAATAGTTTAACTTGAGAGAGTCAAAAATAGTAATTGCATTGCAGTGTTTTGTTCAAATGTTGTATAGGCAGTACTCCTTATATTTGAACACAATAGAGATTGACATGGTACAGTGCTTTGTAGTGTGTAAAAGTGAGGTCAGGCTGTCTGTGCGGCAGTGGGCTATAGAAGCAGACATAAAGGCCGGCCTCAGCGCAGAAGGACAATGATGAGAAAGAGCCGTGTTATTTAGTGGAACATAAAGCAACAGAAAGGCCTTTTGATATCAGCCCCTTTAAGCCCAGGGGGACTCTATGATCTTGACATTTAGTCTTGGTTTTCAGGGGCCGCAGATAAAGTAATTGAGGTTTTTGGTTGTCTCATAACTGTTGTAAGGTCTGCAACCCAGCAGACCCTTCTCCACTTTCTCTATTGTTAATCTTATCTGGACTACGGTATTGCACATGAAACATCAAGTAAGTTACTGAACTTGACGGATTAATAATTACATGTAATTGACCACACACAAGTTAGCATCTAAGCAGGCGGCTAATTGATCTTGCCATCACGTCCAAATGTACTGATTGATGATTAAAATGTGACATTGAGAAAGTGTCTTAAATAGATGCACTATCATGTCATGTCAGATTAGTTCATTTCTCAGATGAGTTAGCGCCTGCACTCACAGACAGAACAGCAGCCCTGGGCTCCTCCCCGGGCTCAGCACTACCCCAGTGAGGCACTACTTGTTTAATTGACAATACAAAACTGAACATAAAGTATTTTGTTCATTGAACTATGCTTATATTTCAGATGTGTAATGCTAAAATGGCAGATAGTCTTCTCTTGTCAGTGGCTGAAACTTCAGCTCAGTGATCTAGTTCATAGCCTTTAAGGCATAAGAGAAGTATTGCGGCATTGTTCATGCAAATGGCTGTTTTAGGAGATGATCCCTCATATTTCTCTGCCCCAGTACAGTGTCCAGTGAACAGCACTGTGAGGCTTAAGACACGTCATATTAGATCAAACTGACGAGAATATTCAGTGGGCTAAAAAGATGAGATCCTCACAGTCTAACAGGACCAGAGAGGACTATGTGAAACACATTGTTAACATATGTATCTTTGCCCTTGACACCAGTTCCATTTAGAAAAGGACATCTTAATATGCTTAGGTTCCATTTAAGCAAATGCCCGTATGTGTGTGGACGCACATGTGTGTGGAAGTGTTGGTGCGTGCGTGGGCGCCCCAGGGGGCTGCGCTGGAGCCTTTCCAGTTGCTGATGCATTACAGGCAGATTGGCCCCAAATCGGATTATTTGCTGTGGACTGACACCACACTGAGATGACATCTCCTTTAAAGTAGAGAGGGCCTGCGCTCACACTCTGGCCACTACTTAAGAAGCAGCTTCAGTATAATTCATTTATGTCCTGGATATGGCTTCAACCTTTTGAATAACGCAGGAGTACGGCATTCACCATTAGAGAAATGAATGTCACCTGCATCTCTCAGAGTGTTCCTTTACTTTACCAGTCAAGACAACATGTTCTGTCAGACTGTAATACTATGTTGTACATATGTGTACACATACACACCAGCGCCAGAGAGCCACGGTGCTTATTGGTGTATTTACAGTATGTTCTTTTATGTACAATTAGCACGTCAGCAACCAAAGAGGATAGTCTAATCTAGTGCCACTTGAAGCTGCTTTAAAATAGATCCAGCATGCACTGGGTAATTTAGTGTCATCTCCTCATGCCTTCCCCCTCCTCTTTGAGTCTGCCGCTTATCATAAGGTTAGTGCGCTATGTAATTGATACTAAATTTGTCGTGATGTGGAAAGCATAGTTCAAGTGGTGCAGTGTACCTAAGACTTGTCTTGTCCCTAACCCCAGTTTGTCATTGCGGTGCTGCCACTGCTCCATGCATACAATTAGGCAGCCGTTTTATTCATATGGAGCCTTTCTGTGCTCTCATGCTACTTTACCTGTTTTATTGTTGCCTATAGTTCACTAAAACCAGATCACAGGCATGTTTGATTTTCTCCTCACTGCTTAAGGAAAGTGGCAAAAGTCTTTCTGGGGAGTAGTGTTGTGAAGTTAATGTGATTTTAATGAAATGATATGAGTTAGATGCGGAGGGCACAGGCATTGGGGTGTTTGTTGTAAGAATGTTCTGACATTGGCGCAGGTATGGGGCAGCTCGCATGTTAATTAATGATGAAGATCCTGACAATATGCAGAGGCATGACAGCGTTAAGCCAGTCGGCTGCTGCTTCCTTTGCATATTAATAGATCCTTCATTATTATTTAATATGACAGCTGCTCCAAGGGCTACCATCAGACCTTGTCTCTGTTATTTGCTGTTTGGTGCTCCCCATGTGACACTGCCTTGCTTCTCTATTTGTAGACTCTTGCCTGTTTCTGGTGGTGGACTGGTGAGGCTCTGTGAGGAGGATGTGTGCTCTGAGGATTTGGACTTTTCTAAATCACAAGTGTGAGAATCTAAAGGTGACTTTGAATATATGAGGCAGGATTGTTTTGTTTGCATAGTAATGAATGCAGATTAGCAGTGAGTGGGATTGGTCTTGTTGATGTTTATATTTCTCGTAGCTTAATAGACTTGTTGCTGGGGTCCTACACTTTTACATTTGCTGAAATGAGACGTGCGTACTGAAGATATGACAGCTTATCTAATAAAAGGGAAGAATCACAAGATAATGGATCTTGCTTCATTCATTTCACTTTGACAAAGAAAAAGGTAGCAGACGGAAACGATATATCAGGTATGAGTTGTGAGATAAACTGTTTATTTGTTTGACCTGAGTACTAAATGTACTACCTGTTTATATATTGTTACCACTTTATTGTCACATCTTGAATGTTATGTTTATTTTCGTGGTTAAATGAAGTCTATAAACCTTTTCTTTTAAGTTCTCTCTGCCTGTGGTAGAAGGCTGTGAAAAGACAAACAAAAACAGCCTACACTAGCACCGTAAACTACTCTAGTCACAGCTAAAGTTAGTGTCACCGAGAGAGCGGGCTGCGGCTCTCCTTTGAGCTGCACCTGATTTGTGGAGGAAATTTATCACACAAACAGCCCAGAGGTGATTTCAATATTTACTGGGCAGTCTGCTCTGCATACGTCTCATTTGGAAAACAGTTGACTCTTGCCCATTATACACAAATGAAGGCTGACCTTCAGACCGGGCAGAGGCCACATTCATTATGTGAAGAAGTATCACCTTCTTACGAGCCTGGCCTATGCATATGGAACAGCAGCCCCAGCCCACTGCAAACGAGAGAGCCCTCTGACATGATGTATACTGTACGTCAATATGGTACTGATGTATTTTAAGATGCAAACAAGGCTTTAAATTATATGCACCTCCATGTCAGAGGCTCAGAGTGACTCTCGCCATCTGCCTATCAGCTGGGAGGAGAGGCGAGGGTGCCCAGGCCGCGCTGTGTGTACTTGTGTGTGTGCGTATATGTGTAAGTGTTAGAGCCACATGTTCCGTCTCTGCCTCTCCGTGTACCCGTGTCTTTCTCAAATGCATGGCTAATAGCTGCTCTTGAGTCCTATCACGCAGTCGTGACAGCTTAGTGATGATAAACGCAGACGCCGCCTTGTTCTGCGTCAAACATAAGCTAAACCTGCATATCAAATGTGCGGAGCGTCTGTAAGGGGCCAGGTGATATACTGTATTGTGGAGTGGAGTGATTTCACTAATAGCTGCATGTCTTTGTTTCCTGTGCGCCTTCTTTGATTTTGTTGCTTGGCAGAACAGTCAGGTGACTCTCCTGAGACACAGGCCTAGAGGAGCTTTAGCACTATCTGTCCCTGCTGTTTGAGAACAAGCTCATGAATAAAGATTTCAGTCACGTTCAATACTCCACAACTGCCCCAATGACAAACCAATGCTTTATGATCTCTGCTGTGCGCTGAGCATATGTATATCTGTAATCTTAGGTAGGGCTGCAGCTATCGATTATTACAGTAATCGATTATACTGTCGATTATTTTGTTCGAATAATCGAGTAATCGTTTGTTAATGTCTGTCTACTTTGCACACGCTAAGTACACACCACGTGCATTGATAGATACATGTGTTTTGGACATGAAAAACTAAATTTTCGCTAGGCTAAGGTTGACTTACTTCACGGTTTCTTTTCCACTTGATGTAATGTACGGTGCTTTCTGTTTAGATGTTGTAGCATCAGTGTTGAGAAGGTGACTTTTAAAATGTATTCCCCTACAGATTACAGATTACATACCCCAAAATGTAGTTTGTAACGTAATCCATTAAATTACTTAAAGTGAGTGAATACTTTGGATTACTTGATATTGTCATGATTTTTAAAATTACATGAATGTAGCAAACACCTCCTGCAAATTCTTGTTTGGTTTTAGACCTGGATTAGACCTGGTTTTAGACCTGGTTTAGACCTGGTTTAGACCTGGTTTAGACCTGGTTTAGACCTGGTTTTAGTCCTGGTGTTAGTTCTGGTTTATAGGCGGACAGGAGGAAGCGCGGTCCACGCAGCGTACACGAGTGCGCGGCGTACTGGAGGAGATGAGGTGTGCGTGGCGTACCGGAGGAGATGAGGGGTGCACGGTGTACCGGAGGAGATGCGGTGTGCGCTATTATACATCCATGGGTGCCACGCTGTTTTGTGTACAGTGAAGTGCAGTGGTCGTGCAGAAACTTTACCTCTACCACAGAAGGTTCCGGCCATCGCCGAGCGTATGAAAATAAAACTAAGCATCGAGGCAAAAAATAATAATCAATGCATTTTTCTAATCGATTTACTCTATGAATCGTTTCAGCCCTAATCTTAGGCATTCTGATGGAGGTGGACAGCCTTTCAGATACTGTTTATTACAATATGTTTCATGTTTTGTCTTTTGTTTTTCCAAAATATGATGTCGATATTCATTTATAATGGGGCAGTGTATTGAATTTTTGCTGATGTCTTCTTACTTATGAGAGCAACAAATCAGGTTGTCCCTGTTATTGAGAATGAACAGACCCAGAGAACAGAGGTGAGGTGTCCTGTAAAACATTCATAGATATCTTATGCCACCACACACTCAGGGATCTCTCCATCTCATCAGTATGACAGCCTGCTGTGAAGATCTCCTCTGTCATGTGATAAAAAGTCAAGCTGCGATCGCAGGCATCTTTTCCCTGTAGCATACTATAAAATTATTCATTGTATAATTTCCAAAGTTTTTCTTTTTAATTTACAAGGGCAGTGTCTTGAAAGTGTTGCAGGTGCATGTGATCCCAGTAGACAGTCTCTTCTGCCTCGTTTCTCCAGGTCTGACAGCGGCAGCCGCAGCAGCTGCCAACGCAGCCATCGCAGAGGCTATGAAGGTCAAGAAGATCAAGCTGGAGGCCATGAGCGGCTACCACAGCAACGCCAACCACCACGGGCCGGACGGGGAGAACGGAGACCTCAGCGCCAGCGTCGGTAAGACACTTTAAGGAGGTGATGGACCAAAGCTCAGAGTCTGACAGGTCTACAAACCATGAGATAAAGCTACACAAAACAAAGAAAATGGCCAACTAATTTAAAACTAACTTTTTCCAAAAGGAGTTAGGTTCCACAATGAAGACACTTTGCTAAAGTAGGTCTCGATTTCTCTTAAAGTGGTATAATTTTGTGTGTGAACTTTCTTAATAGCCCAGAGAAACTGCGAACACATTTCCCAAAGCTTTCAGCTATTAACAAGCTCTAATTGAATTGCTGTGAGAGCATTGCTTATTCACTATGTGCCATTTCAATTAATTATTAGAGCTAAAAAGCAGGAGGATTTTAGTAATATCAGGCAGACCCATTTAGAGTATTAAAGCCAATGATAATGTATGTTAGCACAGATTCATGAGGCCATTCGCATTTTCAACCTAAATGTAAAGCCCGCAGCTGCCTGCTAAATGGAGGTTTTGATTCACTTACTATAATAAATGGCTGGACTCAAATAGTAACACTTGACACCAGCAAGTTTTGAGCATGCGAGCGGCAAACAGGATGTGTTTGAAAGCACATTTAACAATGCAAAATGCATAAAGTGTGAGGTCATCTCTCTGAGAACGTAGTGTGAAAGAAAGAGAATATGAGCTGACGAGGTCACTGAAATAAAGATAAATGTGAGTACGAACTGCAAGGCTATGGCAATGGAGCTAATAAGAAACTGTTTTATCTTTTTACAATTTAAATTGTAACCTTGAGTCCAGTGCAGCCACACAGGCTCCCGGTAGAATCATAATTCTGTAGAGAGGGAGCTAGGTGCGGGGGCCTGTGAGCAGCATTAGCTCTCTGAGTGAAATATATGGCAGTGACGCCTCTCGACCCATCCACAATCAATTGGATTCTTTTCCTTTAATATTTACTCGCAGCGATGAGATGCTCGTCTGCATGGTGATGAACAGTCTGCCACTGGCGTTTGAAGGTGACCTGTCAGTGAGTATGGACAAATCTCTCGCTCGCAGAAATGTAGAAAATAAATCATTAGGGGCAGCCAGTCAGACAGGGGCCTCTCCCTCTCCCTCACTCCGCACGGATTTAAATCAGCTCAGATTTATGATTTGAATTAATGCTTCGTTTGGTCAAAGGAATGGTCGCCGAGACAAATGATGTTTGGTACTGAAACCATCCTAATATTGATTACCGGGTGTCGCAGCAATCTCTGTTTATATCAAGCACTCTGCTGTGACAGGGTGGCCACAGGAGTCATCCTGATAATACCAGGAGAAATATGGGCCTCTGTGCTGCACGGGGCCATGAAACACAGGGAGCTGAGCTGTCTTCATCCAGCCTCTGCCCACTCTTTATAAACACCATGTTGTTTTGTACTCTTTTTTTAGTTTGACCATGCTACGTGTCTATTGTGCACAAAAGCCTTAACTCCTAACCCTATGTTTTATTATTACTTAAATCAAACTATGTATGTATGTATGTATGTATGTATATATATATTGTGAAAGTATACCTTCATTTTAATATTACTAATAACAAGCACATACTGCGGTGCATAAAAAAGCAGGTTTGTGTTTTATCTTGCTTTATGTCTCTATCAAAAAAGACAAAACTTTGATAAAACAACTCACATTTATCATATAAGTTTATTGTCAATCTCTATAATTCTTATTAGACATATACATATCCTTTCCTGTTGATGAAGATTGGACCGCATATTACTGCTACCACTGGCTAGGTTAAGACTGCTTCCAGGAAATAGACAGGAGTTTTCTAATCAAAGAGCTTAATCTAAGCCACACACACAAACGGATGTGTTTACTTACACAAATGATGTTTCCGACCATGCCACGAATTGATATGATAATGAGCATGCTTTCTTAATACCACTAAGGACATACTGCATTTAATCAGGGAGAGCTCCACTATATAATGAAAAAAACAGGTCTGGTCTGACTAAATACACAGGTGTTTGTTGAAGATGATCCTGGGCTATTGTCAGTTGCAGCCAGTGAAGGACGCTGTGTTCTGTTTGCAGAGTTGGATTGCCCGTCGCCTTTGTGTTGATGTAAATTGAACAGGCTAATGTTTCCCCCCACATTAAATATTCATCACAATTAGACCTTGCATCAATGTTATTAATTATAAAGAAAAGAGGGTTCACCGGCACCAAAATAACCAAACTGAGAAGTGTATTTATGCACAGAGCCTAATTTAAAGTGTACAAGTTTCATAATTCATTTAATCACCAAATCAGAGGTTAAGCTATGAAACTTTTTAGAATAAAAATATTAATGAAAATATTATTTAAAAAGACAAGATGAAGCAGGCCAGTTATTATAGACACTGTGAAATGCTCTTCACCACCTGATGATTATTTTTCTTTCTTTACTTTTACTTTTTCTGAAATTGCAATAGTTATGATTTAACTAACACAGTAAATAACAAAACATCTTTGCATACACAGTGTCCCTGCATTTGGAAGGATTTTTCTATGTTAATGACTTATGTAGTGGCGTTCCAGTTAAGAACTCACTGCTTCTTCCTGTATTGTTGTACTTTTCTTTTAAACTTTTTTCCACAAGTGTCGCTTAACTGTTGTAAAAAATAATATAACTGTCCAAACTAAGCCACAGTTAGAAAAACATGAAAATCTGCACTTTAACCAATTTTAAACTGGGCATTAGAAGGGAGGAGAGGTGTGTGTGGGTGCCTAGTTTCTTTGATTGGGTCTCACACACTCACCAGAGCTGGGCAGAGGGAGCCCACTCAAAGCTCTGTGTGGATTGTTGCTGCGCCTCTCAGGAAATGCCACAATTACAGATCACAGACCAAGCAAAACACGTGTGGCTCAGGGCCTTGAGGGGGATAAACAGCGCACCACCCCCTCCCTGTGCACTGACCCCACACACAACCTTCATTACTGGAAGAGAAAATATTGTCAGCTGCCCACTAACAAACACCTGCCAATTTCAAGAGAAGGAATTGCTTTCTTAGCCAGAGAAAAGCTAAAATATCACATGTTAGAGGTTGGGAAAGGGAGTGCAGTGAGAAGATAAGGGCTTTTCTTTTTCCGTTTGTCTTTGGTCACTGGTTGCTGCCCTGCCACTCATGTGACTCTGCGCCACCCAACTCTAATGGAGCTGAAATCCTGTTTGTAATTAGATATGGGAATTCCACTGTCATCAGCCAGATGATGCCACGACTGCCCGACCAAACACAGCCGCGACAGACAGCTCCACATTTGACAGGACACAACTGTTGCAGTGAACTTGGTGACTTCATGTACTAAAATGTCTGCATGTAAGCTGAGAACTGCTTCAAAACCTGAAAATTCTTTTATGTTGGGTAGTTTACAGTATGCTACAACAGCAGGGGGCGCTACACCCAGTGCACCTGTCCATTTCACGCTCTGGATGGTGACAGGTACCAGGAGACTGGCCTGGCCCACATTCAGAAGAAGGGTTTTGGGTGAGATGATGAGGAAGCATCATTCTTTTCCTTCTGAGGGTCATCAGGCTAATTTGTGCTAGCTCCGCCCCCGCCTGTGTTTGCGAGTATATTAAATATGGAGGTGCGTGGCGAGCGTGCATGTGTGCTCGCTGGTTTGCGTGCGAAAGACGGAGAGAAAGAGGGGGCCTTGGCCCCTGAGAGCGCTCTGTGAGGAGACCACAGCTGTACACTCCCAGCAGCTAATTGGTCCTTATCTAGCTGTCCCATTCATCTTCATTTTTTACCAATTACTGAGCATTATCTGTGTTCTCAGTTGGGTATGGGACTTAATCCTTTTTGGTTAAGCTGGTGCTACAGCTTGCAAATTTCAATTGGAGGGGGAGGAAGATGATGGGGGAAAGAAAGGGAAGAGGTGGAAGCGAACAGGAGGAATGAGGGGCAAAAGTCGCTAGAAAAAAAACTAAAAAGTTCCCATCATCCTTCACTGGCAGGAAGCAATCAATAAGCAATGACATCACACCAAGGAGAGTGCAAAAAATGGAAGGGATCAATTATCGGCGTTATAATTCAAGTCCTTGTTTGCAAACGTTGCATCTGCATTGATTAGGCTGTTCCTGTTGCACTCACCGTTATTGACTTGTTAAAACCATATTTTCTCATCATCAGTGGTTTTACGTTTGCGGTCAACACGGATAACAGCGCTATAAGGGGGGGTATTAATTATTCAAAATGTATTCATTTTAAAGCACACCAGGTTCAACTCATCCTGTTTACTCTACAAACAAAAGCACTGTGGTACATGGCTCATCCAGAAGGTACATCAAGACGTTGCAATCTGGGGCAGTTAGCCTTAATTTTCTGAGATCAATGCATAACTAGGCTCCTCTCGATATGGGGTCCACGCTTGGCCCTGCTGCAGAGCTGAGTGGAGTCAGCCTGGAGACCATGCACTAATTACTGTACTGTTTGCTGCTCTGCTGGATAGCATTTGTACCATTTTGGATCATATCAGCAAGTCAATGTGCTCTGCTCTACAATGATAAATAAGATATTACAACAGCAGCTTTCAGGGAAAAACATTACCCACAATGGCACACACATAAAGTATGTGTTTTATAAAGAAGGTAAAGAGGCAAGTCTTAAACAGTTGTGCGTGTGAAGACAAAATAGAACCTCCTGCACTTTGATAAGGATGGCTTCAGTCACACTCTCAGTGGCAGCTGTCAACCCAGCTCCACTGCTGCCATTTAATTAGTCTGTTTATGTCCTTTCTAATAATAAAGCTCTGGGTGGAAGGACATCTTCTAGCCATGTGAACCAACCTGCTCGCTGTGTAACGCTGGTGGCCCCATGCAGTGCTAAATGTGGGCCATGATGGAGGAGAGTGGCTACTTCCTGCTCCTCAGACTGAACAATGGCCCTGGGGCTCAGATCTAGTATCAGCCCTCCTCAATCCTAACCTTAACCATTAGGGGATAAAGCACACACTGACCTGATATGAGTGTCTAGGGGCAACTTCATCCATCTTCTTCTGCAGCTCTCTTGTGGGAGCTTTTGTCAGCCCAAGCTCTTGAGAGGGACTAGATTGTAGCCATAGGCTGAATAGAATTCATTTCACGAGCATATTATAACAGCTTTTAGGGCACTGCACATGATTTGATTTATGCATTTACGTCAACTTTTATGATGTTGGTTTAGTCCTTCCAAGCTGTGGTCAAACATGGGCCACTTTAGAGCTGAAACAGCAGCAGTTGTTGTAAAATACACAACAAATGAGTGAGGAGAATGGTGAATCCCCTCCATTTTGATGGGTCTGTCTTTGTGTCTCTTGAGGCATTGGCCCTCACCATCTCTCTATTAGTGCAGCAGACTCAGGGGAACCAGGTGACAGATAAGTGAGGAACGACACACACATTTTAATAGACATTTCAAAAGATAAACCTGATAATTATTTCTCCTTTTAATGAAGTCTAATGGCCTCCTTTTAATTCCAGTTGTGTCGGCTGTTAAGCATCAGCGTAACACTTGAATATGCATGATTGGGAAATTATGTGGCACACTGATGTAGCTACAAAACACAACTGCAGAAATAGATTAAATTAACAGGAGGGATTGATTAAACATTATTTCCGTAATGATCCATATCAAGTTCTCTCATCTTTGAGTGACAGGGCCCCAGTAGAAGAAGACAGACTATGATGGTGCTAGGGAGATGTATCAATATGTAGACCACAACATTTTATAAGGTAAAAGCTATCAGTAAAAAAAATAAATAAATAATAACTCAATAACCTTATATTATACCTGGGAATCATGGGATCCCTCACAATTTGATATAATACTCGATACATGGCTCACAATATGGTGACACACACACATGATAATCAATATATTGCACAAGATGTTCTGCAATATATAACTAATTTAAAAACCAAATAAATTTTAACAACAGCATTTTTTGTTAAACCACTACCTGGGCAAAGTCAATATGGAATAAACCAATTACTATGAGTATGTCAAATGCACTGCATAAACAAGTTTCCTTTCTCTGAACAAGCACTGTCACCAAATATTTTAGTAAACGACACCAAAAAACTCATGGCAATATGTCAATGCAGCAGCCCACAGGAACTATATTGTATCACCAAATGTTGTATCACTATATATTTCAATATTTTATCACACCCCTACCTTATATAATATCTACCTGGACTTAGACTGTCAATAGTATCCAGGTTTGTGCCCTAATGTATGGTTTACAATGGTCAACAAAACCTCTTTAAAAACACATACCTCACCATAATGTACTTATTACCGTGCCTTATACCTTCACTTGTCCATAGTGTACAGCAGGCCTACATATAATCCGTATATATACAAAACCAACTGACCGGTGGAGTTGTCACACCGCATCAGCATTAGTCCTCATTCTTCATTAATTGGATAGATTAATTTGGAGCGCTTTGATGTCAGGGTGATGCACGTGTTGGGCCTGTCCCCTCCTCACTATTCTCTGTCACCATGAATTTAGACAACGAAGGGGGTTGACCTTTGAAAGTGAAGAGATCAACACAATTTGAAAAGACAATGTCACTTGGTGTAAATGTGATATGTGTAATAAACGACATCCAACCTTTTTGGTGATGATGGCGCGCTCACAGGTTGCTGGGAAATGGGGACTGTGCATATGCATAATTGTATACAAAAGACAGACCATTTAAACATACATTAGTGTCTGAATATCACGCGCTCTCATTCAGTCTGATTATATCTAAGAGGATGTATTAGCATAGAATAATAATATCACTGTGTACACAATCAGACTGTAATGATAACACTGTAACAAGAGCATAATAATGGCATATTCTGTGTTGATTATACTATGAAATGTTCCATTACATCGCAATCAGTCCTGTTCCAAATGGTAGAAATCGCTGGTGCTGTGCCATGCAAGCACTCAAATGCCAAAAAGGTGTTTCTTTTCGATTATGATATGGGGACCCTTATCCAAAATAGAGCTATCAGGTGTAGAGAATGCATGGCATCCTCAACATCATGCTCACACTGAACCGAGACGGGAAATAGGAAAAGCAGTTTTGAGACTACCTCAGTGTTTTTATCTACAAAGAGTAAAAATATGATCTGCGAGTAGCATTATCATGGTATTTTGCTCTGTGGTCATGTAATTACAGGTGTCTCTGGTAGAATTTTCACAGTTAAAACTCATACATAAAAATATATAGGTAGGCATACATTGAAATCATTAGCACTGCAACTGTAAATGGCACACACTGTCCCTGCTTTGTATGGACTGATTATAACAGAGGAAGTGAGAGAACAGAAGGTAAAGATGCTAATTTAGTAATTAAAATAGATGATCTGATGACCACATGCAAACCGATCCCCCAGCCCCCACCTCCATCAAAGCCTTATGACGGCAGAGTGGGCTGTGATTGATAACACTCGTCAATATATTTCATTTCAGGAGCCTTAGTCAAATGACAACTGGTTGTCATTGACTGAAAGCAATCTTTTTAAAAGGGGAGCCTTTGCTAAGTATCAGATGAAAATGATTCCTCTGTCTGCTTGGGTGTCACTGTCTGTAGAAGCTTTATTGATTGGGCTTGAATATATTGCAGCCGCAGTAGTAACAGCTGCTGGTAATATCTCTCCTCTTGGAGCTCTCTGGATCCAGGCGGTAAGCGGATGCTGCTGTGCACTTAGGCCAATGATGTGCGTTTATCAAAAGTGAAGTGTGACAAATGTAAAGTGAGGCTGGTTCCGACCCAAACGAGGCGATCCAGGCGTGTGTGCTAATGTGTCCTGAAGGCCCAACGTGCTGGCCACCCGGAGCTGTGCACGACAGCGTTAACCAAAGCCCACCATTGTCTCCGCTCTGTAACTCTGGGCGCTATGATGCACGCCCATGTTGGCATTGCCTGGTAAAGGTCATTTACCGTAATGAGATTTGCCACATGCAAGCATATGGCTTGATTATTACCCTGTTCATTAACATTTTCAGCAAAGAGACAAATAGACAGCTTAAAAGTAGCACTCGGGGCTGTAGTGCGACGGTAGGTGGGGCAGAGACGTGTTTAGCATTTTCGCTTCAAAGGCAGGATGAACTTTTTCACCACAACAGATCTGTCACCAGGATGATTGATTTTTCAATTTTCATAAGGAATGTGTGCCATTAGAACCAAAGATTTTAAATTACCTTATAAAAAGATGCCTGCTTTAGATTTGATCCACTTTAAAGACCAACACCTCTGTCTGTCTTGTTGATAATTCTTACCACATGTTACACTCCAGTGGTTTGTGCAGAAAAGCAATTATGTTACCTCATCAAACTCAAAATGTTTTCTTATCATAGATTCTCTTATATTGCATTACATTAGGCGTCTTGGCAGGAAGTCGTGCCCACCTGAATCATTGGAAAGTGTATCTCTTTATCCCAGTGTACTAAACACATTGTGTTTGTTGATGTAATTTAGATTGAAATATATCCAATCACTGGTGCTGGTGAGACTGTCGAGCATATTGTGTGCATGTGTTTGCGGTCCATGTGTGTGTACCCCTCCTATATATGTACATAATTGTCTCTATGTTTTCATGTTTTCCTCTGCTTGTTAGTGCAAGATGTATTCTTTTTATGTGTCGTTTTGTTCGCTCGTGTCTGCATACGTGAGCAGGTATTTAACAAAGCCAAGATGTTTACTTTATTATAAACATTAACAAAAGCCTTCAAAGTTGCATTCAATGACACTGAGGGGGCTGCGGGTGGCTACATCAAAGCTCCCATACCTTCCCCTCTCCCCCTGTTTTAATGAGAAACAGCACTCTCCAGCCTTGACTGAACTTGCCATCTGCGTGTTTTGGGTTGCTTATATTATTAAGTGTGTGAGCTATTTCAGCGTTGGCCTATGTAAAAATGCCACCAGTATACCCCAGACTACTTATTTATGGAGTCCCATGTTTGATCTCATGGCTATAGCACTTCCTCCACCTCACCCATATTAGGAAAGCTTAACAGTTAGTACAGTAAAGATAAATAGCTATGGAGTAAACCCTAAATATCTCACTGCATGACAGACACTTTTTCACAAGCCTTCATTTCCTTTTGGGACTGGTGCGCAAATCCTGGATGCAAACCACAACAAAGGAACCACCATGTGTGTCTCACCTCTGTTGAAAAAATGCATAAGCAACATGGGGGCCATTTTACAAGAGCTATTAGGAAGAAAAGACGCAGGTTGTTTTGTATAGTGACTCAGTCAGTTTGTCTGGATTTAGATCTCTGTTTTGGTATTGCGGTGTTCTGAAGGATTGTGTGCCATTTTGAATTATAGACTGCAGAGTAATTTAAAGAGTAAACTAAATGAAAGATGCTTTAGTTTTAGATGGCTTAGTTTTTTATGTAATGTATTTTGTATTTTTTGTGTACATTGATTCACATTCTTTTCCTAATGTTTTACTTTTTATAAAATATGAAATGAAACTCTTTTAGTGGCTAAGCAGAAAAAAGCATTTACCCCTGAATTACAAAAAAAAGTCTATCCTGTAAGTCAGGATAGGATCAGTAGAATTCTTCTTTAAACACTGTATGTTTGTGTTTCAACAAGGCCATTTTTACAAACACAATTAGGAGAAAAAACTCTTTTGTGTTGACTCATTCCGGTTAGCTGCTTGACTGCATGGTCCTGTTCAGTTTGACAGATCAGAGGAGGGTAAAACAACATCTCCCCACCATGAAAGGCTTAGTGAGGAGCAAATCAGCCCTTTGTCTTGTCCAATTCAAATAACTCTGAATGTTTGTTTGACAACAGCGTTCACCCACATTGTGCCGTAGCCTCCAAAACAAAGACAGATAGGCTTTAAACAAGTCATTTAATTAGCAGCAGATCCCAGCGTTCGGCCGCACCAACCAATTATACATTCCTGGAGCATGTGTGCGGGTCTTATTTCACAGCACATCCTCTGCAGCCCCTGTCTCTTACAGTACATCTCTGCCTTCCATTTAAGAGAAGGTAAATAGCCCAGACAGACAGCTTCATTAGCCAGCGTCTGAAGGAGAGCCCGGGCCGATTGTCGCTTAAATAGTCGCCTTTTTACTGCGGGCCCGAGCCAGGCGACCTCCGATCAATTACAGCTGACATTATTGTTTGTCGTGAGCTTTTTTCCTGGACAGAAGCAGAAAAAAACACCAGATCGAGCTTGAGCTTTGCCTGGAAATGTAATCTTCCTTGCTCGCTTTGGTTCTTTGGCTCCACAAACAATAAATCATTCAGTTGAAGAGATAATAAAGTGCCAAGTAGGAGCTAGTTTAATTTTTGTCAGGGGAAATCTGTCCACAACAGAGTTAAGGGCCGCTGCTGTTTTCTATACGATTCTCAATGAGTGTCTTAGTCCCGTTTTTCTCTAACGGGTGAGATGGCCAGAATAGCCTGTTTAGATGAAGATTAACTGCAGCACAAATCACAGCAGCCTTTCATTTTTGTCGCGCAAATAAATCACTCTAGCTTTTATCATTTTTCCCAAGTATCAGACCTTTAGCTAGCTACTGTTAACCACTGATGTAACAGCTTTTTAATCACGTTGTTACCGAGGGCTGTTTTAATTCATTCAATCCATCCTCCGCGATTCAGATCTTTGCTTATCCATGCGTAAAGTCCCGAGCACTGCGCAGCATAATAGCTGAGCTGTTTATATTGGTATTAAGTGATTTGTAGTTTTAATGATGGTAAATAGGAGTTCACCTTTGCGAGTCCCCCAGGCTTACTTCAGGTAAATTACTCCAAATGCGTTGTTTATGCCCTTCAGGAGAGGGGGAGAGAGGGGGCTGCTGGGAATTCACCTCGCATCAGGTCGAAACTTCCATATTAGAGATAAACAGAAACTGACAAATATGTTTCAGAGCGTTTGCCCACTGGAATATCTACAATATCAGGTGATTAATGACTCGTGCTCTTGTTACTCAAAGCTTAAAGGAGCTACTCACTTTGACTATTGTTCCAGCTGGTGTTTGGTTCTAGTATTCATTTTGTTGCTTATTTCCAACACCACTCATAAACATTTATATATACGGACTAAATAATTACATCACAGTGTTGAAACAATGCTAAAATTTCCATAATACTAAGGAAAATGTTACTATGAATTTCTATATTTACTATATTTCTATTTACTATAGCTGTGATTATAGTTTTCGTATTGAATAGTATGCGGGTATCCATTTTCTTGACAATTTTGAGAAAAGCATGACAGAAAACCATTTATCTCTGAACTAGAACATGTCTTTGTGGGTTTTAGCTTCCTGTTACAAGCAAAATTTTGGGGTCTTTTCCCCATTCAGAAGTTTTAACAGTGTTTGAAACTCTTAATCGCTATAGTAACTGTCCTAATGTTTCATCTTTCGGATACTTATGCACGGATCAGGTATCAGTGGGTTTTAGAACAGCCTCAAATCGTTGCGCATAACAGGAAGCTAAAATCCATGCATTGACACTCTATAGGCTTACTCTCCACTTTTTTCTTCCCTTTCTTTTTGTACTTTTGTTCAGTGATGACCTTTTCTTTGTTCACCTCCATAAAACCTGTCTTTCACACCGCACTGTACCTGACACAACCAACATCCGTCCCACCTGGCGTCTCTCAGATGTGCGGAGCGTGGATTTGGTGGGACACTTGTTAGCCTGTGGCACATTCTCCAGCAGCCCTCTCAATGGGCTTTTATTGGAGGAACAGCGCTTAAGACGGAGGGACATGAAAGGGGCCGGACAAGCACCCAAAGCGAGACTAATACCTCTTAGGGAGCGAACAGAGCTGCTGCTGTTTTATGCCAATGGGCTGTCTGTCAGGTGTACCAACCCTCATAAGGACCACGAAAAATCCTCAAGGTTTCACCCAAGTTCTTCTTCTGTTTCTCTATGTCTGTCAGAGGTGGAACGTAACAAAGTTAAAGTAGCAAAATACTGTAAATAAGTATAAATTTGAGTTTTTTGAAGTCACTACATCACTACATCTTCACTTCAGTCTGAAAGCAGATATCTGTACTTTCTACTCCACTGCATTTTTGAGCACTGAGGAATCAAAGTTTTTTTATGATAGTTTAAGACCTGCTTAAAAGCCCAAGGGGTTTATTTTTAATATGTTCATAGTTTGAGCAAACACAAATATTCAGTGGTTTCTGTTGAACTAAATTCATCACAAATCTGTATCAAAATCACTACATTTCAAGATTTATTAGATCTCAAAATCTGCGCAAAATACCTTTTCTTTTACTCTTTAATTACATTTTGAAAATTCTTACTTTAATACTTTTACTAAAGAAGTTTTTTTTTCTCCATCTGACACTTTTACTTTTGCTCTGGTATCTGTACTTTTTCTCAGGTAACAAAATTGAGTACTTCTTCCACCACTGATGTCAGTCTACAGTATCACTCCTTTAAAGTGCAAATGACTGAGATTAGACTACTCATTTCACGAAACTAAAACATTGTTAACATTTTTTTTCCTAATAATTTTGGTTTATAGTTTTACTTTCTGATTGGACACTGGCCGCAGATAGCACATAGGTAATTCCCTGACTATTTCCTAGCAACCATATTGTTTAAGGTCCACTGTGTAACTTTTTGGTTGAGGGTGTGTTACCTGCTTGTTTCTGTGGATATGTCATTGCTCTGCCTGGAATGTTCCGCAGAATTACATTAAACAGCTCTACCTTATATTTATTCGATTACAGGCTCAAAAACCCCCAGAAGAACAGGCATTCTGACTGTGAGCAGGGTCACCTCTCCACAGAGCTGACCTATAACTTGGTCTGGTTTGGTCTCTGTGAAGATGGAAAGGTTTAATGCCATATTATGAGACATTCCAGACAAAGCAATAATGTTTCCATGGAGGAAAGCTTTTGATGCACCCTCCACCAGAAACGTTACACAACACAACTTTAACAGTCTAATATTTATCTAAAATGTGCAATAATTATGACTAATAAAAACAAATGACAACACCATTATTTTGTTAAATGAAAGTCTAAACTGTCAGTGAATTGTGTTCCTTGCGCATAAATTTAGATGCAATTTTTGGCATTTGGTTTTCCTCTCAAATGTTCCGACAAACTGCCACTTAAACTATGATAAATATTTACCACAGGTACTACCCCACCAAACCGAGTCATAATCAGAAAAAACATGAAAAGCAGTCATATGCACTCTAAGTCGGTGTGTCTGTATGCAGTGGCTGATTGAATGGGTGTAATGTTTCCACCTGAAAAGCAGAGAAAAGTCTCTTTACACAGGTCCTTGAGTGGCCTTGAAAGCCTGATAGGTAGCCCAGGCCTCTCCATGTTGTCCTACCATAAGTACCCCCGCAATCAAGCCCTCCGTGGTGTTTTTTAATTGAGCTTAGCCCGCTGAGTGGTAATTGATTCAGACCCGAGCTACAGCAGCGCCACTGATACAAGGTGCTGCTTTGGCCTCCGCCTCTCTTTAATCTCCTTCCTTTGCCTTTATATTGTTTGGGGATAGTTGTCATAGAGAAACTGCATGCCATCTTTCTTATGGAAATCAATGGTTCTTTTTGGTAAGATGGAGAGGAGTACTTCTTATGTCCTTTCATTTTCACCAGTGTCCTTCTCTATTGAGGCAGTGCCATGTAGATCCCCTTACCCTTTGGCTACTGATGTTTTCTCACAAGAGAGGAGTGGACTTGTTTGGTGGATTTCTGTCTCAGTATTTGCCTTTCTTTCTTTTTTTCTTACCTTGAACAGACCTGCCAAGAGAAAGAATAAAGGAAACGTGACTGAAAAAATCAACAGACAAGCTCAATCAGATCCAATAGTGTGTGTGAGGTTTTCTTTAAAGCAAATTCATGTGAGTGGAGCAGGAATGAGACCAAACTGTTCCCAGTCAGTTTTGATCCTGCAGTTCAAAGTCCCTAAAGAGCAGAGGGAGAAGAGGAGGCACTGGTGGGGGCGCTGGTGGGGGGACTGTGTCAGGCAGGAGGGGTCCAGACACCTAGCTCTGACCTTCTGTCTGCACTTGTGTCCTTTAAAGTCGCCTTGTTTTCATTAAACCATCAGAAAGCATGGTCCCAGGCTAACTAACTGTGACCCCCCCATGGTATCTTTATTAGGCGTTCTTTACATTTCCAGACAGCTAATGTCTTCAATTTCCCCCATTAACCATATGAGGATTGGCTGCAATTGAATAATTTAAAACATTTGTAAGATATGTCTGATGTTGTAATATAATAATTTGCGTGAATAAAGAACTATTCGAGAGCTCATTATTGCGAGTCTGGTCTGAGAGTCGCTATATTTAGCCTGGAGTCAGTGCAGTACTGCAGTCTACTTGTTTGTCATTAGCACATTGTATTGGTATTTTTGGGTAATGGCCTCAGAAATGCCTGTGCTTCCACTGTCTTTACAAATATTGAGACAATTTACTTAATGTGCTCTTTTTATTCATTATCAAATAATTGATGACTCTTTATTACTGTGTAAACTTTGGTCTTTGAATTATTATGTATATAGTTATTATAATTCCCATTTTTATAATAATTATTGCGAGAATATCTATTATTCACATATGCTGTAAAACATTAATATGTATTATGTTGGCGTAGAAAGATACCAGAGAAGCAATCAATTTAAATTATTCAATTTTGGGGCTAATGGGTGGCAGTACAAAGCTTTAGTGTTATTGGATGGGGAGTTTAAAGGGTATGAGTGTGGCAGGAATACTGATGAATGAGCTGACTTTTCCACTCAAGTTTCCCCTTTGAGTACAGCTCTTAATACGCTTCATTGAGTAACCAACTACCTCTTTATGTGTTTCAGGCCTGGAACTCCCCTTCATGATGATGCCACACCCCCTGATCCCTGTCAGCCTGCCCCCTGCCTCCGTCACCATGGCGATGAGTCAGATGAACCACCTCAGCACCATCGCAAACATGGCCGCGGCAGCACAGGGTCAGAGCCTGCCCTCCAGAATGGTCACCTCAGTTATAAAGGTACATTTTATACACAAGAAAGTAATATCCAGGATGTTTGAGTGTTGTTTTGTCAGGTCTGGTGGATATTTATTTTGGCTGTGTGCTGTTGTGCTTTCAGGGCCTGCAGGAGCGTGTACAGGACAGTCCATCTCCTGCTCCGTCTTTAGAGGACCACAGGAGGCCCGGGAGTCAGCCCTCGTCCCATCGCAGCAGCAGCGTGTCCAGCTCCCCTGCCCACACAGAAAGCTCCTCAGATAGGATACGTACGTCCCTATATGAGCTCAAAACACAGAGACACAGTGAGAGAAAACCCACACGCCCTACTCCACATTTTCTATCGTCTTATGTGTTAACAAGTTTGTTCTTAAAATATTGTATTTGCTCTCCCTCTCACAGCAGCACATCACAATGGCCTGTCAATGAACCAAGCCCTCCTCGGCCTGTCCCCCAATATCCCCCCCGGTCCCAAAGAAGGGGACCTGGCCCATGATATGAGCCATGAAGCAAAGAGGATGCATGGTGACAAAGGTGAGAATTCACTTTTGCCTAGAAATATTCAGCTAGGATGAATAGGAGTCCTAATGACGGATAATGGAGTCTAGTATGAGAGGTTATGTTGAACATAAAGCAGGGTTAGTTCTTACATTTTATGTCTGAGTTATATTTAATGTGGGCTGATGCTCAGACCTAGATCCATAAAAGGAGTTACAGAAGAACCAATGTACTGAACAATGATTTATTAATTAATTCAATATTATGGAAAGTGAATACATATTTGTCATATTTTAGGAGTCATACCATTCACTCTGCAAATAAATGAATGCATTTATTTGTATTTTACTGTCTACTTCAAAAATCCAAACCACTTTATTCTTTAAAATTTTGCCTTTTATTTTTGCTTGAATTCTGCACAGCCACATGTTAAAGATTAATGTAACTAAACTTTATCAACAATTGCCTTGCTAAGAGACAACATCAAACTTTACTTTTTTAAAAACATTTTTATTGATTGCAAAAATCATTTTGTTTTACTTGAATAAGAAAGAGCATTAGAAATGCAGCGGTTGTGTGTGCACTGTACCGCCGTTTGCTGGACCAACCCATGAGGTCAAACATATGCTGATCCATAAATCAGCTTGCCTCGCACAAACTGATTTCACATTAATTGCTAGCATTATTTGATTATCATTTTGCTGCGCTTGTAACAAAAGGGAAGGGAAGAAACAGATCAAAATCATATCTAAGCATGGTGGATTAACTACAAAATGAAGCAAATAATAGATTTGAGTATTCTCTGTTGGTTGGAGGCAGAGCTGCTGTGGGTGAGACCACGAGGAGTGGGGCTCGATAATGATATTAAACTCACTATGGAAATCAGTGGGCTGTGAGCTCCCTGTTGGCAGCGTTGACGTGAAGATCAGTGTTGGACCTTCGCTTACTGGGTGTGAAGTAGTGAATAGTAATAATTAGCAAGATCACGGGCTGAATTTATGGGTCACAAACTGTCTGTCTGGGAGGGAGCGAAGAGGGAAGGGAGGAGAGGGGGAGAGACAAAGCAAACACCAGTATCAACTTGCCAAATGAACTGAAATTCTTCTTATTCCAGCAAAAGTGGCTCTTCTGCAGTCAGATAATCAGCATAAATGGATTGTAATTTCTTTGCAATATTGAAGGAGAAAGTAAATGACCCGGCAATCCACACCAATTCAGCCTTGTTGACCTACACACATCCACTGGCAAACATGCAGCATATTATCTTTTAGATTGTCAATTCCTAATATGTCACTGGACTTGATTAGGATTCTGAGCTCTCAGCGGTGCACCAGGGGTCTCAGGCTGCAGAAAACATTTTTATAAAATAACCCATTAATGCAGAGGAGTGCAACTAAATTAGTTACCAATTTGCTGAGCATGAATTAATGAAGAGAGCTTCTCCCGGCTCCCACAGTTGTAATTTTCATAATAACCCCAGACCTTTATTTGGCAGGTTGTTTAGTTTTTTCGTTTGAAGGTTTTCATTAGTCTAATGAGGACTGTGCAAGGGCGAGCAGTCAGCACAATTTACATGAGGAAGCTATCATAATAAATGAGGCAATTTGAATAACATGCACAGGTTTATGCGGCGAGATAAGAGAGATTGTAGCTAGCCTCCATTCAGAGGTAACCAATACATTAGAAACAACTAATATCTAAAGTAATTCCAATAAAAGCTTTAAGTGAAGGGAATAAAATTAATGATAGATATATTGAACTGTAATGATATGATACATGATGCATTAGATTAATAAAATAAACGTCTTCCATTGTTGTAATAGAAGGACTAGGCCTGGCCATGCGGAGCTGTGTTTATGACAAGCTTTTTAATTAGGCTCGTTCGCAGCATCAGTTTGTTTAGATAAATGAGATAACATTGCAATGGTTTAATGATAGCTCTCCACGTGTTTGATCTTTATGATTCTGGCAGAGCATTAAATTAATCTCTCGTAGTGCGCTCTTAGAAGACTCAGAGGAAGGATGCCCTGTGCTCATATGGAGCTGCTTTAAATAGTGCGACACCTCAGCGATGGCCGCTATAACACACGTCTGTTTCATGTCCTCTCGCCATCAAGGACAGAGACTGTTTGTTGTCCATTAAAAGCCTCTTTCCAAACTTGTGTCACCAGAGCAGTCTAACCAGATGGTAGTTTTTGGGGGTTGTTGTTTGAACTTGATTATTTTTTGTCCAAAATCTGCCAGCAAAGAAAGATAGAAAAAAAGAGATTAGATGATGTTTGAGGAAAAAAGGCTAGCGGAAAGCTAAGTGTTATCTCACATGTGACTAATTGAATTGCTTCAAACAAAAAAGTGTGCAGCGTGAGCTTCCGACAAGCCTCTGTCTCGTGAAACAGCAGGTAGCTGACAAACAAGGGGAAACCTGCCTTTGGCTGGAAACTTACTTTGGACATCAAACACTTGACATCATTTTATTTCCTCAGGGAGAAGGTGTTTGAAACAGAAGCCATATGCATCCAAGTGCTTTTGGAAATACCATGTGGCATTTCAAGTTTTAAACAACTAAAATTACCACTTTACCCACTCTCTGCAGTTTAACGTGCCATGCTGTTCAAATGGAAATACTGACAGGAGCGAGGCGCAGACTACTGTATGTAAACTGATTCTGTAAATCATATTTTAAAAGCGGGTGATTCACTGGTAATGTGATATTGGCACTTCCCTGCTAAATGTTATATCTGTGTGTTGACACAACAGGAGATGCACTGGTAATGTCTGCTCCTGCACAAATGGAAGCTTGTGGTGTATTATGTCACCTAGAGGTGCACATTTCATACCTGCTATCAACAGAGCAATCATCTACGCATCCACGGCCCTCATGGTGACCACAATGAGCCTTTTTCTTTCTCTCTTTTCTTTTTTGTACCTCTTTTTCCATGCCACACCTCTTTCTCTATCAGGAAGTAGATAAAGGCTGTGATCTGCTTAAGGCTGGTGCTCTGTCTGTAGTCCCAGTCCAAATGATTAAGTGTCCAGGTAGCACAGTGTCACAGTCTATTAACATACAGCTGCTTTGGGCAAGGACCTGTACTTACTGATGGTGAGAACATTTAACACGGAGCTTCTCAAATGTGGGACAAAATTCAATAATAGTTGTCGTTTTTTTTCTAGCGTTTGGCTTTGCAGGAAGAGCTGGACTTCTAGTTGTTAAAGCCTTGTGTGCTTCAGGAATAAATAATAAATATACAGTATTAGGCCTGAAGATGGGTGAGTCTTTGGTATATTTTAGTCAGCTCTTTACTTTATCTGTAGTTGTATTCTGTGTAAAATCTGAGAATGTGAAGTGTTTTGCCTAAGGACACAAAAACAGTATTCCCTGGAGCGAGAGGGGAACAAACCACCTCCAACAATTATCCAACTCCAAAGTCTCTGTCTCCTCTATAGTATAAATTAATTACTTCAAGTTTTTATATTTTTGCTTTTTCATCTTTTTAAAAAAGCACAAATAAAAGCAAGATCTGCAACTTTGTCTCGGTCAAAGTTTAAATGCTGTGTTCTTTTAAACATTTCTCGATACACTATCATTAAAAGTTGTATGGTGCGCCCCTTTTCTCTTCATCTTCTTGACTTTAATGCTTGGCGTTTTGTTCGGCCTTCCCAGTGTCCTTGCCATTCCCCGTTCTTCAAACACATTGCTGACTACCTGACTTTTCCCCCTCAACTCAGGAGGAGAGATCATTAACCATCACAAGCTTCAAATGTGACTTGGCAGACAATAATGCGTTATGATCAAACAACTTGTCAGTGCGTCCCGTCGAAATGAAAGAGTGCAAAAAAATAATTCAATACAGGATCAATCAAATTTCCTTAACCCCCCCCCCCCCTCCTGCACCCGGTGCGTGTGGAGAGAGAGTGCTGATGGTGCAGAGAGGGGCTATTCCTCCAGGACACGGGAGTTCATTTGGATATTTGTTCTCCCCTCATGAATGTTCCATTGCGTGACACCATCTCCTGCTAATCACATTTCACTGAGAAAAGGTGGAGGTGGCGGGGGAGAGGGGGGTGATGCTTTTAGGGACGTTGAAAAGAGAGAGGTTCTTTTTAATCTTTGAAATGCCTCAAAAGTGACAGAATGCTTTCTCCTGCCAAGACGTGAGCCTCGGATGGGGAGATAAATATGCTGTGGTCAGCTAAGTGTATCTAGTGAGCAGAGAGGCAAATTTAATAATGCATTATCATTCACTGGCGAAGGTGAAATCTTCCTGTCCATCAGAAGGCTCAGGCCTGTTTCATGTTACCCTTCACTGCAAATGAACAAGTGCTTTACTCAGCCATACTAGAGATGCACAGTAGGCATGGACGCCCCTGCTATATGCTGTCAGGAAAACACTCCACAATCAAAGCCTTAACAGATAAAGATATTTAAAAGTAATGTATACAGCACGCTACTGTTATTTCAAAGCACGGGGTAACTTTCAGATGAACTTTCCCTTTTATTTATTTATTTTTTCATTTTTGACCATTTTTAAAGAAGAGCATTATGCATAGTCTTCAACTATAACCTAAACCACAATATTGATCTAAAGCTGCTTAATAATAGAAATGGGTCCAGTGACTTCCTGTTCAAAATCACAGCACTGATAGCCCACCTCTTGACAGTGGCATTTCAGTGTGGAAAGCAGCAAATTTTCATTTACATTTTTTTATTGTTGAAAAAAAAAGTGTAAGTAGTGGGAGGGAATACTGAAATGGGTGAAAACTGAAATTTTCTGAGCTCTGAAGCCTTGACAAACGGGATTACTCAAACATGCATGAGTCAATCAAAATACATTTGAGTGAAGAAACCTCCTGATAACATGGTTCATAAAAGTCTGCCTTGCATATTATGTCCCCTTTAATACGAAGTTGCTTCTGTCTTTTGGGCTGGGCGACACAAGCTTGTTTTCATACCCACTAAACACCAGTGATCCTGTGTTTCTTTGTTGTATTTTTAAGTGCTCTTACCCACTTTACAAATCGCCTTTTTAAACTGATATCCTGACCTCTGTTTTTCACTTCTTACATGTACAAATACATTCACTAACTCAATATCAGGTCCCATAATGAAGAGATAATCTGTGCCTGCTTCTACTGTCATATTCTTGGTTTGTATGGCCTTCTCAGGCATTTTGTGAGCTAGGTTACATTATCAAAAATTTAAAAATGGGATAAAAAGATTGATTAATTCATTTAATTCTGTGTGCTCAATAACTGAAGTAATTTGTTTGATTTATTCCAAAATGCTTATTACAAACCTTACCTTAAAACGATAACCTTCCTCTCCTTCCTTTGACTGAACACAAGGTGCATTTTACATATCTGAGCATCTGCCGCTATGCAGATCGTGCCAGCATACTTACCCCGACGCCCTTGGACAACAGCGTTTAACAATTAGGAAGATTAGGCACAATGCTGGAAGAGAAAAATTTGTGATTCAAAACAATACATATTTCCGCTGCGGCAACTGTTGCGGACAGATAAGGTTGACCCTGAATATGTATTTCTGCACTTTTTCAAAAGACATTCCGCGAGGTTGTTTGTCTAATTTCATATTTACATGTAAACAGTAATTAAGTGTTGCTGCCGACATGCCAGGGCCAGGCTGTGCCAAGGTAAACAGCGCCTTAGTAGTTTGCCACAGTTCATCATGTTTACAGACTCACTCTGCCTGAAGAGTGCTGTTTGCGAGCTCTTTCCTTGGCACAGCCCATAAAAGTGCACCGAACAGCCACAGAGCTCCACGCGCTGCTCTTATCGTCTGCAGGTCTGCGCTGACTTGAGGACATTGAGAGTCAAACCTTTAAATTTTCACTCGCCGATAATTACGCTGCTATACTTGAGCTTTTATATCCTTTCACAGAGAAAGTAAATCATTGCTAATAAAGAGAGGAAGAATGGGGGGCGGAGGGAAAAGTGCTTCAGGACTAATTCTCTTTGCCCCCTCCCTCTCTCTTCCTCTATTCTGCTTTTTGAAAAGACTTCCTTTCTCGGAGTATTCCAGTCACCTTGACTTTGCAGCTACAGCCTCATAGCCGTGTTGCTTATCCAGCCTAACCCCAGTCTGTCAATTAGGTCTTTAAAAATTAATCTCTTTAACTGGAAATACCATGCCAGCTTTTCTTTCTCTCTGCAAATGAAGTGTTATTAATTCACACGGCGCGAAGCCAGTGTTATGAATAATGTTATCAAAACAGATTTCCACACGTTTAACACATCGCTTCTATTAAAGCCCTTAAGTATTTTTATAACTGTGAAACCGGGGCTAACTAATGGATTTGCATGTGTTTCTTTGAGCTCCAACAGCGGGCCAAGTGCGTCTTTAAACCAGAGCGTTTCAAAGTTTACATTTCCCGTTTCTTCATGTTTGCTTCTTTCATCTGGATTTAAAAGCAGCTCAGTATATCCAATGTCTGGATTAGCGCCAAGCTCCGTCGACACAACACCAAAAAGCCCTGCCTCTCCCATAAGGATTGCACTGGCAGCCAATGACACCATAGTAATTTCTCCCCGTGTACCCTCCCAATACATAGTGATCAAGTAGCAGGGCTATCTGGCCAGGCACACTGAGCTAATACTTGTTCTATTAAAACCCAGTGATTATGGGGGATTTCCTCAATGTTTGTTTGTTTGAATGTTTAATTATCAATATGTAATTGGCATGCATATTGTGATGTTGGGACCATATTCTAGTGGCATATTTTGACTGCGCGTCCACATTGCTATCGGTTAGAAACAGCACTCCCCAGTCTCTGTTGAAAGTTAAGCCGCACAAGGAGTAGCTCTAATAAATTAATAAAAGCTAAACAAAGAAAAGACAAACAAAGGGTGTGACATAAAAGGGCGCATGATTAGTGGGTCAGAGAGATTAGAAGGGTATACAGTACAAATGATCCCTGCTGAAATACAAATAATTCAGGCAAAACGAGCAATCAATAGTCAAGGCCATTTTAATCTCTGGGATTGGTCTGTCAATACGTGCGCGTGGTCAGTGGAGGTCAATGAGCAAAGGCAAGGCGCACATCTTCAAACAACCTGAAGTCCGTCATCGATAAGTGAATCTGAAACCTATACGTCCCCACCTGCTGTTCTCCTTTTGTCCTCAAGGTGTCTCGCATCTTAAGCTGTGGGTTTAGCTCAGTGACCATTGACCTTTACTACATTCAAGGGTGGGAGTGCTTATAGGTGCACTTTGTAACTTTTTGGTTGGGGGTCCATCACCTGCTTGTTTCTCTGGATAAAGAGCTGCTCTGCCTGGAAGCTTCCATAGTATGACATTAAACAGCTCTACCTTACATAGCCTTACCTTTATTCAATTATAAGTTGTTTTATAGCTCAAAAATACCTAGAAAAACAGGCATTCTTACAGATGGGACCTGTAACTTGTTCTGGTTTGGTCTTCATGAAGATGGAAAGGTTTAATGCCATACATACTGAAACATAACAGAAAGAGCAATAACGTCTCCATGGAGAAAATCATTTGACAGACCCTCCACCAGAAAAGTTACTCAGTTATGAATTCTATACAATTAATTACAAGTTTTTAAAAGTTATTGAGAAATATGTTTTTATCTTTTTTAGTTTTAACATCCCACAACCGATTCTGCTACCGATTACTGATAAAAGAACTACTACCTGAAGTACTGATATTCTTGTGCTTTGAAGAGTTAGTTACTTTGTTTTACTAGTAGGGTAAATATTTCAGTAGACCAGACACATTTCTTTTCTATATATCTCCTCACATGGACAAGTCTATTTGAGTAATTGTACAGAGAAAGCCCTGTCCCCTGTACTGAAATGGCATCTTTCTGTGGGGTTAGGAGCTGATTTGAAGGTGTGCCGGCAGAAACAAAAGTCTCTGCATGCTTTTATGCAGTCATCACAGTCAGCCAAGCCTGTAATCCTCGGAGGTCCGATAATGACATAGCCCCTGCATTTATTACATGGAGGAGAGGAGAGAGGGAAAACGCTGACTTTGAACAAATGAACACTCTGACCTTTATGCAATAAATATGACATGGGCCGCATAAAAAGACAAGATATCTTCCTCCTGAATGGAAGACAACATGGATTCTGCTCCCCTGCCTCTTGCTCGCAGTTTTTTTTACTCACGGCACGCTTTTCTACTACTCTTTTTTTAGCATTCATTCATGCTGATGTAAAATCAATTGGCGTTATAAATAAAATTATTTTTATTATGTTGTTTACAAAGATATTTAAAGATCATCCTGATTATTTAGACATAAAAATATCAAATATCTAACCTAAAATTGAAGATCTAGTCAAAGATCTAATAATCATTATTTAGATCTTTGTAAAAACCATGTGCTGTCGACCGATATAAGAAAAAAAACACATATAAAATGACAATATTAATATTCTGAAGACATTACAGTGACGTACAATACAGAAATCAGTGCCATTTAAGACACACTGACAAAAGAGTAAACTTTCTTTCTCCAAAGTCTGAACTCTGCTCCAAACCAGAAGCCTTTACTGACAGAAGATTGGCTGTAGACCTCTGGATTAAAAAGAGCCAAGCTGATGTTTAATAATTAGAAATGACTAAATCTGGACCATGATTAAAATTGGATTAAGTGCCCAGGCCTAGTTTTCAGATTTATACATTACATTTTGTTTCAATAAAACATTTGTACAGGGTTAAAAGTGATCCTAAAACATTTGTTCCATTCTGGGCCAGTGTTTCTATTTCCATAAAAACAGGGCCATGGCTGAGCTTGTGAATCGTTTGGGTATAAGGCTTTTTAGGCTTTGACAAATAGAAAGAAAAGTCTCATACATTCTCTTTAAGGGCCTGGGTTATGGAGGAGCTTTACGTGCTCGGTATTCTAATTCCTATTTTAAACTTCACTTGTGTGCAATTTACAGCATTGAAAGCAATAAAAGATATTCAGTGTGTGTCTGTGAAGCAGCCGTTTTACCAGTGAGAATCGGCCTTTCACTGTGCCTTTTGTATCTCAGTGTGATCCCAATTGAGCATCCCGATTGTCTTCTTTTGTCACCTCGCTCCGCCGTGCTGACAGTAAAGGATTTATGGTTATTTCCTCCATGCAGCCTGTCCATCTGTGGCTCTATCTTCATATGGCCTTGAGAATACGATTCAATTTATTAAGGCAAAGCAATGGACTCATTACTTTAAAAAGGTGGCAAGAGAGAGAGTGAGCAGGAGAGAAGTGACACACTGAATTGGTTATTAATGGAAAGGCACAGCCACGGGGCAGTTGAAATTTAATGATACAAGAAAATATGAGGGTGTCACTCTCCAAAAAGTCATGCTAAATGTCAACATTTTAAGGTCTCGCCGCTAATTTTATGCCTGTGCACAGTAATGTTTTGGAGAGCATTTAGGAAACACGGCCCAGTGGCCAGCCTGATTATCCTGCTCACCTTCTCGGCTCGCTCCAAATAGGTTTGTGCAGCAAGCGATTTCATCTCTAAGTGAAAGGAACATTAGGGAGGGGAGGACGAGAGAGCGATGGAGGAAAACACGGCGTTTGATTTTCATGCTGTGATAAGAGAGTGGGAGCCAAATGTTACCTGTTAATCTAGCCCAAACCGACCGGGGCTCTTGACTTTGTCCCCCAGCAGGGATGGGGCAAACACTCATTTTCCTCTCTCCGTGATGAAAAGGAAATTAGCTTAAATGTGATGAGGGCACATTATGTGTGGTGTGTGTGCGTAATGACTAAGACTGCAGTGCTGTGTCTGTCTCTGTGCACAGGACAATGCATACACATGCAGTACACATATGCAGCACATGTGTAAGGACTGTCTCCTGTATGCACCGTCTCACTCATACACATCTGCAGAGGTTACACCACTTTGAAGAGAGCTGACCTCTACATTAGAGGAGTCATGCTTTATCATGTTCCCTATGTCTGCTCAGCAACACATATGGTCACAGTTTGTGTGTTTGTACAAGTATTATGACCAATCCGTGCTTTTATGATACTGTATAATAGTTCTATTTGTCAACAATAAAAATACAACACTACAAATATGAAGGTCTGACTGGACTTTCCCTCTAAGGCCCTCTTAAGTGCAGACAGCATTTGCAAGATAAGCCAAGCTCATATTTTTTTAAAGCACTTAAACTGCGTGCAACTACTTTTTCTGCCGAGCTCGGCACCACTGCATTCGTACCAGTGGACAGATATTTTCCTTGACAAGATTTTCCGAATCCTGCGCTTTAAGTGCTGGTAGAATAATGCTGTGTTGGCTGCTAATGGCTGTCCAAGAGGTCATAACTACTCCATTTGAAGGAGGCTGGCTTCTGCGCAGATCTGGCAGGTCAAATCAAATGTAATTGTGCAGTGAAAAAGCAGTAGCTGGCTTTGTGTTGGCTGTGCTGACAAGCTCCAGGTTTAGCATTCACTTCTCCTGCTGGGAGGAACACAGGTTTGCAAGGACAAAGGCTTCACCTGTCAATATATCACAGTGACTGGCTAGCCAAGAGCCCCGCTCCCTCTTTCCTTCTGTCAGCCTTTCATTGTGCACGCAGCATCTTCTCCAGCCTCTTCGCTCTAAGCCGCACCTATCTATCCATCCATCTTCTGTCTTCAGAATCTATCTCTTATTCCCGCCATCTTTCTGTCCTGTTTCTCTCCCGTGTGTGTTTTCCTCTTTTCCTCTCCTCTTCTCTCCTCATGCACACTGCCTTCGTGTGAGGACTCAGCTGAATTGTCCCGCGGGAGCCGGTTTCAAACACAGGAACCAGAAACATATGGCACATTTTCAACTCCCAAGGTCAATTACAGCTATTTATCCAGAGATCGCAGCTAAATTTCCCAAGGTTTCTTCTAGATTTACCACAGATTGCAATGTGTGTCTGTCACATTTAAAATCAGGCCACTTTCCCTGCTCCTGTCCTCGCGACTTTCCATCAAATATTTCAAAGGCTTCAGAGCGGTTTTCGACATGTTTTATCTCTGCTTATCATATGCCCTATCTGTTTTTGCCTCAGCATGGCTGGGTCCAAGTGGCACTTGCTACACAAATCTAATAACATGTAAATTGGAGATAAGCCCAGATCCCTCCAAGTGATATTTTTTACATTCATAGTTTGTCAAGTCAATTTCTAGGCCCCTGTTTTAGCAGCACAACACATGAGGAGTGAGAAAATTAACTGGATAGGTGATTCATCATTGCTAGCACACTGTCAAGGACTCCCTCTGCAGCTATTGAGAGCAGGCTGGAAGAGGAGGAGGAAGAGCAGGAGGAGGGGGCCGTTGTGTTAAATTATGGCATTTCATTCAGAATGCATTGTATTTACAGCGTCCCATTTTTATTTGTGGCTCCTATTATCCGCCGAAACAGTTGTGCATGAAATGTTATTTGTGACAGGGGTGACCTGTGAGTGTTTTTCCACACACTATTTCATAGTGGGGGCCTTAACTGTACTTTTAGCGTACGCTGCGAGAGCACAAGAGGCTGTCACAGCTGCTGTTGGCAGCCGAGCTAGTGGAGAAATATCACCTGGAAACAGAGCACTCCAATCCACCGGCCCCCATCACTCCAACGCCTGTCGCTCTAATTAAGTTGAAGTCAATGATTCTGGAGCGATGGTGAGAAATAAACATGCAAACACATGCCAGAGACTGTAGCCAGCACTGGGAAAACGGGGGCTCGCCTCATTCTGGTGGTGGGGGCCTCAGAGGCATCGAAACACAGATCTAGATCATTTTCCAACATAAATGTGTGTTTACTTTGATTTAGTCACTTTTGATTTGTATTGATTAAATAAGCCACTTATTAGCCCAGTTCTCTTTTCTGAACATGCCAGGACTTGTGCATGGCTCCAGTGGAAATGTTATCTGACAGGGCTGCTGTATGGTGCTGTATGGACGTCGGAGTCTGTCGAACAAAACATGCTGTTTGCTTTTCCTGGAGCATGACAGGTTGTTTCCCTGCAACAAAGCCATCAAATATTCTGTGTGATCCAACATAGTGTTGGAGGGAAGGCCTGCTGAGTGGGAAGCCGGAGTTTGTTAAAGCAATGATTTATGATTAATGCCAACACTAAATAAGGGACAAAGTGCCTACAGTACAAATCAATTACAAAGCTCCAACAGCAGACCTTTCCCTGAGGTCTCCTAACGTCTCCAGTTGTTATGGTGATTTTATTGGAGGTGGGTGATGCATGCATATAATGCCTGCCATACATCTATATCAACGTGAGCTGGAGCCAACTGTAATGCTTTTGATCTTTGATTAGTTGTGTTATTGAGATAAAATAGGACTTTCATGTTGAGCCTGAGTATAAGAAGAGTGCATTTACATCCCCACCCAGACGCCCACCGTAAACTCAGACAGCACTGCAGCAAACAAAACAAATTACCACAGGAGTGGCTTCTTAAAAGTAGGCAATTCATTATTTTTATGAAGTCAAATTATAAACAAATTTTAATCCATTAGGCAACCATCCATTCTAATTAATCAACAGGAGTGAACTCCATCTGAAAAAGAGAAAGGTTGTTTACCGTCTCCACGGACCAGCGGTGCATATTTCACGTCTCCCCTCTATGAACGAGAAAAAAGATCTCCAAATTACAAACCTAAACTGTGAATCTGAACACTCGACTTTTGGCTCAGAGATGTTTCCAGGGCATTTGCAGATGCTTGAAATAATCTCCAATGTTTTTGCTCAATCTGCTCTGAGGATGGGTGAAATAAATACTTTAAACTAATTAATGTAAGACCAGCTGTTCCCCGCACTTGGCTGGCGTTGGTGAATATTGATGGGAGGGAGAGGAAGGGCTGTTCAGCTCTGCTCACTGTTTGTACAAGACTCAGTCTGCCACATAAACACTGCTGAATGCTGGAGGAGCTGCAGTTTGGTGACACACATGCCTCAGCAATACAAAGATCATTTTTGCCCTTCATTTACATTTAAATACAAGTATGGATTTTAGGTGCATAGATCTTAAACTGGTAGGGCCACACTGTAGCATATTGCGTTCTCATCTATCATGTAGTGCAGTGGTTGGCCTAGTCCCTCCTCTCTGCTCCTCTCCTCTGAGCCCGCTGAGAGACTGGACAGCAGATGGCAGGGCCCTACCCCTCTGCTCTGATGAATGGTGGATGATGTCATCTTGGTTTGACAGGCAGCCGTGCGTGCGTACACAAAGGAAACCCTCACCCCTGGGGTCTAACTTCAGGGCCTGCTTCTGATTTTGGAGCACACATGACATCTCTTAAAAGCGGGTGGAAGCTGGATTTATGTCCAGGTTAATATTGTTTAACCTTTTGCTCTTGAGCAGGCCTTGAGAACATGCAATAGCACAAAATCTCTTGATAGACTTCTGACAGGGGTCAGTTTCAGTCAGGGTTAAAGGGTAATCATAAATATTGTATTTTTAAATGCAAACAATCAGATCAAAATTACCCTATTATTCTATTGCCTTTTTCCCAGAAGACAACCCCTTGTGCACCCCAACAGCGAGAGACAGCTATGAGCGGTTATCACTGGCTGGACAAGGTCTGCCTCCTGGTTTCCCATCACCTTTCCTCTTCCCAGATGGCCTGTCGTCAATAGAAACTCTGCTCACTAACATACAGGTAAGGACTAGAGCACTAATATTATCTATATTTAACCTGATCTACGATATTCAATTCGAATTCAATATCAATATCTTATCTGATCAAAACAATATGACAGTTATGCAAACTTACAACTGAAACAAAAAAGCAATAATCAGATCCAGGACATACTGAGCACTGAGTTATCCACTATCAACTGAGTGTCCTTTTGTCCTAAGGCCTTTGAAGTATACTGCCTTATAAAATCTGTTTGCAAAATTACAGCAAATCTGTTTTATGTAAACTCAGCATAAGTAAACCTGAGATTTAATTTGAGCTGACCTGAAGAATCTCCCATAGCTCATGAATAGTTCAACTCTATATAACATTCATGCAGTTTTTGAATGCCTGTTTTTGAAACTCGAAAAAATTCACATATTTTGTAAAGAGTACAAATAAAAGTATGACATTTAAGTAACGTTTGATATGTTTGATACACATATTTGCAAACCCCAACTTGTTTTTATGAACTTTATTGACCTATATATTAAGAAACCACATCACATTATTGCACTTGATGATTAGACAGTTTTCCGCCCTTATTTATTTTCTATTCATTGCTGATTGAATTGAAAAGGTTAAGAGACACTTAAAACTCTCAGACATGCTGTTTCTCATTGAAAGTATGTATCGTCTTGTGTACAAATAAACAAACCATAAACACTTACAAGGACAGACCTGCTTAAAAATGTGCCAGTGCAGTATCTCACTAAACATAGTGCACTATACTTGATGGAAAAAAAAGAAGTGCTTTAAAAGTAATTTGTGAATGTAATGATAAAATGGAGAAGCCTGCAAATGGATCAAGGGTAAATTAACTTTTTGATTTTGGCGGTGCATCTAGACAACAGTTAGTCAGTTTTAGTTTAAGGTATTCTGACCTGTACTGATACTTCTGGGCTCTTACACTCCACTGATACTCAGAAGACTCAGGGTATTTACCGCTTAATTAGATAATCAGCAAGTGTCAGACCAGTGAATATACTAGAGCTGGTAAAATACAAATATGGTAGTCACGTCAGAGTAACGCTACTTAAAAATAATTGTACTGAAATCAAAGTAGAAGTGGTTTGTCCATAAAATTACTCGAGTAAGACTAACTGTCTGGTGTTTTATCTTATTAGAATATTAAATTATATACAAATATATGGATAAATACAATACTGTAAATGTTTCAAATGTATTTCATTCAGTAAAGACAACAACAGTATCATAAAACTTCAACAGACAAAGAATGAATATAAAGGAGCAGAGAGAAAAGCAATTTTATGTTATCTGCCCTTTTGCCCAGTTAATAATTATTAATATCCTTTTGAGAAAAAAGTGTCAAATATGGATGGACGTCCTTAGTTTAGACACACCTCAAATGAATGAGGCAGATGATTTGCTGCACTAGTGGAATAGGATACAGGAAAGCTCACAACATAATTTAGCAAATAAATATACATTCTTTATAATTAATAAAACTACAATTACATTTGAAGTTAATATTATTGGAAGGACAAAATACCAAATAATATGCAAAATCATGTATTTTCAAAAGATAGAGCACAAATTAAAAAAGGAGCAGGAAGACAAATCTAGCTTTTGTTGCTAGTAGACGAGTGGTAAGTGATTGTGGTAATAGTAACCCTAAAAATGTACTCAAATAAAAGCACTGTTAACCTGTAAAATGTCTTATTCAAGTAGGAGCAAAAGTATCTTGAAACTACTCAAAGAGGTACATGTTTGTGTCAAAGAAGTAAGTGTAACTGTAGTACTACCCACAAACAACATTCCACTAAAGTGCTTTCTTGATTATCCTTGATGTCTTGTACCTATTTTTTACAACTCTGCCAGTAGTAACTTACTTCACCACATCCAATAGTAGATCTCCATTTGGATATTGTCATACCTTTACACAAGACCCATTTAATCTTCAAAGTTAACTGCTAGCGTCACACAGATAAAATATTTGGCCTCTAGTCTGTGTGTAATGATGCGAGTAGACTGCTGCCCTTCTCTTTGCACTTGTATTACTAACATTACGGTCTTGCATCTCCTTTTGGCTTCCAGTGGTAATTAGCAAGCCACAAGTACAACGGCGTCATCAGCCTCCCAACACTCCACTAAGTCATCCCTGATAATGATCGCTGCGTTGAATATTTATATACAAATCAACAAAATGAAACCAAGCGGAAAATTAAGATAAAGCAACTTAGAATAAATTGGGGTCAGAAGACGCAACAATTAGTAGGTTATAGTCCAGCGCGTTTGATATGATTGCGTGCGGTTGGGGAATTATTGTCATGGAGATCGCACTGAAAGTAATGGTCTACAGTACATCTCAATTCAGAACTATCAGGAGTCTATTTGGGATAACAGACACATGATGAGAAACGTGTCATTCATATTATTCATTCTTGCTGAGCTGTTCGCTAAGCTTGAAAGAGGCTGTCGCAATGTATTTATCATAATACAGCAGTCCGTCAAGAAGAAGATGAAGGGGGAACTCCAAAGGATGAAATGTTGAAGGTATCTGAAGGAGCTATTGTGGTGACCTTGCCTGTGCAATCCCTGTTAGCCTCTGCTCACTGAACTTGGTGTCATCCGGTTTACTTTGACGGATTTGTACAGTGCCTTTGTACCTCCAAGTGCTTAAAGGAAAGTCAGAGTTAAGTGCTCTGGCAGTACACTGTGGCCAGACGAAAGTGCCTGATTTCAAATGCTCCAAATTCTTTCTCGTGGCCCTTTTCATGTGATAAAATTAATATTTACAAGATCAAAAAGTGTGCTTTTTTTCATTCATGAAAGACAACAACTGTATCATGAAACAGACAAAAGAATGAATGAATGAAAAGGATTAGAGAGAAAAGAATTTTTGTTATCTGCCCTTTTGTCCAGTTAATAGTTAATCAATAACTGATTAGAAAATATAGTGCCAAATATGTATGTTTTCATCCTGAGCTCATCTCAAAACTGAAGGCTTCTTGTGAGGTAGATGTTTTTCTGTACCAGTGGAATAGTCCATAGGAAAGCTCACAGCATTATTTAGTAATGATGGTCATCTGGACAGTGTTTTTGTGATCAAGACATTTCACAAAAACAACATCCAGATGACCACTGTGGAAACTGTTTCTACATTGAACCACTCCTGGACAGATGTGGGATTAAACCGGCTCATTATTTAGTAAATAAACACAAAATAAATATAAATGATTGATAATTTGTGCTATAAATGAATTAATCATACAAGGTGAAGTGTATGACACAAGAAAAAAAATATCCCTTCTAATGTTACTGAACTTTTGACCGAAGGACCACAAATTGTATTGATTAATTCACCTTTAAACATTTTGACCAACATAATTATTTCACAATCTCAAACAGGAAATGTCTCCCAGTGCAAGCAAAACACCCTGATTTGATCTCATTAATTTGTTTATTTCCCTCTATTTGTGTCCAGGGCCTGCTGAAAGTGGCTATCGACAACGCACGGGCCCAGGAAAAGCAGGTGCAGCTGGAGAAGACGGAGCTGAAGATGGAGTTGTTCAGAGAGAGGGAAGTCCGGGAGACTCTGGAGAAGCAGCTGGCCATGGAGCAGAAGAACAGAGGTCGGCCATGTTGTTTTTGTCTGACTTGAGCCCGGTGCGCGTGTCCATGTGATCGGCTCCGAGTGCACATACAAGTCTGCTGCATGCATGTTTAATGTGTCTTATTGAAATGGTGACAGAACCCGCTGTGCATTCCTCTTGTTACACGTTGACTACAGTGATCCAGCTTTAGCGCGCCTCTGCCCTTTTGTAGTACGTTAACATAATTGAAAATACACATTAACTTAGTTCAATTCACCCGGGCTCATGTTAAATGCATCAGCTTCGGAGTCTAAGCGAGTCGTTTATGTTTAATGAGAGAAATTCATGAAAAAATATCACAATGCATTTTTCAGCCACTGTTAATTCCCTCTAGCTGTTAAATTGTAGACATAATTGAATTTTGTCTTAACAGTGGTATTATTGTATTCTCATTTATGCTGCCCCACTTCTCAATAATGTTTAAAGCAGACTCTGAACAAAGACTGGCCTATTTACACATGTTAATACAATGTTAACAATTTAGTGCCTAGAATGCTCTGTTTATTCAACCCCGTAACATATATCTCACAATGGTAACTAACGTACACAAAGATTTTTTGTGAGAAAAGTTGATATCATTGCAGTACTGAATACTAGCTAAAAAAATGCATACATAAAATGAAGGACCTTTCAAGATTAATTACAGCACTTTTAGTTAATGCCATTTTAAACCTGACTAAAACTTTACTAACACATTTTCGGCTGCAGCTGTCACTTTGAACTCTAACCTACTAAAACTTTGACGCAGTACATATTGTGAAAGTAAAACCTTTTTTTTGTGTGTGTTGCAGCCATTATCCAGAAGCGTCTGAAAAAAGAGAAGAAGGCCAAGAGGAAACTGCAGGAGGCGCTAGAGTACGAGTCCAAGCGACGAGAGCAGGTGGAGCAGACACTGAAGCAGCCCTCCCCATCAGACAGCATGCGCTCGCTCAACGGTCAGTCCATCACACACAAACACACACAATCTTCTATAAGTCTTCTGATTTTCTGATATTGCCAAAAGTTTGACAAAAGTTTCTGTATTGTTTTTGAGGCACTCTATGAATTCTAATGCATTTCAAACAAGCCTATTTGCAGAGCGTCTTATGTGACAGCTGCAGTCAGTTTACCGAGAGAAGGTGCTGAAAAAACAGAACAGCTCACAAATATGATCAAGTGTTTCCAGTCGCTCATCATTTACCTTAAGAGATCATTTTAACCACCAAGTAAAGTCTGCACTTGTTACACATAAATACTATTACTTTTTATACTATAACTAAATTAAAGGTGTTGGGAAAATATGTGAAGAATGTAGATTTGTTTTTTGCAAAAATAAACTTAGTTTTACTAATTTAATCTTACTAGCGCTACTGTTATATCATAATACTAATGACTGCTGCTTCTTCTGCCGCTAATTCCTATCTCTTATTACTAATGACTACAATGACTACAATGACTATGGTCTCTACTAACACTTATAATATCCAGTATTTTGATACCACAATCATTAAAACACATCTTTTTAAGACCTGTGAATGACATTAGTGGTAGTAATAGTAGCTAAGGATATAATGCGATTGTATTTTAGTCCACATATAGATCAGGACCATTCTAAAGCTATTCAAGGAAAAGTCCAATGTGAACTTTGCTGATACCTGCTCTCGTGAGTATGTAGTTTGAATACTGTTTTTGTATTTGTATTTGTAGTTATTAGTAGTATGTTGGTAAGGATATTTTGGTTTCAGTTTTCTTTAGCGACTTAAAAGTGCATACTCATTTTCTGCATCTTAAAGGCTTTCATGTTTGATCTTAAGCTGCCCACTAGTGTACTTGAGCCTGTGGTCCAGTCGCTCACATGGGGCCTGAGGGCTTGTGGCTCTTGTTGTGTTTGAGCGATGCAGTGGAGGTGGCACGCTGATAGGTGTGTGTCAGACATGTTTAACGGCTCCTCTCCTTCTCTCCTCTGCAGACGCTCTGACCCCTGAGATGGAGAGTGACCGCAGCAGTGCCAGAACAGATGCTGAAAGGACAATACAAGGTACAGGCCTCAGATGAGACAATAAATCTCCCTCTCTTTCTCTGGCTCTCATTCTTCCACACCCCTCCCGTCCACACACACACGCGAGCACACACACGGTTTATGAACATTAGTGCTCCTGAGCCTGCTGTTCTGGCATACAGCTCGCCATCTGGGCCACCGCGCTGGGTCAAGATCATTGTTTTTTCACCAACTTAATATTGTTTTAAAGTTTCCCACAAAGTGCAGTGTAACATGTTTTGTACACAGGTCACGGATGTGGCTATAACCAAAAGCATTATATTGATATTGCAAAAAAACATGCATGCGTTTCCACAAAGAGCAACAATTGAATAGAATGTCTTGTTGGTAAATGAAAATAGTGACCAGTGTTTTAATCCAAAAATATGTGTTTGTACTATTACAAGTACTAAGGTGACACAGGTGATGCAAACGTCACTGCTTTTACAGCTCTTAATACTGATCTGCTACCACTTTTACTCATACAACAGTTTATGCGTTTCAACATCCTGTTAATAGGTGAGGAAATGTCACCATTTTGTTTTGAATTGTTAATTGCTATGGCAACCATGGTCATTTTTAATCACTCTGAAACCTAATAAACTAATAATGAAAAACATTTTGTGATTAGATGTCTGCTCCAAATCATTTTAAATTCCTATTCCGAAAAAACATAAAGCGTACCGATGTCATGAACTGTTTTGTTATGCTGTGTTACCAGTATTGCCCAGTAAGTAAAATAGTTAAACAGCTAATCTAGAAGGCTGCTGATAAGGAGGGAAAGTAGATGTTTTGTTTACCGCTCTGAAAGCATTAATGAGTCATAAAACTACAAAAAGCAGCGGAATCCCCCCTTTGATAGTAATAAACGGGCCAAATCAATCCATTTTATGAATAAGCCTTGTACATTTTTAATGGTTTGTTTGTTTGTTAGCCTTGGGGGTGCAGTATGTGTTTTGGGAGGGGCTTTGCTGGCAGGATAACCTCTGTAGACTGTCTCACTATCTGTGTTTACCCAGATACAAGACACCTTTACCGAGCTTGAATATCCTCATTATTACTCTCACCGTCCCTGTTTTTTAATAGGCATTTGCTGGACAACTCAAACCTGAACCTTCTTATCTTGGGGTCTCGCCGTATCCGCTCAGAGTAATTTGCTTTGGAAACTAGAATAACTTTTCTTTAACTCTTTAATGGTTAGATAACACGAGTGAAAATAAACCAAGAAAACGCTTTAATTAAATCCTCTTCAGTCACATGTTTGATGTCTTAAAAGGCTCCCATATGATTTACATATAAAGATAACATTTAGATACAGCGTAATTATAGCCCTCCATTTTGCTTCAAATTGCTACATTTAGCCTTTCTCATATAAAACAAATGTGAATTAGATATTTGTCACAGCTTTCTTATTATTTTTTTAATCATGTTAGAATCACTGTGACGTGGCTATGGAGCGTGTAATTTGGCCACTCTCTCAATCACTCGACGTTTGGAAGAGAAGAAGAAGGCGGGAAATAACAGGCTGTAGTTTTTTTTTGTGTTTTTTTGTTCAATTAGAGAGAAGCATTCGTCTGCCACCCATGTCTCTCCTCTGCTCTACTTGCCGAGCCTCGCTGTATAATTAACCTCAAATGGCAAAAAATGATGTTGATAAATTACACAAGCAAAAAAAAGACAAGAAGGGAGGGGGTAGCCAGCCTATCACTCGCATGAGAGGAATACATGTTGTACAGTCTCAACTCCAAAGTAAGGGAATGCAAAGCAAGAGAGAGAAAAAAATAATGAGGCCATAATTTTCGAGAACTAATTATTTCTATTTGTCTTTTGTCACACTCCTCTAATTCCATGATATTAACAGTCTGTGTTTATTAATTGCTTTTTACAGTGTTTTGAATGGGGTCCAAGTGGGGAAGCGTGGTTCTTTTTGCAGTGCACTGTACCTTGCCCAGTATTACCCTGGCAACCGTTCACCCCTCCTATCGCTTCAAACCCCCCCTCCATCATCTGTATCTTCGTTCTGTCGTTTTGGTTCGGGGTTTAAGCGACCCAAGCCCCACCAGCTTGCACTCCCCGAGATAAAGTTCTTTGTTGCAAGATTAAACATCAAAACAGTTAAAGTGAAATTAAAATTAAATGAATGAATGTCACTGAAGCAAAAAAGACTGTAATTAATGGATCCCTTAATTGTCTTCATAAAATATTTGCATGGGCATAATTTGCATAATTTACATGTATTAATTAATCTTTCAAAGGAATTTTATGCTGAGAGAAGCCAAAAAATTCCCTTTGTTTTATTTAGCATCTAATGAAATATTTATCCTCTTTAATGAACTTTTCATCTTGATTTGAATATAAAAATACTGAAGTTTGAAAATATTTTTAATGAGCCCCTGCCTTTTATGAAACAATGTGTCAGGAAACATCATTGACTTTCTGTGTGAGGCAAGATTTTCATAGTCTGTGCTAATATTTCACAATATTACATGTACTACAAGAGGTATACAATGAAAGTACACCTCGTCTGAATAAGAGTAGCAGCAGGAAATGGCATTTAGATACTGCAAGAAATCTTTCCAAGTGGCAAAGGAAGCCAACAAGAAGGCTATAATAGGTAATACAATTGTTAATAAGCAGTTCCTATAACAATAATGTATTTTCAGTATACAGTTATAGCTTAAACAGCTAATTGTATATACCACATAAGTATATCAGTCCATATACTTTTTATCAGACCTGTCAAAGAAAATTGCAAAAAAAAAAAAAAAAAGAGCATTGACTTACATTTAATTATTTTAGGATTTTACCGTTTCAAAAAGCGGCGAATTTGGAATCGAGTTTGCACTTTAAGAGATTTACTGGTCTGCAACATTCGTATGGATTTCCACTTGTTAACGCTGTAAACTCTTCCAGCTGCGAATGCTATAGATAGTCCAGTAGTGAGATGACAACTTAAATGCATGCTTATAAATCTGTATGTTAGCAGCTTGTGTTTCTCAGTCCACATTTCTAGCCCCCCACCCCCACCCCTCCTTCCCCACCTTTATGTTATTTGTAGCCTGGCGTGTTATGCTGTAATGACTTTTACACAGAACTCGGTGGTTGTTGCTTGAATAAATGCAAGCCAGAGTGCAATGCCTCTGAGACCTACGGCAGTGCTGGGTAATTAGCCTGTGTGTTTGTAGACCCCCTCCTCACCCACCCACACCACCACCCCCTCCGCTGGTACCAACTCATAACACACACATACTTACACAGTTTACACCCCTATTGTAGCTCACACTAACATCAACTGCAAAAAACACTTCTCTTTGTGACAAAATATGATTAAGTATTTAAGGACACCATATTAAGGTATTTGCATTTGTTTAAGCCTTTACATAAACTCACGTTGTCGCTTGCCTTCGTTTGAACTTTGTAAATTTCAAAGGAATTCATTTAATTCTGATGTTTCTTTGCTATCTACAATTGTTTCAAAAGGCTGAATAATACTAGAGAATTGTCTTGAATCGGTCTGTAAAATGTAATCACTTAAAACATTTTCAAGATAAACAGTATTGAGATTCAGATCAGATCTAATAATTAACATTCTTATTTTTTGTTTTTATTTAGTGTTGTCATGATATTACAATTTCAAACTAAATTTTAATACAAAGAATTTTCTTGTTACACAATACCAATTTCAATACCACGATAATATATTTAAAAAAGTAATAATCTTTTTCTTTGGCCAATAAAATGTAATTTTCAAAACAAAATAATAATAATTACCATGTGGTCTTACACTAGTTTTGATGAAGCTAGACTAAGACTGGTGGTCCTGTTTGAGTAATCATTTTTAGCATTGATACTTGTTTAAATGTGTTTCAGTACTATTACTTACAACTTAATTCCCCCTGACTGGTCCTAAACCAGGATACACAACTAAAACTAGTCAAAGTGAAGTTACTTTTACATTGCTGAATGAATGAATAAATTGTTAGATTAATAAAACATTGTCATAAGTACATTTTTGTGGTTTTGTTGTATTTGTTATATAAATTTAATCATCCTCAAAATTCACTCTGCACTATAAGAACTCCTAGAGAAATTGCAGGCACCTGCCTCTGTAGACCAGGAATCAAACCATGTCTCGCACAGCCCGTGTCATGTCTAACAAGTTTGCGCCGCTAAACGTCTTTGTGTGCGCTCCTCTTTAACATTGAATTATTTAGGCCGGCTGCCATCGAGACTCTTCCTATAAAGGCATTTACTGTAGCTCTCTCCTCTTCTCACCGGCAGAGACAGAAACAACATGGAGGTGGCGGAAATGGTGAGGTAATAAACGTCAAAGGCGCTCTTGGGTTGAGTCTAACAGATGCTTTTACCAGCACGGTGTGGGGAGTTGGACTTGCTCGCTCAAGCGAACACAACACCAAAAGACAAGAGAGTATATGGACAAAGCTCGTTAGGTTGGAGGTGTCTGCTGGTGCCATTTTCAATAAGCACAATTTCCAATGCGGCGGATGTCACTTAGAGAGAGGGCCTACATCATGAGCGGTGTATTCTGTTCAAACAAGCGCATCAGTGGAGATGTCTTAAACACTCGCGCTATGCTTCCTGAGCAGTTATGATAGTCGCCGCTTCTGCTTTGTTGCTCATGAAATATTAACACTATGGGCTAATTATATTTGCAGCTTCTGATTCTAGTTCATATAATTACTTAAATACATAGGCATTTGCTTTATGTAATATTTACTATATCTTATCGAGGGTGCCAAGATTCATATCTGTCATGGTCTTTGTGGAAGCTTCTTTTTAGTGGTACTTTATTTATCAACACTGGGGTAAATGGTGTACAGAACATGGACATAAATATGCATCATTGTACAAAAGTATATCAAAAAGGAAATCCTGCTGAAAAAGTAGAAGCAGTAAATAGTTCCTAGGGTATATGCTCTCCCAGTTTAGCTATAAATCTGCTCATAAATGGGAAAGGGTTAGGCTCTACAACAACTTTTTTGTTCTTTTAGTAGGTGTGGCATTATTTCTCAAACACCAAATGTTTGTAATGGAATATAAATTCCTCTTGTGGATGAATAAAAGTAATTCTGATTATACAGTATAAATATACTATTTATAGAGCCAAAGGCAAGAAGTTAGTTAGTTAGTTAGTTAGTTCTCTTTGGTCAGTTGACAAACTCAAAGAAAGAAACGAAACAAAAAACAGAAACAATACATCTCACATACCGAAAGGCTGAAGTTCAGCACTTATTCCGCCTAACCCTATTACGTTAGCAAATCCGCTAACTCAACTCATAATATAACTGAAAGCATCGCTACTATAGTGCCATGACTGCAAAAAAAGTCACATGGCATAGATAGACACACTCATCCGATCCCCTCCAAATACACACACACAGACAGACACACACACAGACAGACAGACACACACACAGACAGACACACACACAGACAGACAGACACACACACACACAGACAGACACACACACACACAGACAGACAGACACACACACAGACAAACATTTCAACATTGACAACTTTCATTACACAATTCATTCCACTTCCCCATATTTCCCCACCACACTGGACTTAAGTTTTCTTTTAAAGGTGTACATTGTTTTGGAGTCTTTTAATGCTTCATCCAAACTGTTCCACAGAACAGAATATTGAACTTGGGGAATAAAGGAAACCATGACCCAGTGCAGGAAGACCGTCATAAAGTCTGTTATATGTGTTCTTATGAAGAACATTTTATGCAGGCCAGTCTAGATGGTTTGTACCCAGAGAACAGAAATTCGTGCTGCACCCCTGACTTAAAGTTGAGATCTGCATATAAATGTTTTTTTTTTCATATAATTTAAATGAATATATTAGGAAATTGTCTAAATGGTCTGTTTCTACTATGTAAATATCTTGCCTTTTCGCACCTGATCCGATATAGTTTTTTATTTTCTTCTGTTAAGTCCAAAAAATGTGTCTATTTCTCAATAATATTGTCTAAAGAACACTTTCTTGCCATTGCACCTCATTTCATTTCCTCTTTCTTCTATCTTTTAACATATCCAGTAACACATCATATCCACCATAATATATCCACTTGATTGTGTGTGGTGTTTTATCTAACCCCTTTCGTCTCTGTGTGTTGCAGATGGAAGACTGTTCCTGAAGACTACAGTGATGTACTGATCAGGCTGAGGATCTGAAAGAGAAAAAAAATCTTCAAAATAATAATAAAAACAAGAGGGAAAACCCATAGAGATTTTAAAGAGCCTGGTTTAGTCTATTAAAATGTCAAGCTGCTTGTAGGGATGTGTTCACCCAAACGCTGGAGGTTGAATGTAGGCAAACTTGTCTTCTCACTGCGGCCAATATGAAGTAGATTGCTAAAGTCAGTTTTATTAATGGTTGGCCAATGTGACAGACACACACACATACTATATTGAGCACAGTCAAACCCTACCAATGGTACACTGTTGGTAATAACTCCAATTCACAGCACTGAAGTTTTTATACTGTATCCTCAGCCAGCGAGAAAAGCTTCGAAAGTAAAATTGAAGTTTTTTGTTTTATATTTCAATTTGAATTTTCGACAAGCTAAAACATGGAGAATGAGGAGAGGAGGAAGACAAATTGTGAATCGTATCCATGTGTTTAGCAAAAGAAAAAGACTGAAGTTTTTCTAAATTAGATGAAAATACAATCAAGTTTCCTTTTTACAAATGTTGTATATAATGCTAGGAGATGTCCCTCTATCACACTGAGTGGATTGGTGGCGTATGTGTATATATCGTTAAGAGGTATTGTGTATGCAGTTAACGCTAATAGGCAAAACAATACCACCATTTATATAAACCTGCAGTTCAGTTTCCTTCTATTTCTGAGCCATCCTCCTTTTTCCTATAGCTGCCATTTTGGTGAGAAAGCATGCAGGCATGTAAATGTTTGTCCTGGAATTATCATATTTAATAAATCCTATAATGTGCTGAGCGGATCCAGCGGGTCAACCCACACGAGTGACCCCGCCATGATTTTGACAACATGATATCCAGTACTTTCACTTGGAAGACTTTCAATAGTACTGTAATATTTGTAACAAAGGAAATATTTCTTGGGATTAACTGTACATTTTGCCATGTCCGTCACACACTCCAATGCTTTGTATAAAACGTACATGCAAAATGATGTGATGAGCTGAAAAAAAGAAAAACAATCAACTCAAACCAACTTTAAGACAGTACATTTGCTAATCCCAAACTTCTTTTCTACTCGTATTTCATGGTATCTTGATGGAAAATAATTCTCATTTTAGGTTGCCATTTTCCATTGCTTTCCCTAAAGACATTTTGAAGACTTTTTGGTGCTGAAACACCTGTGTATAATAACTAGACATAAGATGATGTCGCTGCAGTTTAGACTTTCTGTGTTACAATCAGAGAATGGGGGGAGGAACCCGGAGCAAGAGAAGTGTCCCATGTTCACATTGTGTTTGTTCTTTTTGTTCTCAATGGAGTGTCTAGGTCTGTTGTCACTGATAACTTATATAGCTTCTCGAATCATCTCTTCATTGTACTTCAAATTCAAATAAAGTTAACATGTTGATGATAAAAAATGTGCTCCTATTTCTCTTTTGGGTTAAATGCTGTAAATACGTTATGTCAGACATTGATAGGGATTACAAAGTACAAAGTTTGTACATGTGCTATTAGGTAAAATACTGAAAAGACGATGATAGTGCATCTTTGAGTGTGGATGTCATAAAAATCCTGTGTAAACTGTGCTCCACAATTGGATGATAAATGAACATCGATAATGGCATTTTAAAATTACAATATTTTGTATCAATCTTTCAAAAAAAATAATCTTAATATGATTTGGTGTCATTGGTTCAACAATTTGGGAGTACCTTTGGACATTGTTTAGTATCTAGCTATTTTATTGTTTTGTATTAATTGCCAAATGGACACAAAATCTGTTTTATGTTCAATATGTATGAATCATAGTCTGTAGCATGAATGTATATACAATGATAAAGTTTTGCAAAGTTATGGCTCCAACTATGAGTTTCATGCAAACTACAAGATGAATACAGTAGTTGAGCTTTTGAGAGGTTGCATATATAACAGTTCTGTAGATGAAATATTCACTGTTTTTAGTCCCAGTTGTGTCAGCATTCATTTATACCTTTCTAACTCATTCTTGTTATTTGCCCTTGTGAATCCTCTTATTATTCACACTCTCATTCCAAAAGCAATATTAGTGTTAGTC